>OY856410.1:587895905-587943405 GCA_963693085.1 Alisma plantago-aquatica
CGGAGGTGGCGAGCTGCTTCAAGTTCATCGTGGCGGTGCATGGAGGCGGTGAGCAGAGAAGGGAGGCGGCAGAAAAATCACATACCTAGCTATGGGGGGAGAAGATCCGTAACTAAACAATGAAGGGGAAGAATCTGGCTCGCGCGGTGCTCATAAGTTAACTATCGACGTCGGTTAGTCTTCTAAAACCGATGATAAATAAGGGAATGAATTTTTGCCTTGCGAAGTACATTTAGTCGTCAGTTATTTAACAAAAACCAAAGACATATGAGGGGATAAAAATTTTTGCGGGGCTTGGTGCGGAACATGTATCGTCGGATTTTGCACAACCGACGCCGAATTTAAAATTTTTCGAGATAATTTTTTTTCACTGAAAAATTGTATTACACGGGTGATTTTGGACGTTTGTTTGGTTTATTAACAACAGACGTTAAAGAAAAGCTATATCCGTGTCTTTTGTAAATCACCTAGTCTTCACATATAGGTGTGAATTGAGTTTATACGCCGACGTCGTAGACTATTATTGTCGATTTCATTCAACAACCGACGACATCAAATGTGACATTATACATCATTTCTGTACTAGTGTGAGGAGTAGATGATGAGGATGATGGTGATGATAAGGAAAGTGATGTTGGCCATGATAAAAAAATGAAGAGATTATGATAACATGGTAGGTAACCATAATGGATACAAACTGTTAAGATAATCCTTGGTTTTGTTGTAACTTTTCTAGCTTAACATCTAACAAAATCAGATTAATGGATGCATGACACATGGAGACACATGGCTTCACCTTGAGAACAGATCATATGTGTGACATGAATAGTATGATATGACCCTCTACATTAAGTATACTAGAAATTTATAAATTGGTTAGAAGGTATAACTTAGTATAACATACCACAACTGGATGGATTTCGGGGACGAAATCCTCTTTAAGGGGTGGAGTGTTGCAACTTACTCAATCCTAGGCATATAGATTGATATTCCATTTTTCTAGTCCCCTTTTTCCCGAGAATTAGAAGTTAAGAAGTATTGGTGAGATTAGTAATGAAGTTTAATTAATAGCCTTTACTATGAATAATAACGACAAATGATTAACTAACTTGAATAATGAGGTTAATCACATAAAAACATGTATGTGGAGTTTAAACCTAATTGACTATCTAGAAATTTCCTAATTGGGTTGGTTGTGGAATTAGGAAAGTTTCAAATTGTAGCATTGAAATCTAATAAAGATATTAATATATATACACAATACACACTTAATATACAAAGTGATTAAGTCTTGCCTAAATGACCCAAATGGCAAAATTGAGTGCATAATCATGTTTGTCACACCTTAACTAGCCGTTGCACAAAATTTCAAATTATTAAATCATTATTTGCAGCCTCAATTGAATGGAGAAATGAATCATTAATTAATCTAAGCTATGGCGTTACCTCCCTATGATTGGTTGGCTCGGTCTTACCTACCGTCAATTCTCCCTGGCCACGCAGCTTATGCCCCACTTCTTTCGCTATGCAACGGACGCCGAAGTGGACGTATCCTTATCCTCCTCTCTTCCCTTCTCTTCCTCCCTGCCTTTTCTTCCTTGCATCCTCCCCACTTCTCCTCATCACTGTTGGGCGCTTCTAAACCCTAGCACCCTTATGTCTTCCTTCCTCGCCTAGCCACCACGACACCACCAACTGCAGACGCTTCCGCAGGGAATCACTCTGCGCCCAGAACCAGCCGCCCGGCTCATGTGGCCACCGTCAGACCACAAAACTTCTCCCTTCCTTATTAGTCCTCCCCTCTTACTATTTTTGTAACCCTATGTATCGCTCGTCTCTTTCACCCACAGTCCGGCGTATGTGAATATACTTGGGCGCCATGACCTTCTGGAGGCCATCGTCGGATCCATTGGCAACGATGCTTCCTCCGCCAGTGATCTCCTCGCCCCGCGCCCAACGACCACGGCAGCATATGACTCCTGCTGCCTTCTACAGTTAGCGAAGGACTTGCAGGCTCTGATTTGCTACTCCTCCTCATCGTCTGAGCGTGGTGAGCATGTGCATAGCGTCACGGCCTGGGCGGAGTCTGTGATTTATGGTGGGAGTTTCATCTTCAGGCTGCCGCCAGCCATGTCTGCCACCTACCTGACATCCCAGAAGCCTGCGTCAGTATGCCTCCGCCTACTCCACTTGGTTATGAAAAACAGACCTCCATGAACTCGCCAAGAACCTCCACTTTGGTTTCTAACTCCTTTGGTCTCCTCTGCCTCCTTCCTTCGTCTTCATCCACAATCCAGCAACCCAACACCCGCAGACTCTGCTTTGAACCTTCCTCTCCATCTTCCTTGGCCTCCCTCAAGATCCCTAGACGACCTGCATCGAACTTTGCTACTTTCTTCCTTGAAATCAAGATAGGGTCCAAATATGTCATCGTCTCACATCCTACGTCTATGATTGTGGCTGCAGAGGCATCAACGCCACCTGTAGTGGCCACTGCAGCGCAGACATTGCGCCTAGCAATGATCACCCCTGGCTTGCACGGCCACATATGACTCTTCTAACCTTCAGTAAACTGCAGATTTCCTCCTCCTCTCCCACATACGACCAATGCCTAAGACCCACTTGTCTTCTCCATCCCTTCCCCTTCATCTTCTTCTTCCGTACTCCCCTTTCCTTTCCCTCGCGCCTTAACCCTGGCAGTGCTACCCCTTCCTCCTTGAGCCCAGAAACCATGAAAGAAAAGGAAACTGTCACCGATAATGGCTGTGGCTGGCAATGTCTTCATAGACACCTGATGACAACTAGTCTGCCACTTGTTCTAGGTCAAGAAACGGAGGAAGATGAGAACTCCTTTAGATTCCAAGATCATCTACCTCAATTCCACAACCAATGAAAGATCCCAAGGTCGACTCTCTTTCTCCCTCTCTCTTTGCCTCTCAGTTTCCAGGTTGATGATTACCTCGTTCTCTAGCATATACCTGACACCACAGCATCTACACCTGTTGTAACATGTCCCTAAAGTCTTGAGGTATGCTTTTGTTCATGATAATAGTTATTTTAATTTTGTGCCATCAACCTCTAAAGTTATATGCATATGCACCTACTGTGTTTACTATTTTTAGGAAATTGATTAGTGGATAAATGCTAAGTAGCTAAATAGTAATGCACATGTTTATTTGATGTAAAACTTAGTTACATCAGAATAACTTATATGTCACACCCTAATCATACTAATCAATATCTACGAGAAGGAACCTCGATGCAAAGATAATCGATAAATCAAAGTGTGGTGGCTTGATATCTGTATAAACTTAGTCCAAAATGCATGATAGTTTGTATCAAACATGAATCAATTTTAGTTTATTTAATCATACAATACATATTTGCATTAATATACATCTTGATATCTAGGTACAAGTATATGACTAATATATACGAAGGCATTATGGACTGAGCCCTAGATATTCCAGCGTATAGGATGCTGATAAATATTAAATAAATCCATCCATAACCTTACATATGTGTATTTGTAAGATTTAAAACCCTAACTTGACATTTAACAACCAAATACCAGGTTTAGATATACTTGCCATTCTAATTGGTGATTGTGGATTAATGTGTGTACCAAACACTTTAGGTTGAGATGGACAAATTGTGAATACCATCTTTAGATCTAGGGTCAGTCGTGAAGACCAAGTATATAGAATGAGTTGAGAATTAACTATGAAGATCAAGTATGAACATCCTCTATTTTATTTTGGGCATTATTTGAATTAAACCTAATTCATTTAATGAGGCATCTCTTGAATATCAATTCTAATTGAAACTTCATTGTTGGACATTTGTATTTCTTGAAGCGAGTTCATTTAAATTCGTATTATTGTTGAATTACTCTATTATAATGGGTTTTGGACCCCTCCTGATATCTAGGTACGAGTATATGACTAATATATATGAAGGCATTATGGACTGAGCCCTAGATATTCCAGCATATAGGATGCTGATAAATATTAAATAAATCCATCCATAACCTTACATATGTGTATTTGTAAGATTTAAAACCCTAACTTGACATTTAACAACCAAATACCAGGTTTAGATATACTTGCCATTCTAATTGGTGATTGTGGAATAATGTGTGTACCAAACACTTTAGGTTGAGATGGACAAATGATGAATACCATCTTTAGATCTAGGGTCAGTCGTGAAGGCCAAGTATATAAAATGCATTGAGAATTAACTATGAAGATCAGGTATGAACATCCTCTATTTTATTTTGGGCATTATTTGACTTAAACTTGATTGATTTAATGAGGCATCTCTTGAATATCAATTCTACTTGAAACTTCATCATTGGACATTTGTATTTCTTAAAGAGAGTTCATTTAAATTTTTATTATTGTTGAATTACTCTGTTATAATGGGTTTTGGACCCCTCCTGTTGTGATTGCCTTTTTATGAGGAATTGACTAGAATGCTAGTCTTGCCACTCTATTTATGCGTGCTACATATTTGACTAGAATATACAGAATAGTGGTACTTATGTACAACCATACATTTATACAGGGTGTACATATTCCGCCCAGGGTGTGCGTTTCCACCCTTATTTCTTTTAGGCCATGATCCTATGGTGTTATGGCCCTATTTTAGGTATATTTAGTCTACATTATTATGCATACAAATGTTATTGTTTTATATTTAGATTGTTGATAACTTTTTTTGGCAAGACACTTTCATTCCCATACTTGTGATTTGGATTTTTATATGTCTCATATCGGTTGTTGTAATTCTTTTAAACTTACCTAATTTCAAATAGCCCCCTTTCTTGTAGGAATGCCTCTTTTTGGATCTTTCACACAATATAATGCGCAAAGTGTGGGACACGTCTCAGATAAAATGTTATTAACGATGCGGAAGCAATTAATTAGCAGCGGAATTAATGAAAATCAATAAAAATTTAAAACTTTTTATAAAGAGATCCACAAACTGTAAAACTCTTTCATAAGGAAACATGATACGTTATTTACAAGCTGATACATAAACACATTTCTGTATCATCACATCTTGAGAGTCACAAGCATCAACTGCCCTGTTAAACTGTATAAAGCAGTGTACAAAATCTCGAGGCATTACGCCAAAATCTCATATTTATAACAAACCATCTACTGACTCCTAGGACCTGAGAGTACAGAGACGATACATAGAACTTTCTATCTATAAGACTCGACAGACAGTGTCTCCACCTGAGGATCACTGCTGTCCCTGATGTTGCTAGTGCTGCTGTTGCTGCTCACCCACTGAAGGGTTCCTTCTTCCTCGACGTCTACCTAAAAAGTTGAATCCCACAGGGGTGAGACAATTGAATAATTGTCACAGCGAGAGTTATAACTCTCTGCTAGAAGCATTGCTATTGCAAGTATTAAAATAACAATGAGCAGTAGAACTATAATTAATCAACAACAGGCAATTCATTGAATAAACTAAGTAGAGCAGTATTCTCTAAGCAATCATTTAAATTATAATTTGATTGAATGACAAGACATATATCAATAAGGAATATGAAGAACATGTATACTAGTTATTCAACTAGAGCACTATAAACAATGTATCATCAATCATTGTTTCTCGTAGTTCTACCTAAGCAATTATGCTATACGGCTGATTACATTTTACAAACATACTTATGCCCTGAGAAGATGAGGTATACCGCTAATACTCCAACCGACCATTATGAAATCGCAATCGGTACCATACATAGGTCATCAGAAGAGCTGAATTTCTATGACCTCATCTTCCTCAGTCAGTGTGAGGATCATCATACATGACATCTTGTGTCTCTGCCATAACAATAGCTTTCTAGGGTATTCTGGAAACTTTGCTATTAGAGTTACAATGGCATGCTGTAATCTCTTCGCAATCGAGGGATTTCTTATTTATCTCACATAGATTCGACATTAACAACTTCTTCGGGAGATTAATGATACATCATCCCAGCATAAACATATAATGAAGGATTGAGAGATTAAATATTCATCTCAAATCAATTCCTCCATTAGGACGTAAGGATATTCGCGTCCATAACCCTCACATACTCAAAAGTTTGCTCTCCAGGAGTTCCTTTAGGAAAACCTATTTCACCATCATCTAACTTCTGACAATGATGGATCTATGGTCAGGGCTCTACATGATATCATTATACTTGATTATTTAAGTACATTATGGCATTCGTTTTGCATCAGGTATGTTTTCAAACATAAACCATTAAAACAATAGCTATAAAGAAGGAGTACTAATTGTATCAAGTTCATTTCACATCTTATTCAACATTGGGATCTCAATCCCTAAAGATCTCATCATTGTAATTCAAGAACATGGGTGTTCAATCCCTTAGTTCAGCAAAACACTTGTTACCAAGTGACATATTGCCATCAAGTCATTTGACATAATAAACAAAATAACAACAATGTTGATATTTCATATGGCTCATATAGCCTATCAGTCTCATTTGTTACCTCTCACTAGGAAACATAACATATCATTGCTTTCAAAGCTTATAAAGTGCTTTTAATGAACATTGCATCGTAGCTCTTACCTGGCTATGCTCACTATTTCATAAAAACCTGCATGATTAGTACATATGAATACAAACACATCTATTTTAGATCAACATAATGCAAAACATTAATAACATCACCATTTAAGGGTTGCACCACTATGCCCTTACCAGGGTTTAGGGTTTCCCTTTTTAATTCATTTAGGTTTAATGACTTATCATTGCATTACCCAACCATAGAGCTTTATGTTATAAAGCATAACCCAATTAGGGTTTACTATTCACATTACATCACAATACCCTAGATTAGGGTTTACTATTCACATTACATCACCTTACCCTGGATTTAGGGTTTACTATTCACATTACATCACATTACCCTAGATTAGGGTTTACTATTCACATTACATCACATTACCCTAGATTAGGGTTTACTATTCACATTACATCACATTACCCTAGATTAGGGTTTACTATTCACATTACATCACATTACCCTAGATTTAGGGTTTACTATTCACATTACCCTAGGTTAGGGTTTACTATTCACATTACATCACACTACCCTAGATTAGGGATAACTATTCACATTATGAATTATGATCATACCTTCATCATGTATTAAGGATACTTTCATTACTATCCTCAAATTAGGGTTAGGATTCATTAACCATCATGATTAGGGTTTCACGATCTCACTAACATGGATCATACCCTAATTAGGCATTCATTCATTTTGGGAGTTCATTATTTGATTAACATTCACACAATAAGTCTTTTCTCTCTCATCCCTTATATAGGATGATTCTTTCATCACCCTTGATTAGGCTAAGTCAACTCAACATTGACATCATGGTCTATGTCATTAGTATTGTGATCATTCGGGCTTACTCATTCAAAGAGTACTAATCACTCTATCCCTTCAAGGATACCTTTATTATATTCACCATTTATTATAACATGCACTAATCAACTAATCACTTGGTCCTTTAATCACTTTAAGCATCCATGAGGTTTAGGTTAATCAACCACCAAACCATCTTGACCTACATGGACCTCAAACGATCTTGCACACTAAACCTCCAAACGGTCTAAGACCGTTTGGACCTTCATGCGGTCTTGGTCTGCCCTTGAGACCGTTTGGTAAAGTAGACCTTCAAAACCATTTGCTAAAGTTGGGGGTGAAGACCATTTGCCCAAGTTTGACTTTGAAACCGTTTGGTGATGAAGACTGTTTGGTCATGTTTGACTTTGAAACCGCATGGACACAACCGACCTTAAAACTGCATGAGACCAAACGGTTTGGGATCGTTTGGTCCCAAACGATCTTGAGACCGTTTGGTCCAAACCACCTCAAAACCGCAAGGACCAAAAAGTGTCTCAACCACTTCAATTGAATTAGGGTTTCTAATGTTGAACCCCTCAATCGATCAAGTACATGTCAGCCAATCATCAATTGAGTTAATTAGGTCAACCTTCAACTGATTTGACCCTCAATTGACCCTCAATTGATCATCAATTAGGGCTTGAATCAATTAGATTAGGGTTTGAAATCGATGACCCTTCAACATATTTCATTGTGAGTCTAATTGATTTGAACCTTTTGACCCATCATCCAATTTGGTCATGACCTGACCCCAAATGGTCTTGGGACTGTTAATATCCTCCAAATGGTCTTGAGACCGTTTGCCCATTATTTTATCAAAAACCAAGTCATTCAATTAGGGTTTGGATCCTAGGTTTAATCACCAAATCAGCAATCGATTACTCATCAACTTGATATCATTAGATCCTTAATTGGTCAACCATGCTTAACCCTAGACCTCCAAACGGTCTTGGGTGATCACCAAACGGTCTAGAGACCGTTTGGGTGATCCCCAAATGATTTTGAAACCATTTGGGTCACTCAACTCAAACTTCAACATAAATCAATTATTAAAATCAGTAATTAACCTGATTAGGGTTTTGATGATTGTTGGACCTTCAATTGGTGAACCACTTAGAATTAATTGATGATTTTTGGTAGGTAATTAGTCTACATTATTCTCAATAGTCCTCCAAATGGTCAACGCCTCCAAATGGTCTTGGACCGTTTGCTTCTATGCGGTCTCGTGAAACCGTTTGCATTCAAACGGGTTGAAATCGTTTGCTCCCAAACGGTTTGGAAAACCGTTTGACCAAGGTTGGGAGACCGTTTGCTAAAGTAGTTCTTGGATAAACATAGAAATTAATGTCATCATATTCTACCTCTGTTCAACCAAGAACAAGGGCTGTTCTTCATGGAATTGCTAGCAAGAACAAAGAATATCTATAGAAGAAGAAGAAGAGCTAACGACTTTTCATGGAGATGAAGATGCATTAACAAAGCTCAAGGTTTAGAGTTATAATACCCGCCTCTAGGACTGATACAGAGCTCCAAGATCATTAGATTTAATGGTGCATGAAGCTCCAACAGTTGTCCAAGGTTCCTTCTTCACTTTTTGGATGAACAAGATGGCTAGAAAGAAGAATCGTGTGAAGAAAACCAATAAACCAACCTTGTTTTATGGTTTCCACCATGAATTCGAAGTAGATGATGATCAAAGCTTACCAAACTAGCTTGGTCGTCCTTCCTCTGGTCCAAATCTCTTCCTTAGTTGGCCAAAGCAAGAAGATATGGAAAAGAACTAAGGGAAACGGTGGCTATGTGTTTTTGGGAAGGATATACATAATAGATTTGTATATGGGTTTTTAGGGAAAATAGAAAAAGAGGATTATTCCCTTTTATCTCTCAAATATATCCACCAAGTCTTCCTCCATCCTTGGACACGTTTCCACCTTCCAATCTCATGCAAAACTCCTCCTTTATCCAAGGTTTAAAGGAAAAGAACTAATCACCTTTTAAGAGAGGTATATTAATATCCACCCTTATTGGATATTGCTTTATTTAATATTAATGTGAATGGCTTCCACTTAAATAAGATATTTTTTGTGCCCAAGCATGGCACAAGCTTGTCCAAACTGTTGCAAACACATCCTACAACTTTTGGCTAAAGGGCTCCATCATTAATATATTTCTTTTTGCATTAAGTTATATTAAAGAGCCATTTATACTTAAATCTTGATTACTTCAATGTCAAGATTCTCTCTCTTCCATGATCATAAAAATGAGGAGCCCCTCTCATATTCATTGCTCTACTTCATGCCAAGAAACATCAGAGATCCTCTAGAGGGTATATATTTTACATGTGGGACCCTAGGTTTTGGGTAAATCGCACTTTACACCAAAACTAGGTTTTAATGCACAAGGATTGCTCTACAAGCTATATCTTGGTGCTCAAGCTTGTGGAATCCATACCACTACATCATATACATTATTATGATGTCTCAAAATCATAGGAACATCTTAACATGTGAAATTTGCAAGTTAACCCTTCAACTTGGGTAATTTGCACTTTAGTCCATTATTAACAAAACAATGTTTCAACATTATGCAAAAAGGACTGAAATTGAAATATAAGTTCCTCAAAAGCCTTAATTGCATTTCAAAGGATAAAAACAAGCATCTGATAACTTATTTAAGCAAAACACCTAGGGTTAGTACATAACCCAGATCAGGGATGTTACACAAAGTGTTTATTACATGTACATACTCAACCTTTGCTGACCTATACTTGTTTCCTATGTTCTGGGCGATGTTCGCTTCCACCCAGATGTGGGACATTACTAGACAAGGATATAGGATGATCATATACATGGTATTAAACCTAAGGATAGATTGGAATGGTGTGTTTCCCTCTATAGTAGGCCTTGCGTGCGATTAGATTTGTTAGATTATACCTTTCTACCTTGTTATACCACCTTCTATGGTGTGGAGAAATTATAAATGAATCATGATATAACTTTATAATAATTTTGTTTCCATTGCTTTATTATAACATGGCTCTTATATTGTATCATTTGAGTGGATCGCCTTTCAGGTGCCACTCTTTACAGCATGATCCCCACATTTCTTGCACACATTAGGCCCACCAAAGTTCCCTATTTCCTTAGGAAAAAGCCTCTTGAATGCGAGATGCATGGCAAGCACACAACCTAACATTTTCCATGTCTACCACCTTGACTGGTCAACTCTACATCAGTCAAACATACTCTAGAAGGCTCTAGAGTGTAGGACACCCACCACAAACATGCCCCACAATTTTGCCTACACCAAGTGAATCATACCACATTCATAGTGCGTTTAGAAGACTCTAGAATGAGGGAAGCTGCCTGTCTTGTGCTCTTCTGCTTCTCAACATTTTCTTTTTCACAAATACTCCAAGCCAAACCCTAACCCTAGGTACCAACCCTAGTCTCTATGAATACAATCCTCGTCCACCATTTACAAATGCTAGAGTCCATTGGATGCTCAATGGCTAGAGATCAAAGAGGTTGTCCAGAGACTTCTTTTGGAAACCTATTGAGAGATAGACAAGAGTGAACCTTCCCCTTCCTTTGGTAGAAGAAAAATCATCTTCCTCTTCATTAAAATGTGATTGGTTCCCTTATACCCCTTTTTCCAACCCCTCAGTGGTGTGAGTATATCTGAAAATGGGGTTGATTATCGCTCATATATTATTATTACCTCTGATTTTTTTGTAGAAAATTTCTACTTATTTCTTCTTCTTTGCACATGCAAACCTTATTATAAGAAAACTAGAATATTATGAGCTCATTGGAACTTAAGATAATGTGAGGGTGTTACGGGGGTGACTAGAACCCACCCCATGAGCAACTCAGTCCTTACCCTTTTCTCTGAATTTCTTTTTTGCCTTATCCTCCCAATGTCTT
This sequence comes from Alisma plantago-aquatica, assembly GCA_963693085.1. Taxonomy (NCBI): domain Eukaryota; kingdom Viridiplantae; phylum Streptophyta; class Magnoliopsida; order Alismatales; family Alismataceae; genus Alisma; species Alisma plantago-aquatica. The sequence goes on from OY856410.1 coordinate 587,907,271, forward strand.
AAAACCTTTCTACTTTTTTTTGTTTTCCCTCATAAATTTGATGGCGAATCCATTTTCCTAAACCATCCATCAATGTCCCCCATGGTTTTTAAAACACACTAAAACCACTTTGATGACTCCACTAGGGATCTTTAGATCCATACTTATTGCAAGTCTCGGTTAGGTCCATCACTTTTATTTACTTCTGATTTTCCTTGTTTAGGGAGAGGGCCAAGTGCATGCCCCCACACCTTTTCTAATTTACATCCCTCGTTGGGGTTACCTTTTTGGACCCAAAAGCTAAGGCTCATACCATATTATAGCCCTCACTAAATTTGGATTCTGATTGAGCTTTTGTCTAACTCCTCATTGAAGATACCTTTTTTAGGTTGGGAAGCCAGGGCATGAATCATCTAGGTACCCTCACTAAGTTCGATCCTGATCATGTTTTTTCCACCAACTCCTCACTGGAGCTTCCTTTTTTGGGCTAGGAATCTAAGGTGAAAACAAAGTTACATGATTATCTGTGACAACGATACCAATTTCATCACAAAATCAGTACATAAGTTCTAGGTTCTTGGACAAGCACCATAGAACTTCTCTTTATTGACCTCAAATGATCAGTGTGGTTGAAGCATCCAATAAGAATTTAATCAAGATACCTAAGGACATTAAGTCCATTTGAGAGTGGCATGAACTGTTGCCCATGGATCTTTGAACATACAAAATATCCATCCACACATCGACATGTGAAATGTTGTACTCCCTCCTCTATGGGACTGAAGCTATTAAACAAGTCAAGATTAAGGTCCCCTCCTTGTGTATAATACAAGTGGATGGCATCCGTGAGGAATATGGGGTTCAAGATTGTGTATACATCCTCAATGCAATTGAGGAACAAAGGCTTCATGCCTTACACCATGCATAGTTCTACCAGACATGAATGTCTTGATCCTTTTCCAAGAAGGTTTCTCCCTAAAACTCTAAGAAAGGCAACCTTGTCCAACACACGTATCTCAAACTAAACACTTAGGGAAAGTGCAACCCAAAATGGGAGGGAATGTTCATTGTACATGAAGTCTCTAGTGGCGGTTCCATGTGATTACAAGATATGGACGACGACATCTATCTCCTTCCAATCAATGATAGCTACATCAAGCAGTCACTACTACAGAAACAACATTCAGTGTCGCTTTTTTGGACATCGGTTATTAGGGAAAACCGACGCCTATAATATCAGGCGTCAGTTATTTAGGCAAACTGACATCTATATTCGAAGACCAGCTAGACATGGGTACCGCTTTGTATTCAGCGTCGGCTGACTATAAACAACTGACGCCTAAAAGCGCCCGCAAAATCCAATTTTCGAACGAAAAAATTTTGGGCCACATACAGCGTCGGTTGTTTACCTATTAACCGACGCCTATTTAAAATGAAATTTTGCGCGAAAAGTTTCACTTTAGGTGTCGGTTATCCTTGGATAACCGACGCTGATAATGGTTCCTGCCAAATAATTTAGGGTAAAAGTTTTCTATTTGGGCGTCGGTGCTTTACTATTAACCGACGCTAAAGCGTCATAGACGTCGGTTTTGTAGATAACCGACGCCGTTGATCAACTTAATAGACCCGATACCCGGCTCTTCCCCCTTTCTTCCTATTTCATCGCGACTTCTTCTGTGCTGCTGCTCGCTGCCGTTCTCCCAAAATCGCCCGTCGGCGGTTCTTGCTGCTCGCCGCCGCTGCTCTGGTGCTTTTCTACTCACCGACGTCGTTGCCCGCCTCCCACCGCTGCTGCTTCTTCTCCTGGTGCTTCTTCGGCCAGCGCTTGTTGCTTCTCGGACCGTCAGTTGCTTCTGCCCGCCGCCCGCCCCCAGTCGTTTGTTGCTATCGCTGCCACTGCTGCTCTAGCTCCTCCACGCGCTACTGCCGCCGGCGGTCCTCTCCACACTAGCTCCAGGTAGCGCTACCTCTCCTTCTCCCTAGCTATTTACCAACATGCAGCAAGCACGGCCATGGCTGTGTTGGCCTACCACGGCCGTGCTGGACAGTACGGTCATGGCTGTGTTGGCCTACCACGGCCGTGCTGGACAACACGGTCATGGTAGGCCAACACAGCCACGGCTGTGCTTGCTGTTGGTAAGGATATGAACAAATTTTCATGTAATGTTTTATGTAAATCCTAGGATATGAAATTTTGATGCATGTTGAAATAAGATTTAAACTTGAAAATTCTAGCATCCTAATTTGATTTGATTAAACCTAACATTGATGAAACCCTAACATCAATTGTGATAAAACCCTAACATTAATTGTGATGAAACCCTAACATGTACATATCTATTATTGTGTTTGTTGGCCTAGAAACCCAGCCAAGATTTACTCATTAGGAGTAAATCTTGGATAGTCCCCAGTTTGGGACTGTTCTTGAACACCTAATCTCACTTAGGATGTAAGTGTATAATGTGTATTGGGTTTTCGAGAAAATTTCGGTAGCATTTCCCCGTTTGTTCTCTAAGTATATATGTACTTAGAGAACAACGGCGAAATGCTGCCGAAATTTTCTTGAAAACCCAATACACATTATACACTTACTAGTGAGATTAGGTGTTCAAGGATGGGATAGGCGGTACACATTTATTATATATAAGAATGACATCAAATGTGTTTGTTGGCCTAGAAACCCATCCAAGATTGACTCATTAGGAGTAAATCTTGGATAGTCCCCGGTTTGGGACTGTTCTTGAACACCTAATCTCACTTAGGATGTAAGTGTATAATGTGTATTGGGTTTTCAAGAAGATCACAATTTTAGAGACATGTATGTTTATACAAATGCTAAATGTTTGCCTTTTTCTAGTTAATACAAATGCTAAATGTTTGCCTTTTTCTAGTTAATACAAATGCTAAATGTTTGCCTTTTTAATGACATTTTGAGATGGGTGACCATGATGAGCATGATGTCCATGATGAGCATGAAGTCCATGATGAGCATGCTGTCCATGACGAGCATGGTGAGGATACCAATGTAAGTTCTAAAAACATATCATGTATTTATTTAAAATTCATTATCTTCTAGTTATGTCATATATCCTATATTTCTATATTGGGCTAATTCAGTGTGTTTATATTTGTCAAATTTTAGGTTGATGATGCACATGTACCCACTGAAGCACTGGAGCAACTTGATGCGTAGCACCAAACACTTAACAAGAAAAGGAGCATCACTTTGTTGAAGAAGTTAATAGCGCTAAGTGGCAGTGGATCCAAATTGGTTGTGGAGTTTGATAATGGAGGAAATGCAATTGGAGTGAACCGCAATAATTTTGTAAACTATCTTGGGTGTACCACTTGGAGCCATTGTGGTGTTAAGTATGATAATTGGCATAAAGTTCCTCAGGGGAAAAAAGACTTGATATGGAAGGATTTATGCGTGAGTTATTATTATTTGCAATTCTATTTTGTAGATTACAAATTCTATTATTTGCAATTCTATTTTGGATACTAGTTAATAACATTTCTATTTTACAGAATCTGTTTGCATTGGATGAGAAGTTGCATCATAAAAGTGTGATGCAACGCACTGGAAAGATGCTTAGGAATTATAGGACAAATCTGAACAGAGAATACATAAAAGAGGGTGATAAGAAAAAGAAGTCAGCCCTTGACCAATGGAACTTCTTGGACAAAGAAGATTGGGACAATTTTGTTGCTTCAAGAAAATCTGAAGAATTCAAGGTATTAGGCGTCACTCCCAATTTAATTAATATACATTGTATTCACCTATTCAAGATTAACATTTATTGCTACTAACCAAATCATTAATGTGCATACTAACTAGGCCCTCAGTGACGCACAAAAAGCAAGGCGTGCACTGAATGTGCATGACCACACTATGGGTCCAAAAGGCTATGCAAGCGTTCGCCAAAGACTACAGGCGGAGTCTGCAGCTACTCAGGAGTCTGCGGCTACTCAGGCGTCTGCTGCTACTCAGGAGTCTGCTGCTACTCAGGAGTCTGCCACACCCCTGCCTCACCATGATATCTGGATAGCTGGGAGGAAAAATAAGAAGGGTGAAATAAAGAAGCCCGTAACTGCTGAGGCGGCTGCGAAAATGGTAAAATACAACTCTTAGAGCAATCGTTTGAATATTGATTATTTGTGGTGTTAACTTACCAATTTCTGTTGATGATGATTAGCGGGAGCTGCACGAGAAGAGGAAACAAGGCACGTTCATCCCTCAGGGCACAAGGGATGAATTGACAGTTGCTCTGGGTAACCCAGAGCATCCTGGACGTGTTAGGGGTGCAGCCGTTGGTGTGGGCATCAAAGCATTCTTTGGGCCATCCCAGCGCAAACCCAGAGCGAGACTTTCACAAGAAGAGGTAACCTATTCTTTTTTTAGAATGTTACTGCAAAAGGAAATTCAATAATAAGAAGCTAATGTTTCTTTTATCAATGTATAGGAGAATAAGAGAGTCGAGGATATAGTTGCTAAGAAGGTCAACGATGTAGTTGCTGAGAAGGTCAAGGAAGAATTGCTGCGGTGGCAGGCATCTCAGGCTTCCAATCAGCCTATGGCGACCCACTCTTCTCCTGATGCACAGACTGCGAGTAATCCTGGAGACCCATCGCCTAACACGTCTGTTGTAAGTATTGTTTATGACATTGTAGCTAGTCTTTTCAAGATGATATGTTTTCAAGATGATATGTTTTCAAGATGATATGTATATATGTATAAAATTCGTTACGTAAATGTGTAGGCATTGAAGCCATGCCGCTTAAGAATGCAAGACTATGTTATTGCAGAGGCGCAGGCTTACCAGTCCCTTCCTGGGGTAACGTTTCATGGGACTCCAATGCCGCATGACTACGTTTGTGTGGGCCCGATATGTGTATTACCCGATTGGAGAGAAGCTGCATTGCCATATGCCCACCCAGATATTGATACACTTGGTGAGGCAGAAGGCGGGGTGATATTGTGGGCCAAAGCAGATGTCGTCTACACTACTGAAATTGTAAGATAAATTTACATTACTTTAGATTGTTAATGTGTATATATGAGGTCAACTGATATGAAATTATATATACAGGTTAAAAAGAAGACAACAGGAGCACCTAGGCCTCCACTTCCACTTCCCACATTACCAAGTTGGGTTCCAACTGACCTAACATACCCGTTAGGTCCTACTTGTAGGGGAATGGCATGTTGGCTACGTGCACATAATATACATTGCCCTATAATTGTTTCTTTAGATGCAGATTATGCAGGTCAATCATACGATAGCTCTTTATTAATACAAGATATTATTGAGATGTTTATGTATGATTGGCTGAATACATTAATGATAGAGACATGGATAAGGTGAGATCTTGTTTATACATCCATATACCTTGTGTAAGATCCGGTGATCTGGTTTCTTATATTTTAATGCATACGTAATACATGTTTTGCAGCTACTTAGTCAAAGATCAATGCAAACAATTTGCATTTGATCATGTGGGATTTTTGATTCCATCATTGATTAGTATGGTAGCTAAAGACCCTGATAGTGTTCAACAATACTGTATAGATGCTTTTACAATTTTTGGTCAGCAAAAGAAGACGATAATAATAGATCCATTCAATGTCAAGTAAGTTTACTTTATTTATAATTTGGACTTAAGAAAATTCCATTTTTATTGTGCATTTTGAGTTATTAATTGTTAACTTTTTACCTCTAGCGGTAGACATTGGGAGTTACTAGTTATTGTCCCCGGGACGTTCACTGTTTATTATCTAGATCCCGCGGGAAGTACATTAAACACTAAAATTGGACACGTAATGAGAATGCCATTATTCTGGTGAGAAATATTTCATTTTTGTATCTGTTAACATCTATTATTACATTACTATTTACTTATGCAATTTACTGTGTTATATTAACATGTAGGGGTTTAGATGCATTCAAAAAGGCTGGAGGAATGGTCCCAAGGAAAAAGAACCAGCCAATAAATTGGCAGAACGTACAAGTAAGTTCCCGACTACAATGTATATATTATTGATGTGAATTGTGCTTAGTTGTATTATTTTGTATGTTTCAATTTATAGTACGCTACACAAGACAACGGCTGGGCATGCACATACTATGTGATGCGATTTATGCAGATGATTATCCGACATGCCGCATTGGATATTAATACCATACATGAGGTATTATATATATAGTCTCATTAGTTAGTATGAAATATATCAATCTTATTTTTATATTATTACTTATATATACATCATTCTCTTTGCAGGTGTTTAAAATCGACCACACTATAGGTAAATGCTTAAAAATGTACATGCTCCATATACGATGGTAGCATTAAATGAAGTAAGAGAAGAATGGGCAAAAGCTATACAAGCAGTGGCGATTGTAAGATATAATTGGGATGCTGATAGCGATCCTGAATGATATTTTGTAAATGAATATTTCTGAATGTTAATACATGTACTTGAATGTTTCTATATGTGTGAATGTGAGAATTGAATTGATGTCTGAATGTGTCTACTTGTGTGAATTTTTTTTGTTAATTTTGCAGGTTTGTGGCCTGTTTGTAGGCTGATATCAATGGATGTCGTAAACCTGCAGTTCAGAAAACTGAATTGCAGGTTCTCATCCTGCTGACCAGCCACAGTAGGCCTGCAAACTGATATAAAAAAAAATAGATATATGCGTCGGTTATTTACAGAAAACCGTCAGCAAAGACCTACAACGTCGGTTTTTTGAACGAAACCGACGCCTAATGTGGTGACGGCCATGCTGGAAATGGCGTTGGCTGTTAGTATACAACCGACGCCTATAATACATATAGCGTTGGTTGTTTAGTTGATCACCGACGCCAAAGGGTTCGCGCCACAGAAAATGGTGTCATTTAGGACACTTTCTGCGTCGGTTGCCAATTAAACACCGACACTATATGTATTATAGGCGTCGGTCTTTTAGTAGATAACCGACGCAGAATGTGTCCTACATGACGTTGTTTTCTGTGGCGCGAACCCTTTTGGCGTCAGGTTTCTATAAACAACCGACGCATGTACGTTAAATAGGCGTCGGTTAAAAAACCGACGCCGAAGGGTTCGACCTTTAGCGGTGCCCACATATGCGTCGCTCGGAAACCGACGCCAAAGGGGGTTAAACAACCGATGCTAAAAGGCATTTCTATAGTAGTGAGTACTACTATCAATGACAAGGCAACTGCATAAAACATGTCCCAAATCGATGATGTAAATCCCTTCTTGACTATGCTGATGAAAACCATGGGTCACTAGAGAAGACAAGGGTTAATCAACCAAAAATTTGAATATAAGAGAGACCACCATGAACATCCTCCCCAACCTCATTGTTCTACACATATGAATGGACTAAGGGTTAATCAGTACAAATCAAGGACTCTTACTGACGAAGATGCTCCTGAATGAGCATACCAACAAATGCAATCCATTCACTACCCTTCACAAAAGGGAGATGATGAACCTAATCTACTTGAGAGATTACCAAAAAGGAGTTATCTAATGGTATATTTAGCCTTAATCTGAGTGAGGTCAACCTTCCACCTCATCCACTAGTCAATGGATCCAAAGGAAAGACATAGCCCTACAACTAATGTCAATGCATCCATAATCCACACAATTCCAGTTCTAGGAAGTTTAAATCTGGAAAATCTCCTAGCATTTTGTGTGCCAGAACCTCACCTCCATCAGAAGGCCATGACCCCCACTGCCCGTGTAGTATGTTCCTGTTACAAAATACCCAACAAGTTTTAAAAAAGGAATCATTGATTCAACAAGACATCAACAACAACTGAGGAACCAAATTCCATACTAAGATTGTAAGTTTTAATGTCAAAAGTAATTCCTAAAGATAGAGGAATTTTTTGACACGTATTGTGATCAAGTGTCACTCAAAAAAGAACATCCAAATTGTACAAACCTACAAGAAAATTATTGTCCAGAGTTAGAGTGGCACCAAGTCCTCCTCTCCCTGTCAGAAATAAACACTTATCATTAGGGAAATTTGGGGAAGAAAGGACACACAGCCAACATCAACTCCCACTATGCATTAGTTACATTGGTTGTAAGATTTAAGAAGGAAAGTAGGCAAAACAAATACACCCATAGTCAACATCCTCAACCATATCTCCATTGCATATAATTCCCTCATGGGTTGCCTTGATCGAAAAAAACTACTACTACCATCGGGAGTTTTGAACCCCCTACATGAAATTATATTACATATTGCAAGTCAATCTTGTCACGAGCTAGTGATGCATTTGAAGGAAAATTCTTGTGGATATAACTTCATGATAAAAACTAAAAATACAAAAGATAATGATACCACAAACAAAATAAATAAGACTAAGGATCCACTCCTTCTTGCAGCTTTCCCTCATTGGTACATGTGACCACCATGTACAACCACATATGGAAACATATCTCACATTCTTATGTAACACTATAGCTCTGAGGATATGGAACCACAATGAACATTGCCTGATGACTCAATTGATGATGAGATCATAAATGGCCATAACTTGGTTGAAGGACATGTACTCCCACCATTGAGTGGGTAGGTCATCCAACACTCCATAGTCAACCTAATGGCATCCAAATAGATGAAGAAATACAATAATGCCTAAAACTAGTGTGACAAGGAAGTCACTCTACCATCTATTGGCATACCAAAATGCAAAACCAAGCATGAGGGGTCAAACACTATAACCATCTATAGGAATACCAACATGCCTAAGAAAACACAAAAAGGTTCCCTACCATTACAAATAAAGAAAGAATAGACATTCAATAAACTTTGAGTACACAAGATGATCCATACAAAGAACAAATGATAAGACAATCTTATATGAACAAGAATGAATAGACATTCCACAGCTTCAATAAGTAAATACAAAATCAACAAAAACGGTGGGTAGATGATCTTTAACCACAATACACATGAGAACAACCCGATGTTCTATACAAACATGATGATACGTTAGCCCCACGTATGAGCATATAGATTCTTTATTACTTCCATTGTGATGAGAATAGGCAACATTCCACACACTCCGAAAAAGAAGAACAGAGAAACCTTTCGGTAAGGCATATTGATATTCCATATTGATGAAGAACAAACATATGTTCTAAAGATAATATACATTTGATAATTCATTATATACAAGCCTTCCAAAAATATTGCATGACTAGATAAAGAAAGATGTTCAATCCAACCGAGACATGATGAGAAGACATGCTACAAACATGAGATGAGGATGATGTTAAAAATGATCTGACGTTCATTAAGGTTGTTGGAAAAGTGAAAATGATACAAGGATGACGTAAAAAATAATAGGAAAAGGTTTCTTAGGCTAGCTGGCAAAGAAAAATGAGATGATGACACTTTAGATCAGAATGATCATACATTCTGTAGGCCTTCTAGTAAAGCAAACACATTACAAGGTTGACACAAACAAAAGAAGACAAACATTTCTTTATTCTTGATGGAGAAGCAAACCCATTACTAGGCCGAAGCAAACTAGAATGGGCATATGTTCTTTTAGGCCTCTTGCAAGGCAAAATCAAGACACGACAAACACATGTTCTATACTACGTGTCATACCACAATGCCATCTTGAAAAGGATATAATCATTTTCTACAAGGATCCAAACTTCAAACTTCATTGAGGTGAACACAACTTCAAGTTTCATAGAAGAGAGTGTGACTTTAATTCTCATCAAGGTGTGCTTAATGGAAGGTCTCCCACATTAGAACAATATCAAGACCTACTATAGTGAGCTTGACTTCAAGTCTTCTAGTGGGAGCACATTCTCAAGTCTTACTTTAGTGAGCTTGACCCAAGACTCACTAATGTGAGGATGACTCTAAGACTCAGTGAGGTGAGAAGGATGTTAAGACTCACTGAGGTGATAAGGATGCTGAGTCTCACTGAGGTGAGCATGGCTCTAAGACTCACTATGGTGAATATGATACTAAGTCTCACTAAGGTGAGTAAGAGACTAAGTCTCACTAGGGTGACCATGACTCAGTCTCATAGAGGTAAGCATGGTTCTAAGTCACACTGAGGTGAGATCAACATTAAGTCTCACTTAGGTGATATTTTTTGACAAATGTTTGTTGTCCAGTCTCAAGGCTTCACTCCTCATCATGCTTGGGTTCACAAACCATGCTTAGTATCTACTCTTGGGAAGGCAAACTATAGACACTTCATTCTTGGTATTTTGAGATATTTGAGTAATGATCCTAGACTTAGGGTCGTACTTGTCATGAAGCGTTCAAAACATACGTCATTAACTAAGCGGAAGCAATCAGTAAACATTGGATTACCGAAAATCACTAAAAATAAAAACCATTTTACAAAGAGGTCTACACATAGGAAAACTCTTTCATAAAGAACTGGAGTAATTTAATTACATACTGGTTCACAAATACATGTTTTGTATCATCTTTTTCTGAGAATTACATGCATCAACTGCCCTGTTAAACTAAACACAAGCAGTATAAAATCTCGAGGCACTAAGCCAAAATCTCAAAAGCACTAACTACTACTCCGAGAACCTGAGAGTACAGAGACGACACATAGGACTCTATGTACACCTATACAAGACATATCAGCCAATGTCTCCACCTGAGAATTCACTACTGTCCCTGTTGCTGCTATTGTTATCCTTCACCTACTGAAGGATTCCTGCCTCCTCATCCGCGTCCACCTAAAAATATGGTTCCCACGAGGGTGAGACAATTGTAAATTGCCCCAGCGAGAGATATAACTCTCCACAAAAAACATTATTATTGCAGTTTAATAAGATAAATCTGAACAGAGGAATCATAATTGTTTAACAGCAGTTAAATCATTGTCTAACATATTAGAACATTAGTCTTATCTAAAGCATTGTAGCTATAACCTGATAGAGCAGCATCTCACTTATCCAATAAGGATTATGAAGAACATGTATAACATTTATCCGCTATACTAATCAGGATAATATCAACCAATGTTTCTCATATTTCAACTTTATACAAATACATTACATGTCTGATTATATTTTACACATCATGTGTCAAACTACAATTAGCTTGCCATAGTATATTGACATCTTCACTATAGAGTTATAGCCGCATCATATACTCTATTCAGGCTTAGATCACACAGCTAATTCCTGGCATTGTTTGGTGGAGTCATGGCTTGTAGCCATACTCTTTTAACAAAGTATTGGGATCTTAATCCCTCAACTTATCAAGTACATTTCTATTTCTTTACAAGTTCATCATCATGATTATAGAATATGGGTATTCAAACCCATAGTTCATCATAGAATACTTGTTACCACTTAACATGTAACTTAATACCTTCAAGTCATTTGACCAAGGTAAGCATGATTCTTGCTACACAAACAACCCACATAGCACACAAAGCTTAATTCACCTCTTGTTACCTCTTAGTAGGCAACAAGGCATATTATGGATCATTAAGGTAAGCATGATTCTTGCTACACAAACATTCCACATAGCACACAAATCTTAATTCACCTCTTGTTACCTCTTAGTAGGCAACAAGGCATATTATAGCTCATTATCAATTTTTAATAAAAGAAACATCATAGCTCATACCTGGCTATATTCATCTTCTCATGATACCAGCATGGTTAGTACTTCATGATAACAGTTATAATGCCTACATGTCAGCACCATGCAACACAAAGTGATACCACTATTCCCTTTTTAGGAATCAGGGTTTCTCTTACATATCATCACCCTCCATTTGGGTTTTCCATAATTAACCACTTAGGTTCTTAAGATCATATTATTATTGATCAAGCCCTATTTCATTGCTTCACATAGCTAGGATCCAATATTGATAACATAAGTATTCAATCGTACTTATTTATTCTCATCATTCATCATTAAATGGATTATCAACACAAAGTATGAGTTTCTCTCTCATCTTTACCAGAATATGATTGCATCATAGTTTATGGATTTGGATTAACCTTTTCATAAGGCATGTTAGCCTACACTTATCAAAGTGCATTACATCTCAATGTAACAATTGACATGACACACTTCATGTGTCACTCATCCAAATATATTGGATTTAAAATACATCAAGATATATCAGTCTTGAGGTGTTGGATATGATATCTATCATATCATGATGTATCACTTCCCTCATCACCTTTATCTTACTTGAGTTCATCCACTTATCTTGTATTAGGGTATTCCCCATCCTAATACTTTATGCATCAGTTCATCACATTTATCATGTAATGTATTGGTCATAAGTCACTTATTTAGAATATACAACCATTGTCAATGATATGGACTCATCTTTGAGTTAGGAACTATTGATATAAGGATATTCATTATTAAACTCTTTAGGTGTTACATTTGTCAATATATTAATAACTACTCCATTATTAGGAATATGATTTTCCCTATTTATAAATTAATGTTCACATAGCATCTCCCATATGTATATGGATTTTGCATAATATCACTCTTCATTAGAGTTTCACATTGTTGGATCCTAGATGGGTGATTAGATGCTCTAGAGGGGGGGTGAATAGAGCTGAAAGCACTTAAACAAAACTCATTAAACCTTCACGATGTATGACAAGATAAGGTTGCTAAATAGGTAATTTGAGTGCAACTAAAACATACATAACAAGGGAGAGAGCGATTGAACATGCACCAATTAGACAAGATATTTAGAGTGGTTCCACACTTCAAACTAGAAGTGTGTCAGTCCACTTTCCTAGAGAGGTCAACCTCTAGGACTTCCAAACTATTGCACTCTTATATTCATTCATAATACATACAATGCATGACCAAACAAAAGACTTACCTATCGAATACAAAGAGTCTTCAACCTTACCAAGGACTTACCCACTTTGAAAGAGTCTTCGGCCTTCTCCAAGGACTTACCCACTCTTGCACAAGTCTTCAGCCTTACAGGGATCACCCACTCTTCTTGGATCTTCAACTTTTGACTTCACCTTCACTCGGAGAAGCTTCCACCAAGGACTTACCCACTTGAGCTTGAATCTTCTGTCTTCTCCAAGGGCTTACCCACTCTAGCTCCAAGTCTTCAGCCTTGATCTTCACCAAGGGACTCCTTCCCTTGTTCTTCTTCACCTCTCTTAGATAAGAGAGAGAACCTTCATCTTCATGATTGAAAGAGAGAAAAGGAGGTGGTGGAAGTGAGATCCTCACAAGATATACATGTAGGACTAGCTCTCTTACAGATTTCCTACTCACTCTAATGGAAGTAGTAAGTGATTAAGCTTAGAGAGAGAGAGGAGGCTATAGGAAGCACTCAACTATAGAATAGGAACCTCACATAGAGTTTGCAATGAATGCTCAACCTTGGAATGAAGCCCAAGGGGTCCTATTTATAGCTAGGGATGCCTCTTAGCCTTTGGGAACACATAAGAATGAAAACTAGCCGTTTTGTGGCTTGCAACAGATCTATTTTCACTTGTTGCAACTCCACAACGGCTATAAGTACTTTTCTGCACTTTTCCGTACAGTGTAATCAGTCGAGTTTCTATAAGGGTAACTCGACCGATAGAGTAAAAGACAAAGACGATACTCAGACCATCGGTCGAGTTTGTCCTGAGGAAACTCGATCGATCAATGAAAATCAATTTGGTCAGTTACTCCATCGGTCGAGTTCTATGTAAACACAACTCGACTGATGGAATATCTAGAAAATTGATCAAGGATGATCGATCAAGTTTTCAGGATGGGAAACTCGACCGACAAAGTGTCTGTAATCAATTTTCAAAGTTGCATCTAAAGTGCTCTAATATTCAATCTAAGCACTCCTGATATTTTTCTAATCTTAATTACAAGTCATACAATCATTACAAGTGATTTACAACATGATTCTAATGGATATACATCATATTACAAAAACGTGCACTTGTATGACTTTGACTTGTCTTTTCTCCAATTTAATATGCGCAAAATAGGGCAATTGGAGTGTGTCTATACCTAATCTGAAATCACTCAAGCAGAGACATTAGACACCAATATGTGGAATGGTTAGTCATCATCAAAACACGAGTTTAGTCAATTTAGACGTGAGTCAACATTGACCTAATTGACCTTGAGTCAACACACATAACAACCTTCTATATCAGGGTTTCACATAGTATTACCTGAAATTAGGATTTCACTTGACATCTCCCTCAATTAGGGTTTCACATAGCTTTTCCCTAAATTAGGGTCAAGGCTCATTAATCTTTTCAATGAGGGTTTCATGGTCTCATTATTATGGATCAAACCCTGATTACATATTTCATTCATAATGAGAGAATTAGGGCTTAATTATGTAAGCATTTCTCTCTTTATTTCTCTCTCTCTCTCATCCTCTCTAGGATGTTAAGTAGTTCAAGATTGATCTAGGTCAGCTCTTCATTTAAGTACACACAGTTAGGGTTAAGCTTTATAATCACCTTTGGTCTACATCATTAATAACCAAGTAGCTAATTGACATTTAATCATATTAGGTGTCCAAATGGTTTGACCAATTGAACCTCAAATGGTCTTGGTCACTTAGACCCCAAACAGTCTTGGTCACTCATACCTTGAATGGTTTGAAACTGTTTAAGCAAAACAATAATGAAACCGTATGGACAATTCACACTTGAAACCACTTGGGTCTCCAAACAGTTTGAGACCGTTTGGTCTCAAACAGTCTTGAGACCGTTTGATCCCAAATGGTCTTCAGACCATTTGGACTCAAACGGTCTTAAGACCGTTTGGTCCAAACTCTCTCAAAACTGGATGGACCAAAAAGGTCTTCCATCACTTTATCAATTTAGGGTTTCAATTATTGAACCATCTATCAATTGAACTACTGATTTATTATTCAATTGAACCACTGAGTCACCCTTCAATTGGACCTTCAATTAGGGTTTTGAACCCAGTTGAACTAGGGTTTATAATCAAGAAACCATCAATTAGGGTCTTGAAATTGAGGAACCATCAATGATTGACATTGTGGAATTAATTCAATTGAAATCATTGGATCATCATCAAACCATGAGATGACTTGACCTCAAACGGTCTTGAGGTCGTTTGGATGACCTACAAATGGTCTTGAGACCGGTTGACTCATCCCATCATTGAAATTTGTGAAATTCAATTAAGGTTTGCATCATTGATTCAATCATCAATTGAGCTATTGATTATATTTCAATTTGATATCATTGGATCTTCAACCATCCAATCATACTTCATCATAGACTTCCAAACGGTCTTGGTTGACCTCGAAACGGTCTTGATACCATTTGGGTGACCTCCAAACGGTCTTGAGACCATTTGGGCTAGTCAACCCAAAAATTTAATTCCATCAATTGAGAATTTCAGTACTCAACTCGATTAGGGTTTGCAATTGGTAAATTATCCAATCATGGAACCTTTAGAAACAAATCAATTAAATCTATTAGATCATTATTCAACACATCAGCAACCCCCCCTCAAATGGTCAACCCCCTCCATTTGGTCAATCACTCCAAACGGTTTGGAACCCAAACCTCCAAACAGTTTGCAAACCGTTTGGTCTCCAAACGGTTTGGTGAAACTGATTGGACCAAAATTATGAAATCGTTTGCAATAGATATTTGTGGAGGTGTGTGCTTATGATGATGTCATAATCATAAAGCTATAAACCCACGAATCTTGCTGTTATTTTCATGGTGATTGCATCAATCAACCAAATAAAATTTCGGGAATAAAGAAGGAATCAACAATTGATAAAGATATGGAATTAATAACAAAGTTCAAGGGTTCAAGTTATATAACCCGCCTTCAATTGAGATTCAAAGCTTCAACCTCCACGTCTTTAATGGTGAAAGAAACACCTTCCACTATCCCAAGCTCGTCCTTAAGCTTTGAGTGAAAAGGAATGGCTAAAATTGAAGATGGAATGGACATAAGAAGAAATCATGCATTGATTTTTGATTTCCACCATGGAATCAAGGTGAAAGAAGGTCAAGAAGCTTACCAACAGGTTGGAGGTAGTCCTCCAGTTGCTCCAATATGCCTTGGTAGTTTTTGCAAGCAAGAAGTAAAAGTGGTTTCGAAATTACCCTTTCAAGTCATGGATAAAGGAGCATATATATGAATTTTATTAAAAATTCATTTATGAGAGAGAAAGTAGAGATTATCTCCTCCATTTCCTCGCCACTTTCTCCCTTCCCTTCCTTATATACGAGGATATCTTCCTTCCCTCATATTCCTCTCAATTATACACTATTTAAAGGAAAACAAACTAAGCACCTTAAATCATATTATAATAATATCCATAAGTGAGTGGATATTTCTTTTTCTTATAATAATGTGAGTGGGTTCTTCACCTCCTTAAGATATTTTCGTTGCATTCACCAGGAACAAGGACTTCCACATATATGGATTTCAACCAACACAATTTTGGTTGAAAGAAACTTCAATTAACATATTTATTTTTGCATTAATTTGAAGTAAAGTTCCAATTATGCTTAAATCTTGATTATTTTAATATCAAGATTCTCTCTCTTCCAAAATGATACAAATGAGACGCCCCTCTCATTTTATTTGCTCTACATGATTTCAAGAAATATTAGGGACTATTTTGAATTGGTAATTTGCATATTGAACCCTAGATTTTGGGTAAATTGCACATTACACCAAAACTAGGTTTTAATGCACAAACATTGCTCAACAAGCTCTTTCTTGTTATTCAGGCTTGTAGAAGCCATACAACTGCATCACACTTACTCCTATGATGCTTCAACATATGAGGAACATATTATCATGCACAATTTGCAATTTAACCCCTCAACTTGGGTAATTTGCATTTTAGTCGACAACAAGTAAAACATTATTTTAACATTATTCAAAATGGACTAGAATTGAAAGGTAAGTTCCTCTTGAGCCTTAATTACTTTTCAAAATATAAGAGCAAGCATATAATCCAATTTATTAAGAAAAACATCTAGGTTTAAGAATAACCCCGGTCAGGGATGTTACAATACTCATCAACTCATTTAGAATATTCTCAAAATGACAAGTCTGGCGACGAAGTTGGATATCCAATGGATGAATATTTCATTGTAAACAACCTCACTTGAACACCATTGTAGAAATGTCAAATCCTAACCTATGATCCAAACACGCTCGACCATTTCACCAAATTGCACCTCAAATTTCTAGTGAAAACACCCACATAGGCTTGAAAGACCCTAAAACTAGGCATCTATGTAGCTTGCACCCTACCTTTGTCACACACATTAGGCTCACAAAACAACCTCATTTTCACACCAAGAAGCTTGCACCATATTCACCATGTTTCTCACCTTGTCTTCTTGACTCTATGTCATGCAAACACATCCTATAAGTCACTAGAACACATGGCACCCAGATGACATGAACCCATGCTTATCAACTTTACCAAGTTACCAAACCATGTTCAAAACATGCTAGAAGACTCTAGATAGAAGGCATTCACTGATCACACCCCGATGCCTCTTAGAAATTTTTAGTTTGAGAAACACTCCAATCCAAAACCTAACCTTAGGTACTAACCCTAGCATACATAATACATCCCCATCCACCATTTACATAGGATTGAGCCTAGTATATGCCCAAAGGCTAGAGATAAAAGAGGTTGGAAACCAAAGACTTTTGTTGTCAATCTTTTTAGATATAGAAGTGATTGAACCCTTCCCCTTCCCTTGGGAGAAGATAAACCATCTACCCCTTATAATAAGGGTTAATCAAGGTAGACACATGGTATGGCTATAATGTAATCTATTATATTCTCTCCCTTTTCCGAAACCTCATTGGTGTGAGGATATGAGCACCAGTGGTTGATAGCCACCACTAACACTTTGTTTTGTAGGAAATTTCTTGTTATTTTCTTCTTCTTTGCACATGAAAAACTATTATATTTTTTTAACCTTGTCAAGATTTATGATATCAAAAGGGTGTCTTTGGTGTGCCTAACATCTTCCCCATGAGTAGCTTGGAATGTTACTCTTTTCTCCAAATTTTCCTTTTTCCTTATTCATTTGATTCCAAATACTTTTCTTGGTTTTTGTGTTTTCCCTTATGAACATGGTAGTGACTCCATTTT
Source organism: Alisma plantago-aquatica (assembly GCA_963693085.1). Classification (NCBI taxonomy): domain Eukaryota; kingdom Viridiplantae; phylum Streptophyta; class Magnoliopsida; order Alismatales; family Alismataceae; genus Alisma; species Alisma plantago-aquatica. The sequence goes on from OY856410.1 coordinate 587,925,409, forward strand.
CCCGAACCATCCATTAGCCTTCACCCAAGGTTTCCAATACACACTGAAACCACAAGTCCCTTCTACTAATATTAGAGATAAAAAATTCTATACAAAAGCATAAAGGAACATGAAGAGAAGAGGATAAATATAGGTATCGATTTCCTTTTTATCAAAGGTGGTGATATCTTATATAAAGATAGTAATTCTCTAAATCCCTTCTAATTAGTCAAATATTGGAACAATCGGTTTCCTTAGATAGCTAATGACAACATAGACATGTCCATACTTGAAGGAAACCATTTTGTGTTTTAATAAGATAGATGTGCTTCCGATTCATTGAGTAGTTAAATTATATGTTGGTTCATTTGAGTTTTCATAGCCATTTAAGATTGCTTCCCATTAGTGATATGTCGACCAATGATATTGAAAAAATATGCACTTTACATAGAACTATTTCTAATTTTAGATTTCATCCAAATCTCAAGTTTCAATTTACATACCCTTCATAATTATTCAATAACTTGATGACCATAGGTGCAAAGAGAATCTTGCAAATGATGTGGGATTACAAGTCTTAAAGTAACTACTTTGATTCAGTTCAGTTCAGATTGCTTCCATTCACTCCAAGCATGAACTTCTGAGATGTGTTTAATTTTGTACTATATAGTGATCACTCTTGCTGGCTAATTTCATGCAATTACATAATGAACACGTTGAATCACACACACACATGCACGTGCATACAGGTACGCACACACATCTATATCTATGTATATATGTATATATATGTATATGTATATATGTACATATATGTGTATGTGTATGAATGTATGTATGTATATATATAATATACACATATATATACCTATATATACATATACATACATATATATGTATATATGTATATGGCTAAATATTCAATGCCCGCGCATGTATAGTAAATTAGCTACCTGCCCAAAGTAGAGCGGTGGCACATTTTGTAAATACCTGGAACTAACTAATAGCTGAAATGAATCCCAAAAAGAGTGGATTCCACCTTCTTCCTTGCTTACTTCCGCCGCCAACCTGCTCCATTCCACGATCTGTTAGGATGTACCCGCGGCCAGATCGCCCTTGAGCCCGCACCCTGACGGGTCTGTTGGGTCCGGCTCATCTACGCAGACGTGGCCGAATTCACCTACGACTAGGAGGGGCTGATATCATCATCCATGGCATTGTTTGACTCTGTGGAAGGTTCTCTGTTCGTGGGTCAGATCCCCATCAACAGCTAGAGGTTGTCATTCTTCTCCCAATCTGACCTTTCACAGATCAACACCCTGTCTGCTTCCCAGCATTGAAGGTTGTGTTCGGCCATCTCTTTCTTCCAGCTGCGAGCCTACCTCACCTTCGGCCAGGCTAGCCACACCCCAATGGGTGCGTTGGAGTGTACTGGTGTTATCTGAACTATGTCCATCCTTCCTCCGCATGGACTATTTGATCTACATTTGTAGTCTACCATCTAAATCTCTCGATCTGCTATTTCAGATCCGAACAACAAGAACAAATCTAGATATTCCAGTTGTTTGGAGGAGGATGAAGGTGATTGGACCAGGTTTGGATCTCCTTTAATGTTCGTCTAAGTATCAGTAGCATGTATTGATCCTGACCAGGTCACATGAAAGTATTTGCGTTCCTCTTCTTCCATAAGTACGCTCCAAATCTCAGATTGAAACTCATGTTGTAGGGGGAGCATTTTTTGATCTTACTGCATTAGGAGCAGCACTTGTCCAAGTTACAACCAGGTAAATATCATTACTTATCATCTCTTCCATCAATTATCCCCGATCTTTCCTTTTCATCACATTGTGCAGTCATATCTGTTTTGTGTGGGAAATCCAACGTGTGTTTGGATTTCATTTGAAGCAGCAACTGCCATACGTGCTCTATGTTTTATGTAGTTACGTTTTATGATATGTGTTTACTTGATGATTCACATAGTTACTATTTTGTGTTTTAGGGTTATGTTTCTGTCTGCATAATTACTATTTTGTGTTTCAGGGTTACATATCTATCTGCAAAGTTACTCTCACACAGCTGTCATGGATCCTAGTCTTGATACAGATGTTGGTAATGCCAATGTCAACTATGATGATGATAATCCTCATTCTTCTCCTTCTGTTTCTGCTGGCACTTTGTCCCCAGCAGAAGTCCCTAGAATTGGACTTAAATTTGGAAGTTTAGATGAAGGTATCTCCTTCTATTGTAGTTATACTGGCTTGATTGGGTTTAATATGAGGAAAGACGACAATAGGTATGAACGAGGAACTAAGAATCTGGTTGCTAAAGATTTGGTTTGTGACAATCAGGGTAACATCAGTCGTTCTAAGAGGTCCAAAGGACTTTTGAGCCCCATTTGTGATGAAGTGGGTAATTTATAGGATAATTTGTCCAAGAAGCACAAGCGTTCTGTGAAGAGGTGTGGGTGTAGAGCCATGATCTGGTTCACATTAGATAAGTCATCATCCATGTGGGTTGTGAGTTCTTTTGTTGAGGAACACAACCACGATCTTGTTGACAATGCTCACCTGTGTTACTTGAAATGTAACTCATCTCTTAATGAAACTAAAAAAGAGATGCTTTCTTCCATGAGTCAAGCAAACATACCTATCTCGAGACAACTTGCATTGATAGCAACCAAGTCTGGAGGTTATGAAAATTTGACATTTACAAGTAGACAAGCTCATGGACACCTCAGTAGCAAGAGGAAAGAGTCGACAAAATATGACATTGACATGGTGTTGGATCATTTTGCTAGGTTGAAGGTTTTGGATTCGAAATTCTTTTATACTTATCAAAACGATCCCATTTGTTGCTTGACACATTTTTTTGGTCTGATCATGTCTTTGTCAAAGATTGGGGGTTGTTTGGCGATGCGATTGTGTTTGACACCACTTACCGTACCAACAAGTATACCATGGTTTTTGGAATGTTTGGTGGTGTGGATCACCATCTCAAGATAGTGTTGTTTGCCACAGCTATGTTGGCGGATGAGAAGTACGACTCCTTTGTTTGTGTTTTCAAGCAATACTTACTCTGTTTTGGCAAAGAGCCAGTTTCCATCATAACTAATCAAGACCCCACTATGAATGATTCTATCATTACTATTTTTCCAAATTGTAAGCATCATTTCTGCAGCTGGCACATCCTACAGAAGCTTCCATCTAAGCTTGGTGGCATTCCTAACAAGGATCAGATCATAAGCTCTTTGAATGATTGTGTGTGGAACGTAGATGATGTGGACATTTTTGAAGAGAGATGGAACTCTGTAGTTGAAGAGAATGATCTGTTTTCCATTAGTTGGCTTTCTGATATGCATGCGATGCGTTGGGATTGGGTTCTGTGTTATATGCAGTCTTCTTTCTTTGCTGGCATGAGGACAACTCAAAGAAGCGAGAGCCTAAATGCATTCATTAGGAGCCACGTCAACAGTAGGAAGACTCTGTTTGAACTTGTATTTTGTTTAGAGACTGCTTAGTCTCACGTGCGGGAGATTGAAATTTTCAAAGATTTTGATGACGAGTACAACAATCTTCCCTTGTCATCATTGTGGTCCGTGGAGGAGCAAATGAGAGGTATATACACCAAGTCCATTTTTAAGATCTTTTAGTCTGAGGTTCATCAAAGCATGGTGTACAATGTAAATGAAAATTCGACGAAGGTGTCTTTGAGGTGTATTGTCTTGGTGGTTTTGGATCTCCTAGTATCTTGAAGAAAGACTCATCTATTGATATGGTTTCATGCAATTGCTTCATGTTGGAATTCAAAGGTATTCCATGTAGGCACATTCTGTCTTATCTAAAGAGACGTGACTTTTGCACTCTTCCCGATCCATACATATTAAAGAGGTGGACTAAAGGATATAGAGAAAACCCTTTGATTTTTGGCAAAGCATTAGTTACACATCCATCCACTGGGAGGACACTTCAGCTTGTTTCTTCTTGCAATTCAATTGTCAACATAGCGTTTAAGAACAACGCTATAGATCTTTGTCATGAAAAATTCTTAGCTTTACGAAAGGATCTTTTAGAATTAGATCATGCTGATGCTGATGCTGGTGTAACCGCTTCTGACACAACTTCTTCTATAGCTATCAAGGTCCTTATCCCTAGTATTTGCAAAACTAAAGGGAGACTATGATAGACTGATGTGAGATTTAAATCCGGAGTTGAAATTATTCAGTCTAAAAGAGAGAGGTAGTGTAAGAATTTCTTAGAGTTTGGAGTCAATCATGATAGTTGAAACTACCCTTTGAAGAAGTAGTTCATTCTTCATAGATACTTTTTCTGGACTTGTGTTGTTGCTTATTGATATGCTACTTGTGTTGTTTCTGATATGTAATCATGCTTCCTGCTGCTCAACGATTATGTTTACAGCTACTCATGTTTCTGTTGATGTTGGACTTGTCTCTTCATGATCCTAACTTGTTGCTGATACTTTTGTTCTTAGAGTTGCTGCTGCTAACGCTTCTGCTACTGCTGTTTGGTTGGAGCTTCTTGGTGCTGCTACTTGTGTTGTTGTTTTTTTGATCTCAAACGGTTGGAGCTACTGCTGCTATTTCTCTTGATGGATGGCTGTCCTTAGTTTTGTTTACATGTTTTTAGTGAAGTTGTAGTTGATTAGTGTGTGAGTGAGGCATATCCAAAATTGAAGTAATTGTAATGGATGTTCATGTGTAGTATTTTGAATGTAATTGTAATCCTCCTTGTATTTAATTGTGTTTGAATCTATACATGTTATCCCTTGAGCTCCAACAGTTGTATGTAGAAATTGAATATGTTATAACAAATTATTTATGATAAAATGTTACTCTTTGAACAATATCGTTTCTCTTTGTGTCCAATGGATACTTTTCTCCTGAAATAGTTACCTTTTGGATTAGAACAATTACCTTCATGTTCGTACAGTTACTTACAAAATGTCCACTGTCACTCTGTGATTCACATACATACATACATACATTGTTTTGTATTTTTGATTCATCTTCCTATTCTAAAGTTACTTTATAATGTATAAAAGTTACTTTTGGTTTCTAGGATTACTTTTCTGTTGTCATAGTTACTTTAGTTTTCATATAATTACTTTATGGATTACATGATCACTCTTCCTTTTTAGTGAGTTTATTTGACATTCTTTTTTATTACATGCTCAACTATATAACAACAATTTCTCCATTAAAGTGCATAATCTATCATCTAAATTTTCAATGACACCAAACTGATTTAGACTTCCAGAAACTGATTTAGAGTAAATGTATCTTATAGCATTTACATATCATAATTCCTGCACCAAACTGTTTTCATTACATTTCACTTAATAAAAGAGTATTCAGTTAGACTTAAGCCATCTTTCCGGGCTTGAAACAACTTCTTCATACTTGTCTTTTTGTTCTTGCACATCTGCATCTTGGGTTTGTTTCTACCCTTCTTGTTGCTTATTCAGTTCCTGATCTGCCTCTTCCTTATGATGTTCCCCTAGACATTCTTTGGCATCATCATTGGCATTTTTTTCATCTTCCTGGATAGGCTGCAGCTTTCTACATCTCATCATTCTTTGGAAAATATCGACCCTTATTGCTAACATGTCTTTGGAAGTGAAGTCCATCTGCTTGTCATTGACTAGGCAGTCAAGATACTTCATCACGAAGACCCCATCGTCAACAAAGCCTTCTTTCTGTTGTGGGCATTGTGGGTACTCCCATTCCCACTGTGACATTTGGCTTCCCTTGTCCGGTGCCCCCCAGAAGAATTCGTGGGCAATACCCACCTACAAAAAACATAACTTTTATTATCAATCAACCAACATTATTTCTTTCAACCCATTATTAACAGAGTTACTTTTTTCATTGCTTACCCATCTAATGAATTATTTCTTTGATTTGCCACTTCCACTCATTGAGTTATATGACATGTGCGCGCCATCCCTGAAGCTTGCTTCATGCAAGTGCTAGTGGTTGTCATTGTTGAGTATCATGAACACAGAGTCCATTATCTCCCACTCTTTCAATGGAACATTGAAGAGTGGAGAAAGCATGTCAATCTCCTTTAGGGTGACGTTCTCCACATCAATTGTCAGCTGTTGCTAGAAATACAAAATTTAAAAATGCACATCTCTAAGTTTCAGTGTGTGTATCTTTAGTAATTTGTTATAATTTTGTATCACAAGTTTGCTTGTCTTACTGGAGCATAAGTGCTCAAGTAGTGCCACGAAAACCCCTTCTTCCTCCTCTTGCTTGTGCTCTCCTTAAGCATTTGCACAAAGCAGTCCAGAAGCTGGAAAAATCCACAAGCTTATGTTAGCAAGCCAAATTATTATTTCATACAGTTACACTACATTGGTTTCTTACAGGTGATTGCATCATCTGATCCTAGTATAGGAGGGTACCGAGGTCCTTCCCTGTACACCAAGTATCCTTGCTGAATCTCCACTCTTTATTTGACCTGCCAATCATTATAGATGCGATACATATGAGTTAGATATTGAATAAGTAATGTGTATTTGTACACTTGACAAATTGAATATTAAAACAACCAATTCTTACCGCTCTTCTATGTTGTCCATGAAGTGATGAACAATTTCCTTAGTGTCCTTTTTTTTAAATGTTCAAAACCTATGAAATAGGAGAGCTTGTACAGTCAACAAAGTGCAGTTCATGTTAGAATTCATCTTCATTTACATGTTACACAATACTTTTATGTCCTACAGTTAGTTTATTAAGCAAAACAATAATTTTTCATTTTATAAAAAGACTCTATCAACTGCGTAGTTCTTTTATATTCTTGTAGTTACTTTACTAATCCAATAGTTACTCTTATGTTCACACAAATACTTTAAGGACTGCTATACTTAAAAGTAAATAACCTTACCTTTTCCTCCCTTCTTTTCTTTATGTTTTTTTCTATGCTTCCCATTACATGCTTTGTCATCTGCTTTCTTTTTGTGATCTTTTTCTTTGGCTCTTCTTCTTTTCCTCCTTCTTTGCTTGCTTTGTTTGATTGTTCCCTTTTTTCCTACCCTCTTTCTTCTTCATCTTGTGCAGATTTTTCTTGGCCAAAACCATCATCACCTTCTTCTTTGTCCTATTTCTCTACAACAACCATTTCTTTCTCAGACGTGTCTTCCTTTGCTCCTTTCTCTTCAATACAATTTCTCTTCAGGCGTAGCTTGCCTAGTGCCCTTGGTGTGTCTCCCTTCTCCACACCTCTTTACTTTTCTTCTTCTTCCATTACCATAACCTTCTTGTGAAACACCTAAGTCCTGTCATTCATTTCATCGACATTTACTAAGGGAAACCCCTCAGTAAAGTGTGTGAACCCACTAGCAGACGATTGTACTTTTTCACATTCATCTCCCTCCTTCCTCCTCAGAATCCTATTCTCCTCCTCCAGTTTGTTTATTCTTCTCTCTAGCCTCTTCTTCTCCTGTTGGAGGTCATTAAATGCTTCCACCGCTATCCTTGTGCAGATTTCCTGATACATCTTCAACTCCTCCTCGAGGTGGTGGATTCTTCTTTCCAGGCTGGAGTTCCCAACAAATACTTCCTTGGCGTTTATTGGCTTTGTTGCCACCTTCTCTGCCATTGGCTTGCTCTTTTCCCTATATGCCTCAAGGTAATAGGACAAGTCCTTTACTGCCTTTGCAACTTGCCAATCATCGCCCTGGTCCAGCTTCATCCGTTTACAAACCTGTTCAAAAAAATTAAACAATGTGTGACAAAGCTACATATATGATTATGTTGCATATTAGTTTTGTAACAAAGAACAAAGATTCTTACATCTTTAGGGTCCACACACCCTATATCCATCAATTTCTTCACAGGCGCATCCCACTTCTTTATCCTTGGCTTGGCATCAGGGAATGTTGGCTTTTCCATTCTTGTCATGTCATATGTCCAAACCTGCATTTAATAGAGAAAAATATAATTCAAATGTAACTGTCCCTATGTAGCACTGTAACAATCTAGACGAAAATAAAGTACGCAATTATTTACTTACGCAAAGGCACATGAGACACCCTGTTGTGTAGAGTGTAGTTTTTCCTTTCTCTCCTCTTCTCCACATATGAACATTTTCCCTCAACATCTTCATCTTCTTCAAGATACTCCCATGCACCAACTTTGCCCAATTTAACTACCTTGTGGCAGTTTCATCATCCAAGTAGTGCATTATGTAAATCGGGGCACAATAGCTGGTATCTGGGAGTAGGAATGTTTCCAGCAAGTGCAACATCCATGCATGACACATGTTCTGGTAGTCGGCGAGGTTGTTGCTCTTGGAATATTCTTTCCAAAGATTTGCCAAGTTGTCCTTGTTCAGGACATCCTTCTCCTTTAACATCTTTGAGGTCTCACCCTCATTGCCATCTCTCCTTGTTGCGCTAGCAAACTCTCACCATATGGAGCTCACTATTTCAGATTTCTTTCTAGGTATGATGTCCATACCTTTGCTAGGGAGACCTAGAATGACACCCACATCCTCCACTTTCATTCTATGTTCTACCCCACGGGCCAACAAGAACCTATCATCTCCCACATATCTGTCTATTAAATCTTCCAAAAGTCCTACATCTACTGTAAGATTGGGCATCTTGAACATGTTTACAGATGTCGTGGACCTCATCATTTTAATTTTATTCTTAGTAAATACCATGTTGTTGTTGATGTTGTTGTAGCTTTTTATATAGCATATGTGGTATACCTTTTTAAGTCCACCTACATATATACCAAAATGTAACTCTTAGGTTTGTTTCTTTATTACTTTTCAGACAGTTCAGTTACTCTTACATTTCTACAATTTAATTTGCATAATAGGTTGATCACATTAAAATTTAACTATAACTGTAAAAGTAACATACTAAACTATGTTATTAACTATCCTCTGAAATTAACAACAAGTTTACTCAATTATAAGTGCATGTAACCTTACCTTCGTCAGCCTTTCCCTTTCCCTTCTCTTTCCTTTTTCTTTTTTCCTCTTCTCCTTCCTCCCCATCAGCTTTTTCTTCCACATTCCCTTCTAGATTTCCTTTTGTCTAGTCATCATACCCTTGCATATCCTCATCTGCATACTAAGATTCATTACTACTCGAAAATTTTACTTTTCAGTAAAAAAAAACTACTTTCCATTTTAACTACTACATTTATAGTGTACGAGATACTTTTTGCTGGGACATAGTTACTTCAATGTTTCTATAATTACTCTAGGCATTGTATAATTACTCTATTGTTCTCACAGTTTCTCGTTTAGCATACATTGTTACTTTTTACTCGAAAATAGTTACTTCTGTTCTTGTAATGTACATGCAAACAAAACTTACATGTCTTTCTTCATGATCTGCTTCATCATGTGGCTGTTCCTCATCCCCAGTACCTTCATTGCCTTGCACAGCAGCAACATTCACCTTTCTGCTTTTTCCTTTCTTCCTTGAAGGTGTTCTCCTCAGAGGAGTTGGAGTTTCTTTTTCTTTCCCCTTCGGAGCAGGTGCTTCATGCTCTGCTTCATCACACTGTTGTTCCTCATCTGCTTTACCTTCACTACCTTGCACACCAGCAGCAGTCGGGTTACTCCTTTTTCCTTTCTTCTTTGAAGACGTTCTTCTCATAGCAGTCAGAGTTTCTTTTTCTTTACCCTTCGGAGCAGGTGCTTCTTCCACTTCAACTGATTGGTTGGCCTACGTCTCGACGGCTTCGTAGTGCCTCACCACCAAGTCCTCTTCGTCGTCACTTACAATTTTAACGAACCTTCTCCATGGCGGCATTACACTGGTCTTCCTCGATGATTTGTTTGTCCTCACCATGTCTGAAGAGCTAAAGACCTACGCGGGAGAAGAGAGAGACAGTGGAAGACCTAACCGGGAGAATATAGATTGGAGAAGAGGACGTAGGTCGAAAATCCACTAAGCAAATGCAGGCAAGAATCTCGACGGAGGAACTCAGTGGAGCAACTGCAGAGGAGGATGGTCGTGGGTTTAAGGGAAAGTGGAGTAGTAGCACAGAGTGGAGGGTTTGAACTCTCATAATTGGAGTTTTTCTTTCCGCTTTCCACGTTCCGTTCTTTTTCTCGTGAATTTCCAGTATTTACTGGTCTGTGCCACCATGTCCTTGAGAAGGGTAGAAGAAGTCCATTTACCCACACGGGAAACAAAGATGATCTCTCTCTCTCTCATATATATATATATATATATATATATATATATACATATATATATATATATATATGGTCATAATATGACACTTTACTACGTCCTTTGGCAGGTTAACTCAAGAGACCCTTGTGCCCACACATAAGTATCTCAACAAGTCACATCAAAGTCTGACTCACGTGGTGGGAATTTTATTTTCGAGAAACACCTACAAGGGGGTTAGAACCCATGATTCTTTGTGAGGGAATCCATGATGTGACCACCTGAGCTACTTCCCACTGATATACACATTATATATATATCTATACATATATATATATATATATATATATATAGACTTACACACAAATATATATACACACACACACTATGAAAGACTAGATTTTTTATCTTAATTTTAAGGACAAAATTTCATTTAAGGTGTGTAGAATGTGATAGAATGAACTTTTAGAGCCTTCAAATATTTGAGGACTTCTTTTGAATTCATGTGTCTTTGAGTTGTCTTGAGAGTTCCAAGTATTTGATAAAGTTGAGTGTTGATTGATATTGATATTATTATTAAAATCCATAAGGGTTTTAATTTAATACCATCTTTTTTTGGAATGGCTCGCCCTGGTGGCTTTGGCGATGGAGAAGGCGATCGAAGGAAGGGTGGCGGCACAAACTTCTGGGGTGGAGGACATCCACCTCCTCCTGGTATTCCTCACAGACCAGATACTAGAAAGAGGCCTAACGTGGTCAGTGTTGAGAAAGAACCACGGAGATGGTCAGATATGTTTGGAAACAAGGAGGTGGTCCAGGATGTAGGTGCTTTGAAGCCGAAGGAGCTCACATTGAAAGAAGGGGCCATTGTCTATTCTAGATCGATAGCTGAGAAGAATGCTAGCAAATGGAGAATGACGACAGCTGGGTATATTGTAGATCTAAAGCCACACTGGCCGTCTCTGCAAGTTCATCTTCAAGGTTTGTGGAAGGTGAAAGGTTCTATTGAAATAATCTCAAGAGGGAATGGGTATTTTGTTATTAACTTCTCAGAGGCGGAGGATATGGAGACAACTATTGATAAGAGACCATGGTTTATAGCGAGGAAACCACTGATTTTAAAGAAGTGGACAAGAGGCTCATCTCTGGAGAAGCTGAAGCTGATGGAGGTACCGGTCTGGGTGCGATTGTTCGATCTTCCGCTGGAACTCTAGGATGAAGAGATATTTGGTATGGTAGGGTCGTTTCTGGGAACGCCTATCAAGGTAGATAGGGTGACATTGGAGTTCAAGCACCTGGAATTTGCTAGGATGTTGGTGCTTATGTCGGCATCCTCAGAGTTCCCTACTACTGTTCCATTGGTTAGTGATGATGGGATAAAAGATAAGTTGAATGTCCACTATGAGTGGTATCCTTGTAGATGTAGAGTGTGCGGTACTTTTGGACATGAAGATGCTGGCTATGAAAGCCAAGTGGAGAAAGGAAAGAAGAAGGTGTGGATTCCGAAGAAGAGTATGGATAAACCTGAGGTAGAAGGTCAGACTGAGATGGAACATTTCGAAGATGCTTCTGGTGTTCCTCCTACTATGGACATTGAAAGTAATATTGAAGTTGTTGTGCAAAGGTGTGAAGAGGTAGTGGAGAAGGTGAATACCATTCTAGAGAAGGATCTAATTACCCCTGTCAGTAATGCAGAAAATGATGATGGATTCATTCCTGTCACCCGGAGGAATAGGAAGAAGATGAAGTCACCCCCTAGGGGTCCATCCAAGTCTACGGAGGTTGCATTCCGATCAAGAGTGAATATCTCTCCTAATGCGTCTCAAAACATGTTTGTTAAGGAAGGAGGAAGGAGTGTTGCTCCCTTGGTGGTAGCTGGAGGTGGTACAAGTGTTCGTCAAAATGTTACTGAGACTGGCAGACTACCAGTCATAGTAGATGGTAATGGATAGCCCCTTATCTATTCTCTCCTGGAACGTGAGAGGGCTGAACTATCTTGGGCGTCAGTCCACACTCCAGGAGATGATTAGGAGGTGTGGGTGTGCGATTGCTTGTATTCTGGAATCCAAGTTGAGAAGGAAGAAGGTTAAAAGGTTTTAAATAGGATGTTTGGCAGTGAGAATTGGATTTCGAACCATGATAGTCATGCTCTTGGGCGTGTCATTATTGTTAAAACTAGTGATGATATTGATGTGGTGAAGATTTCTGAAACTGATCAGCTTGTGCATGCTAGAGTCAATGCTCCTGGTGGTGATTTCTTACTTACTGCCATTTATGGTCATAATTACTTCAGGAATAGGTGTTCTCTTTGGAATTCCCTCAAGGAGTTGAGTGGTGGGATTACTATGCCTTGGTTTATCTGTGGTGATTTTAATTCTGTTAGATGTGCGGAGGAAAGGTATGGTGTTTGTGGACCTTGTTCCCAATCTATGAATGACTTCAATGATTGTATCTTGTATACTTCCTTGGTGGAACTAGATTTGAGGGGTTCAAGATTCACTTGGGATAACAGAAAACAAGGGGATAAATTGGTTATGTCAAAGATCGACAGAGTCTTCTATAATCTTGAGTTCCTTGATTGTTTTCCTGATTTGAGAGGAGAAATTGTTGCGAGTATTCACCGTGACCATAGAATGGTTCTTACTCATCTCAGTAGCAGGGTGAAGAAGAATATGTCACCTTTTCGTTTTGTCAATGCTTGGTGTATGAGAGAAGATTTCCTTCAAGTTGTGAAGAATGCTTGGGAGATTGATGTTATTGGCAACCCTATGTATCAAGTTTGTAGAAAGCTTGATAATGTTAGATTCCAGCTATCTAAATGGAATAAAGAGGTGGCTGGTGACCTAACAGAGGAAAGAAGGATAAAAGAGCAAGAAGCTGTTATGGCTCAACATAAGCTTGATGCTAATCCGTATGATTATAAGTTGGGAGAGGATGTTAAAGCTAAAAGGAAAGAAGCTTTGGAGGCCTATAATACTGAAGAGTCTTTTCTTAAACAGAAATCTAGAGTGAACTGGCTTCGTTTGGGAGATAAGAATTCAAATTTTTTCTATTCTTCCATCCAAACTAGAAGAATGAGGAATGCTATTAGAAGAGTGAACATTAATGGTGTTTGTCATACGGATGAGCAGGCTATTCATGACACTTTTGTGAATTACTATAATGAGTTGTTTAATGTTGGTTGTAGTAATGAGGTTTGCTGGAATGATGACTGGGTACTCCCAAAACTTTCTGAAGATCATATCAATAGTATGTGTGCTTTGGTTTCTAGAGAGGAAATTGAAAACCTAGTCATGAAAAGTGATGGAGAGAGAGCCCCAGGACCAGATGGTTTTAACTATACTTTCTTTAAAGCTTCTTGGAAGATTGTAGGGGATGATGTGGTTAAGGCGCTTCAAAACTTTTTTAGGAGTGGTTGTATTCTTAAGGAGATTAACATGACTTTTATTACTCTTATCCCTAAGAATAAGAGTGTTGTGGATGTTAAGGAGTGGAGGCCGATGTCTCTCTGAAATACTATCTATAAGGTAATTTCAAAAGTCCTTGCTAACAGATTGCAGGTGGTGCTTCCTGATATTATCAGTAATTCTCAGTGTGGCTTTATTAAGGGCAGGTCGATATCGGATGCTACTATGTTGGTAAATGATTGTCTGAACATGATGATGAAGAGTAATGGCCCTAAGGTATGTGTTAAAGCTGATCTTATGAAAGCCTATGATTCCATTAATTGGTCTTATTTTCATAAGGTGCTTGATAAACTAGGATTCCCTGATTGTTGGAAGAGATGGATTTGTGAGATCTTGAATACCACTAGTTTTCAGATTCTCATTAATGGAAGTCCTTTGACTAATCTTTATCCTTCAAATGGGATTAGGCAGGGTGACCCCCTTGCCCCTTATCTTTTCGTGATTGCTATGGAAGGATTTTCTGCTATGATTTCAAATTCTGTAAATAAAAGAAATTTGACCCCTCTTCGAGCTGGAAAGGATGTTGAGGTGTCTCATGTCATGTTTGATGATGATCTTATTTTGTTTGTTGAAGGGAAAGGTGAATCCCTGTTAGAGCTAAAGAAGGTGCTGAACAATTTTAGCTTGATCTCTGGGTTGAGCATTAGTGATAGTAAATCTTCTTTTTTTGCAAATGAGGTGACTGATATTAATATGGTGGGTGAGATTCTTAATATTCGGAGGGAAAGACTCCCTGTTAAATATTTGGGGTTACCCCTTTTTGTTGGAAGACTCACTAAAAGTTTATGTTCTCCTATTCTTGATAAGATGAAGGCCAGGTTGGAGGGGTGGAAAGCTAGGCACTTATCTTTTGCAGGCAGAGTTGAATTGATTAATTCTACTTTGTCTTCGTTTTAGAGATATTGGACTGAATCTTTTCCTCTTCCTATGTCTGTGACAGATGATATTGACATGATGTGCAGGGATTTCTTGTGGGGAGGTGCATAGCTTGAAAAAAAAGTCCATATGATTTCCTGGAAGCAGGTCTATTTGCCTAAAAAGGAGGGAGGTATTGGTATCAGGAGGTCCAGAGATATAGTTCGAGCTTGTCTGGTTCTTAATCTATGGAAAGTTGCCATTGGAAAAGAATCTCTGTGGGTCAGGTGGGTTCATGGGAGATACTTAAAAGGGGACTCTATTTGGAGGTGCAAAGTGTCTCAATCTGCTTCTTGGGTCTGGAAGCATATTCTTTACCTCAGAAAAGATATAGCTGATGATATCTCCTTCTCTGTGGGGAATGGTTTGTATATTAAAGTTTGGAGAGATCCTTGGATGGAGGGTCGTTATTTGGAAGATGTGCTTGGAAGTAAGGTTGTGATGAAGCTTGGCATGGGGAAATATGATACCTTCAATAAGCTGTTCAATGGGGGTGACTGGATTAAATCTAACTCTAGGCATATTAATACTGTTCTGCAGGTTGTTAACGAGAAGGTTTCTCCTTTTCAAGGGAAGGAAGATCGTATTTTTCTGAAAGGGAAAGAGGTTCATAAGTTTAAGGAGGTGTGGAATGCTACTAGGGAGAGAAATTCTATACCCTCCTGGACTGAATGGTTATGGAGTACTAAAGGGTCTATGAGGCATATGGTCCATGGATGGAGGTGTTTCTGGATGGTTTGTTGACAGGAGACCATATGAAGAGAATGAGCTTACATATGCCCTCTAGATGTGTTCTTTGTAAGAATGATGTTGAAGACCTTAATCATATTCTGTTTCATTGTGCCTATGCTAAAGATATGTGGAATCTGGCTGTTGGAGAGGAATACATCTACTCTGTGCCTGAATCCCTATTGGATGTTCTTCTTTCAGGGGAGATGAAGTTTAAGATTTTGATTTTGGCGATTTTCCATTGGCTTTGGAGTGAAAGGAATGGGAGGATTTTTCATGATGTTAGTTTATGTGCAGATAGAAACTGGAGGAGGATTAGAAAGGACATTGATACTCGAAATGTATAGTTTTTCTTTCTGCTTTTTGGTTTTCTTTTGGTTTTGATTCACTTTGAATCAAACCCTAGCTTGTACATATTTTACAAAAATCTATAAAAAGGAGTCCCACGCTTTCCCGATCAAAAAAAAAAGATCCATAAGTTTATGCCTATTTGTGGAATTAAATTGATTGGTCATATAATAAGATATTGGGACCGAAATTTGTTGGAATGTATCTTGGATTATATATAATCATTGGTCAACGTTTCATGATCAAAAGATGTTCCTAGAGAACGTTAGTTACTTTTGAATATCATGTAATTATGTGTATATTGAGGTAAGTTGGAGCAAAGCTTTACAAGTTTAGCCTAAGTTTTAATATAAACCTAGTGTCACACCTGTTACCATCCTAGAAGGCCACGGATCACCAAGTGAGTGGATCAATTGCAGTCACAACTTTTGATTGGACGATCATAAATCAGTGTTCAAGCTTACAGTTAGGGCTCGTTTGGTTGCTTGTAATTGCAACACACCATACGAATTCAGAAACAGGAATTGGAAAATAGGAGTTCCAACTAAACTCGAGTCGTCTGCTTGGATGTAAGTTGAACATGATCTTTCTGATTGTTTTCATTTGGTTCGATATAGTTTAAAGCTCTGGATACTGTTGGTGAACTTACCACTTGTTCTCAACAGTTTGCCAATCTTCAACTACTTTACATGTCCTGCCATGTAGGCCTCAAGGTGAGTATACCAAGCTGTTCCAGCAGCGGAAGAGAAGGGAAGACACAACTGTGAAAACTAACCGCGCCAATAATGGGCGTGGTACATTTTCCAGACTTTTCTGTAGAAATAGACAGTGGCAAGCAGTTGTAATTCCAGTTGTGTGTTGAAGCTGCGTCCAACCAAACTTACGGAAACGAAACTCACAATGAATTCGAATTGGATGCCTTCAAATGCAGCACAAGCAAACGAGCCCTTAGACTAGGCACCGTGGGTGACCGAAGTTGACAACTGCTGTCACTGGTTTTGTGGGAAATCGTGGGGCAGTGGGGAGACCCAAACGAGTAGTTTTTCTCGAACTTGTGAATGATCAAACGGACCCCCTGACATAAGAGTACTGACCAGAAATGAGGGAGTTCCCCGTTCTTACTCCCGTCTCCATGTCTCACAGCAAGGCTTGAAGGTGAGGTCGGGTTCACAGAAGGCTCTTCCTTTCACTCACGGAAGCAGCCAGCGGCAGTAAGTGTAGAGGCGAGATGATCTGCTACCAGACCAAATCCTTGTTGCTCTCAAACCAAACCCCAAACTCAGGAGGAGCTTTTCACCTTTTGCTCAGCCATGCTAGCAGGTTGCTTCGCAGACCTCCACCTACACCACACAACATCACACACAGAGGAGCATGACCACTACTCCCACGCCAGATAGGGAAACTCTCCACCATTAATCCCAACTCGTTGTTGCCATCTTAAAGCAATGACAATGGCAGGATGAGACCACCAGCGACAAGGAAACCCAACTCGCTGGAATTTCCTGCTAGCAAGCCCTATCGCCACAGAGGCTGTGAGTCGGGAGGTGAGGAGCTTTGTGGTAGGAACAATTCCGCTGACCTGTCACTCTACAATAGTAGCCATGGCAACTCACGGCAGTAGGCGTGGACCGCGTGGAAGTAAGGCCACGTGAGGAGGAAGGGAGCGGGTGGGCCAGAGCAAACCCTGAACCGGGTGGATAACTTTGAAGGGCCAGAAAGAGACGACGAGGCTGATGGCCGTAGAAGGACTGGATGAACGTGAGCCAGGAGGTGGTAGTCTGTCTCCGGTAGAAGCCCTTGCGGTGACGGCCGAGTCATGCGAGAACAAAGAACGCTCTTCGCGAGCGTTGTCGCGTGAGATCTCGACCCGGTGAGGAAGGGAGAGAGTGGACCGAGTCAGGACAAGAACCGATCCTAACTCCAGACTGAACCGGCCTGAATCTACAATGAACCGGATGGTTCATCTACATCGGACCAAGTGGTTCATCTTTCCCTTCAGCGGCTACATGGCAACAGCTGATTGGCCAGAAAAAGATAAATACCTTCAATTTCCAGAAATTGCACAATTTGTAGAAAAATCATCGAAAATAGCCTGCTTATCAGAAAAATACAAACAAACTATCAAAATTCTCAGAACAATGCATAGAACAACATGAAACCACAATATTAGTCTTTTGATGTACTAACATCAGTGATATCATGTAATATGTATAATGCTTATTTGATGGATAATAAATATCAAACGATGGCCTAAAATCATGATACAAATGTCCGTAAATCCATAATCATGTTTATAATGCACCTAATATTAGTAAGTATAATGTTGGTGCACAAAATCATGTAATTTGTGTAATGTGGATAATTAGGGGAAATAACCCTAATTAATATGCAATAATTA
>OY856410.1:589148405-589508405 GCA_963693085.1 Alisma plantago-aquatica
TTCTAAGCTATTTCGAGTATAAAAGTTCCTAATTGTGGATAAATACCCTTAATGTAGTAATTAGGGTTTTCTAATGGATAAAGATAGAATTAATGACAAATAGAGTTCACATGTGAATTAGACCATAATGAACTATGAATTGATGATAAATGAGCATAATCATCTTGTCATGGATTAAAAGGATAAAAATGGTAGCTTAAATGTAAAAGAGGCTTAATGGAATTAATTGATGGTTAATTGTGCTTTTTATGAAAATAGGGTTATATGTTGTTAAAAGATAACCTTAATATCTTTCGTGAAGAATAGATGAGATAAATATGGTTTGTGAGTAATCATAAAAAATTGGGGTTTAAAATTGTAAAAGATGAAGGGAAACCCTAGTTACAATGGAAACCCTAAAAGTGGGCTAGAAACCGTAGGAAGCAAGCTAGGTTTAATAGATCTTTATGACATGAGTAATAAAAGGGAGTTGCATGATTATTTCAGGATATTGTTGTATGTGCTTGCTTGCTTCGATTTCTTACCTGCATGGATTATTCTGTCTCAAATCAGCCTGATAGGTATGTGGTTACGTTTATGAATAATCATTTTATTTTCACTGCAATTTCCAAACATTTTTATCAGTTGCTCAAAAATAACTGATTGGATGACTTTTATTTCATGCAACTATAATGTGACTATGATTATCACCATAAATGTGCTTACATGACTGGCTCATATCCTGGTCCACCTCTATGGCTTTGCAAAGGCTAAAAAGGGTAACCTAAAGAAAGGTCTAGGCTATCACGAGTTATAAATTGGGCTACCCACTTGTAGTGCCATGCAACTCTTTATCATACTATGGGTTAAGGAGTGGGATACCTATGAGTAGTGCCATGTGACTCAACCCTAGAAACTAATTCACTTGAAAGGTGGGATCATGAGGGGTTAAATGGGGATCTACCATAAGTATGGTAGCATCCAGCTCTATTGCAGAGACAACACAGAGGTTAGGGTAGGTATGGATTGAGTAGTTATGTTGAAAATGTAAAGTTGTTTGTTAAATCATAATTGACTGATTACATTGCTATCATAGTTGCACGGTTATTGTTTCTCCCACATACCAGCTTTATGCTGACCGACATTTTGTTTGTCGGAGTTTTAGGTACAATGAAAAGAACAAACAGTAAAGTGGCATATGTCAAATTTAATATGAATTAAAGTATGAGGGGGAATAGTTAGAATGAAATTCATACATGGATAAAAGTTTAGAAATCTAAGTTTTCAAAAGGTATGTAAAGTTTTATTTTATTATAGCCTTTCAGTCTAGTTTAGTAGAATTTGATAATTATTAATTGATTATTTGTCGAACCTTTGATCACAAAATTGGGATAACAGCTTTGACCTCTTGGTCTCCCTTAAATGGGGGTTACTGGGAGGCAGGGTCATTACATTTGGTATGAGCATAGGTTCCTCATTTAATCTTTAATAATGATTAAATTCTACAAATTCCATAGAAGAATGGGAGTTATTAGAGGATTTTCTAAAATACAAAGGTGTCTAGAAAACGATCACATCTGGGGGATGGCAAGATTTTCCTCCGCACCGCTAGTCAGAATACAAGGACACCCAGATTAGTGTGACTGCCTGGCCAATGTCTCTGGATTTGACTCGAAATAAGATACTTTTAGGACTCTCTCATCTTGTTCATTCATTCTCAACTCACAAGCTACTAAGGACCTTAAGGATTAGGGTTTTCTCTCTATTCCTCACCCTCTTGAGGTACGGGTAAGGTTGATAAGGTTTAAGGAATCCTCCACCAAATTAATGAAAAGAATGTAAATAAGATGTCATCGACATAATCTTAATAGATTAAGTGTAAACTCAAGAATAGATACATGCTTAGGTCGTATGACATAAGTTTTTCATGCCCTCAAGAGAGACCTAAGTCAGGACCTTCTTGTCAGGAGGATAAGTGAAGAGAGTTAGCCTTGGAGGTAGAGACCTCCATTATAAGTGGAGACCTGGCACATCCTCTGAATGATGCTAAACATAACCCTAAGTGGTGATTAGAGAGAGAGATGGCATGATGAGTTAGATGTTATGATAGACCAGGTGTGAGGGTGGATATGCTTTTGGATGCCCATGCCATATGAGCCATGAGAGGTTAGACGACCTAGCACCTTTGGAAACCCAACCCTACAAAGGTTCGTGCATGTTAGAGTGAAAGATAGCTCCTTCTTTAATGAGGTTAGGGAAAAACCTATGGATACCCTATGTGCTTATGCAAGTAGGGCATAGCATGCACCTAGAGTACGTCAATAGTGTTGACAGTAGGCTACAACCCTGGCCAGGAGAGTATGATGAATAGCTTATGAGATAAGCATAAAGGGATATGGATAATCTTAAGCAACCATAAGCCGGAACATAGGCTTCACCCAAGTAGGGGTATGTTGGTGAGCTTGATCCACCTTCATGGAGAGAGGACCTCTAGTAGTAAGGCTATCTCTAGAGAGAGAGAGAATGAAAGAAGGTTGGAAGCTTAGACTCTGAGATATGAGGAATAGTGGGAGTTGGGGATGATGCGACCAAAGTGGATGATAGGGGTTGCCTCATGCTCGATCCCTGGAGGCTGATGATATCTTGGTTGCCATTAGAGGAACCAAAACCTAGAGAGAGGATGAGGCTTTTGGTACCTATGTTCCTATAGGTGTATACCTTCAGAGATAGGAAGAATAACTCCTTAGACCTTGAAGAGGTTTAGTAACTGGTTGTGAGGCCTTATACCTTGTTGGTTGTCCTCGAGGAGGACTCCACTCTGAAGTGTGGTGCAAGTAGAAGGTTCATGGGAAGTGCATCACATACTTAGACATGCTTAGTTCATGGTTAAAAAATAATAAGGAGTTGAGAAGGCAGTTGGTCATCAACAAAGTGAACCTAGGTTTCCTAGGCCTAAGAGGGGAAGTGGTGTACCTAATTCTCATGACGAGATTTGGGTTTCTATAGTTTTGAGCATGGTACTCCTCATATATAGAGGAAAAGGAAATCCCTAAAGTTTAAAGTATGTTTGATGAACCCCTTACAGCTAAGTTGATGACATGGGAAGGTATGATCTTGATCCAATAGGGATGAGAACAAGGATGACCAAGCATGATTTAGTAGGTGGTCTCCTTGTGCCTTAATAGCTTTCTAGGGTTAAGCATACTCATGTTGATGTAAACCCTAGACATAAGGACGTTTGTGACCTTTTTTATCAATAGATAGTTTCATCCCATCATGGGAGAGGGACCCTATGGTGGGGTGTATACCAGTTTTGTTGGTTTAAGGTAACCTAAAAAGGTCTCATAGGATCTTAAGAAGATAAGTGAAAAGTACATGGTACAAGAATGAACCTGTAGACCCATAGATAACCATCTCTATGTGTATGTGGATGTGTTACCATGGAGGTAACTGGTACGGGGCCTGACCAAGGTAGACAGGTTGCCATGACCCCTATGAAAGGATGGAAGTCAGCCCATGAATGGAGAGAAAGATATGATGAAGGCTTGGGTAAGATTCTAAGTTGGACATGTACTATAATAGAATCCTATGTCTATTCTAGGGTCAGGTAGGGATATGATCGATGGAAGTAGAAGTTGCCTAATTCCCTAGTTGCACATACCATAGGGTCGGGAGGTAACAACTACCATTTTTTGAGGGCCATGGGTTAGGATATTGATCTCCTTCATGAACTCATGGGACCCAAAGAGCAGATGAGTAGGGCACTCTCTGGATGCATAAGGGAAGAGGGATGACCCCAAAAGTGTCGGCACCCTATAGACTTAGAGGAGATGACCAAGGATGTTGTGGTGACCCAAGTAGGTCTGAGACCATTTCTCCATGGAAGTAACTTTGATATCGAGATGATCGTGATGTAGAGACATATGTTGCACGTTTCAACTTAGTTTTGAAGGTGTACTGGCAAGGTGGGATGTACCATCTCTACTCTTCGAATAGGAAGAACTTGGTATTTGGACTGCAACCAAATGCTTATTTCTTCTTGTTATGGGAGTGAGAGATAGGACAATACGCATGCCATACACCAAGGATAAAGATGTTGTGAGTTGGAACGTTCCTATGAGGTATGAGGACATAGACGATAACATACCCTTGTGGAGTGAATGACATGTGGATGGTTTACAAACACTAAGAGTATTAAGGTAATCATCTTGTGAGGATGTATTATCCTGATCTATGTGGAATTTGCAAGTGATACAAGTTGAGTTTGATAACCAAGGGGATGTGTTCAGAGTTTTCTTGATGAAGATATACTTAGAGTTTGAGCTAAGATAATAAGTGAAGGTGTATGTCTTCAACATTACCTAACATCTAAGGATGTGAAGTAGTAGTGGATGCTCTAGTTGAGATGCAGCTGCCTAGTTTAACTAGAGAATAGAAGAGGTTGTTAGGCTAGCCCTAAGTTTGAAAAAGAGATAAGTTTGGCTAACACTTAGATGTAATGATATCGGTTGAACAAGTTAGTAGTTATTTGGTTAGCAAGCCTAGGCCTTGATGTAATAAAAGGATGGTTGTAGAACCTCAAATGCACTTCTTTGAAAAGGAAGGCAATGAAACCCTAATTAGAGTGGTTTAGGGTTTCTAAGGAATCATAACATATGGGAGATCATGATTTTTATTTCATCATACACCATGGTACTACAAATATAGTAAGTGACAATAGTACTTTGGATGCTGAAGATAAAGTTGCATGTGGTATGTTGCCATGCATGACTGGAGGTGAAGGACGAACACCAATAACCCAGTGTATTGTTATAGAGGATAAAGAGTCCCTGAGAGGGAATGGGAGTTCATTGTAACACCCCTGACCTGGGTTATGAGCTAACCCTAGGTGTTTTGCCTAATTATGAAATTAGATGGTTGTAATTATCCTTTAGTATATAATTAAAGCTTTTGTGGAACATATGTTTCCATTTATGTCCCTTATAAACCAATGTTGAAGTATTGTTTGCAATACATGGACCTATGTGGAATTTGCCCAATCAGAGGGGTTAACTTGCAAAATTCACATGTTTATATGTTCCTTCAATGTTGACACAACATAAGAATGAATATGATTAGGTTTGAGGGATTTCCCAAGCTTAAGCACCAAGGTGCAGCTGTGGAAGCAACCCCTGTACTTGAAAACCCTAAATTGGTGCAAAATGCAATTTACCCAATTTGAGGGGTGCAACTTGTAAAATACATCATCTAAAATATCTTTTATGACTCTTGGAATCATTTATAAGAGAAATGATGAAAAGGTTACTTCATGTGAATAATCATATGATAAAGAACACCTTTGTGATTGAATAATCAAGGTGTATGTATAATAGCCCTTTTATATGTATACTTTAGTGATGGGTTGATCCTCTTTGCCTTCAATTCTTGACCTTAGAATGAGTTTGTCCTTATAAATAAGATTTGGGGACGTGCAAGGAAGAAAGGAAGGACTTAGATGAGAAATGAGGAAAGCATATGTTCTTATGTTGAAATTTCACTTAAGTATATATACTACTTTTCTCACTTAGCAAGGGAACGATCCTCTTCTTTTCATTTCTTTTCCCCTTGCTAAAATCCGACCAAGGCTAAGCTCTGGAGCAGAGAAGGACGACCAAGGGTCCTAGGTAAGTTTGGATCATCCCTTTTGCTTGAATTCATGGAGGAAACTCGTTTTCAAGGTTGAATTCATGGCTAGCTCACCTAGCTCTATCTTTCTAGCCATTCCTTTCCAACTTATCCTTAGAGAATTCACCTTGGTCGACCTGTGGAGCTCAAAGACGCCATTGAAGCTTGGAGATTGGAAGCTTGGAGCTCAAGGAACAACCTTTAGGCGGGTTTTATAACTCTAAACCTTATGCTTTGATTATACATCTTTTTCTATGCATATAGTTGCTAGTTCTTCTTCTTCCCTATCATCCCTTGCATCCTTGCAAGCAAAATCGTGAAGAACTACTACTGTTCTTAAGGTAGAAGATAAGGGCGTCAATTCCTATGCTTATCCACGGTTTTCCCCTTTACCAAACGACCTCCACTAATTGTCCATACGGTTTACACAACCGTTTGGTGGGCAAATGGTTTCAGGGTCGTATGAAGGAAAACGGTCTTCAAGACCATTTGGTCGCGTTGACCAAGCAAATATCGTATGGGAATCGTGTTTATAATTATGTAGGTTAATCACCCACAAAATTTGAGGGATTAACTCCAAAGGAATCGTGAGATATAAGCAAATCAATTAGCAAAACCAATTGAATTAAGTTCTGATTTTCAATCTGTTTAATTTGCCCTTTTTGGGCAAACGGTCTCAAGACCGTTTAAGATGGTTGACCAAACGTTGACTGTTTGGGATTACTGTTCATAATGATATTAATTAACGACTCACCAAATTTGATGGATTAATTCCAAATGAGTTGAGAGTTGAAGTCACTTCAACATCCTAACCCTAATCGGGTTGAATTTGCTGTTTTTAAGTATAGATCTTGTTGAGTTTTGGGTTGAAGGACCCAAACAGTCTCAAGACCGTTTGGGGGTTCCTCCAAACGGTATCAAGACCGTTTGGGCATAACCCAAGACCATTTGAGGGTCTAAGGTTGAGATATTTTGATAGATAGAGGGTCCAATTGAGACCGTTTGGGCACAACCCAAGACCGTTTGAGGGTCTAAGGTTGAGATATTTTGATAGGTTGAGGGTCCAATTGCAATAAGTTGATGAATTGATAAAAATGCTGATTTTAAACCTAATTGGAGTTCAACCCTAATCCAACCAACTTGGTTTTTGGTCAAACTTTGGGCAAACGGTCTCAAGACCGTTTGGATGATGTCCAAACGATCTCAAGACCGTTTGGGCCAAGTTTGAGCCCAATTGGAGGTCAATTGATAGGTTCAACCTTGATTTGATTCACCTTGTTGAACATTGATGATTATCCGATTGGAAACCCTAATTGAGTTATAATTAACCCTAATTGGCTTTTAATTGAGGTTCAATTTGATGTTCAACGGATTAAGGCTAAACCTAATTGACTCCATTTATAAGTGGTTATCATGGATTTTGTCAATTGAGGGCTCCAACATACATATCCATGACCAATTGCAACTTTTGAACCACTTTGGAGGTCCAAACGGTTTGAGCCCATTTGGACCAAACGGTCTCAAGACCGTTGGAGGCCAAACGGTCTCAAGACCGTTTGGGCTCAAACGATCTCAAGGTCGTTTGGACCAATCGATCTCAAGACAAGTTGATCAAACGGTTTCAAACCGTATAAGCTCAAACAGTTTGGAAAGTCAAACCTAGCATACGGTTAACGCACCCAAACGGTTTGGGCATACGACCTTGAGGTCATACGGTCTTGGAGTCAAACCTAGCATACGGTCAACGCATCCAAACGGTTTCAAACCGTTTGGTGGTTGAAGGTTGAAACCGTTTGGAGGTTTTCAAGGTTGTTTATACTTAATCACTTGAAGGTGTAAATGGTTCAATGATGGTTTGATCTAAACCCTAATGGTAACTTAGGACATTAAGGGACTAAGTGACTAATGAATTGACCCATGATGGTGATCAATGGGGTAAATTACCAAAATACCCTTGAGGGGTTCAATTGAGTAATACCTTGTTCTAATCAAACCCTAATCACATGATAGTGATACTTTGGCTTATAATAGTCAATGAGGACTTAACCCATTCTAATCTAGAGTGGTGTAATCACCATCTACTAGTAAGAGGAGAGAGAAAGTATCATAAGAGAGAGAAAGTATCCTTTTATGGTGGAAACTCAAGTAAAGTACCTTTAATACACATGAATGTGCATGATTAGGGTATGATCCACCTATGTGAGATCATGGAAACCCTAATTATGATAATTGATGAATCTTAATCTTATCTGAGGGCTTTAATGATGATGTTTCTCATACATGATGATGTTATGAGTTCAATTCACCATGAGGTGAATAGTAAACCCTAATTCTAGGGTGATAACATATAATGAGAATAGTAAACCCTAATTTATGGTGATCTGATAAATGTAGTAATTCAGGGTTATGCCTTTGAGTATGAAACCCTAAAATACAAATTGTTATATGAGGAATCTTTATGCCATGTGAGATAAGAAGTTTAATAAATCTATTCCAGAGGAGATGTAATATGAATGAGAATCCCTAAATTAGAAATGAAAATATGGAAATCCTAGTGGGATGAATAGTGAGCCTAGTATATGACCTAGCAATTATGAAATCCTGGAGATGTTTACAAGGTAATGCCTTTGAGTGATATATAGCCAAACCAATGAGTATGATGTAATCATACCATGATAAGGATGAGAAATGAATTCACACCTTGAATTGGTAATCATTATGATGTTTGATAAATGTTATAATTAAAGGTAAACACTCATCATACCCTGGTATGTTTCCAAGAATGGCAAAGTTGCATACTAGAGTTGGACTGATAATCTGAATAGGAAATATTAATTAATGAAGGATGGGGGTATGTTAACCTTAGTCCTGTGTCATGCCTTTAGGTATGAAACTTTGAGAACAAGTTACCAAATATGATGTCTTATAAGATAAAGGGATTTCAATAACCTTAATTTGAATAGGGTGAAACCCTATTTCCAGTTATGCTTTTTAGCATGAATCCTCATGATTGAAGTATGAGATGAGGAATCAATATTCCTAATCATAAGTAAAGGAAATGAATTACCCTAATCGATGAGATTCAGGGAACCTAACTCTTGTAAGAGTAGGAAGGTACAACTTCATTGAAATGAATTGTTTACTGTTATCAGTTAGATTAACCATGCAGGTTCCTTTATGAACATGATCAAATCCAGGTAAGAATTATGATTCTATATTCATTGAAAGCATGCTTTAGCTTTATGAATAAATGAAATATTCTGATGCCTTGTTGAGTGGCATCCTATGAGACTGATGGGCTGTGAAAGCTATAAATATCATCAAAGTCATGCTTAACAGATGACTTGTGATGAGATGATTGAGAAATGATAATTGATGTGAGTTAGACTTGTTACATTTAGTATTCTATCTTCATAGCTGCCAAGCTAATGATTAATGTTTGAGAACATGTATGATGTCGAAAGAATATTGAAATGTACCTAACTAATCAAGTATAATCATTCCATGTAGAGCCCTGATCATAGATCCATCATTGTCAGAGACCAAATGATGGTGAAACAGGTTTTCCCAAGGGAACTCCTGGATCACATACTTTTGAGTATGTGGGGGAAATGGATGCATAAATCCTTACATCCTAGTGTAGGAATTGATGTAGATGCATAATCCATCAACCCTACACTACAATAGCAGAGACACAAGATGTCCTGCAAACAATCCTCTAACTGACTGAGGAAGATGAGGTCATAAGAATCCGGCTCTTTTGATGACCTATGTATGATACCGATGCAACTTACTAGTGATCGGTTGGAGTATGAGCGGTATACCTCATCTCCACAGGGCATAATAATGTTTGTAAAACATAATCAACCGCGTAGTATATCTGCTTAGGTTAAACTACGAGGAACAATGTTTGGTGTTACATTGTTTACATTAATGATCTGTTCAGATATTTTGTATACATGTCCTTTATATGCTTTAAAGACATGACTACTTAAGTAGAAGTTGCTTCACTTGTTATTAAACCTGTTGTTGTATGATTTATGTTATCTTGTCTATGATATTCCTTAATGTTATAATAAAGCTTCTAGTTGAGAGTTATAACTCTCGCTGGGACAATTTGTACATTGTCTCACTCCGTAGATTTCAACTCTTTTTAGGTGGTCATCGAAGACGAAGGATTCCGTTTAAGGATGAGCAACAACAACAACAGTACCGAAGACAGCAGTGAATCTCAGGTGGAGATACTGACTGCTGAGTTATGTAGTTAGATAGTCCTATGTCGTCTCTGTACTCTCAGGTCCTAGGAATCAGTGGTTTGAGATTTTGGTGTTGGCTCCTGAGAATTTTGAATCATGTTGTACATAACTACTCAAGAAGTGGTTTAACAGAGATGTAAACTGTTTACTTGGTTTCTTATAAAAAGGAATTTTATAACTTCCAGATCTTGTCTCAAAATTTTTAATTTCCAGTAATTTTTCATATTCCGCAACTAATCGAATGCTTCCGCTAAGTTTAAATCGTGTTTATATCGTGGTTTTGGAGATCGGAGCCCACATTCATCACTATGGATGTTGTGGTAAGTTTTCCCTAGTCCAAGGAAGGTCAAGATGCAATATGGGTTAGTATGAATCTCCTTACCTAGATGACATGAGTAAGAAAGAGTAATCTCAAGGAACATATCTAGTTGAACTACATATGAGAGAGATGGTTCAACTACCACCAGGATGCAAGTTCAAAAGTTCTTGAGTATGGCCTATAGGTTCATCCATAAGGAGGAAGTAGGTACATGAAGAAGTCGATGTCAGTATAGTTTATCACCCCTAACTAATGGTTAGTATGATCCAGACTAGAGGGTCTAATGAGAGCATGTGTGCTCATTCAGGGTGATACATGGAGACAGTTCTTGTCTTCTATAAGATGTGATGATAACCACCATAGCTAGTATCATGATGTAAAGATTCTTTGCAAGGGAGGTTGTGTCGGTCACCACTTCATTAAGATGATGTTGGTGAAGGGGGCTTCACAAAGGTCAAAAAGGGCCACAGTGTGTGCAGATGAAGTCATTTTGTTCGCACAATGGCTGAAAGAGAGCCCAGGGGCGACATGAGTCGTGAACTTGTGCAAAGCATACTGACATGCAATTCACTGTGGGGGATATGTGATATGAAAAATCCGACCCCTCTGAGCTATAGATGAGAGAGCTAAGTCTCCGATACACGAGTCCATTTGAGATGGATTGGTGGAGAAGGTTATGTTTGACCTTACCCCTCAGGATAAAGTCAGGTGTGATGAGTTCCATGTGTCCAATTTAGAGTACTGTGTCAGGTACCAAGGTCATGTGTTGAGCAATGAACCTATTAAGCCCCAAGAGTGGCTGAAATGACCTGAGTCACCTATGAGGTTTATAGATGCCAAGGTGAAAGAACTCAGAGAAAAGAATATGTGATGATAAAGGTTCTTTGGAAGTGGCATGGATAAGGTAAAGCCACATAGAGGCCAAAGATGGACTTGGAAAAGTCTTATCATGAATTGTTTGTTTGCTTGATGGAATTTTGAGGACAAAATTCTTATAAGAGGGGAAGGATGTTACAACCCCAACTTTTGGGTTCATTTGGTGATAAATGTAATTTCTCATATTAAAGATATTTGAACAAATAATGATATAACTTGTTTTGAATAAATAAGTTTCATTCACAATAGCCTTGTTGATTGTTTTGTGGGCTTTATTGGCTATTGGGCCCAATAACAAAGAAAAGACAAAAGAAACTCCATTAATAAATGAGTAAATAAGAAAATGGAGAAAAGAAAGATGTAGAAACCTCTAGAAGGCAAAAGAATGTTATCGAAAGTTGGATTTTGTGCCTCTTGGGACCCTTGGGTCCCAAGGAGTCTAAAGTTGCAAAGATAATGCAACAAGAAAAGAAAAGATCAATTAAATATTTCTTTATTAGAAAGAAATTGAAAACAATGATAAAATGTGGGAAATAAGTGAAAAGAGGTATAATGGGGTTATCCTTGGTGGATTTTCGTATCCAAAGGATTCCTAATATTAAAAGGAATACCAATGAGTAAAATAAAAAGAAAGATAAAGAGAAATCCTCAAAAGGAGATATTTTAATAAGAAATAAACAAGATAATGAGAAATAATGGATATAGATGTATCTAGAAGGATAATGAGTAACGTTAAAAAGGAATTTCGAAATATTGGAGTTTCTTGGGATCCAAGGAGTCCCAATGAAGAAATGGAAAGTGAAAATACCCATAATAGAAAATAAGAAGATAATGTGAATATATAATTAGTGGATTATGTGGTATTGTTAAAAAGGAAGTATTTTCTACTTAAGGAAATATGAATTTCGTGATCAATGAATTAAAAGGAAAGTATAAAAGAGAATAAGGTAGAGTATTTTCGTATTTCTAATTATCCAATAAATAGGGAATACCAAAGAGATAATTTGGAGAGAGAGAGAGAGGAACATGCTTCGTAATGAAGAAATAAAATTCCTTTTGGAAAAGGACTACATTTCTGTGCGGGCGAGCAATCCTAAGGATTCATTACCCTCCCTATATAAGGGGTAAGACCTTGGGCTGAGTCTAGAAGATCCCACACATCCTTCTCTCCTCTTCTTCCACATTTTCGTCCATAAACCCTAACCATGAGGGTATAGTCCTATCCCTAAATGATGAGAAGTTGTATGTGGTCTTGCTTGAGGCGGGAAGACTCCACGACCATCCATGACTGATTGGTTGCGAACCCAACGCCCCTGTCTTCACGCAACTTGTGCCATAGGTCTGCAAGCTTGCAACTATCACGGTAGCAATGGCAGATTGGTTTCGGTCGGGAACGGTCATTCTGGCCGCAAGCTGGGGGTGCCCACATGCATCGGGGTGCATCGGAGCTAGGGCTCCAACCTGCGGCGGTCCTCGAGCCTCCAAGAAGGAGGGGCATGCTGCAGGAGGGATGCCATCAGCGGCCACAACCGCTGATCGACAGTTGAAGAAGGCATTGCCGATTGGACAAGTATACCCCTATGGGGTATGAAGGACAGGCAACTTACGCGAGGGTATAATAGTCATTTCAAAATGTTTTCAAGCTAGTCGAGTACGTTGCATTGATCAAGCGACGTGGCATCCTCCCATTGGTCTGAGTAAGTGGATTTATTGTAAAATTCATAACTAAATAATCATAGCTCGGATTGGTACGTATAAAATATGAAAATCGCTCAGAAAAATGAGAGGAATCCAATAAAAATATATTTAGAAGTTAGTTCCTCTTAAAATTCGAAAAGTAGTGTAGGTTATCAACTTTAATGAATTAAAGATTAAGAAACCCTATTTTGAGATGATTAATATATTTAGTAGGGTTTAATGGATGATTAAATTTGGTATTAACCTGTTAATGATAAAAAGGAACATTAGGAACAAAATGATGAACTTTACATGTAATTGGTTTAATTTAGAGTTTCATGTTCATGAATATACTTTAATGGACCTTGAAACCTTAATATTGGTAAATGCGACTCTTAATGGCTTAATTTATTCAAAATTGTGAATAATCTAAGATATGATGGTTCTAAGATATTTCGAGTATACAACTTCCTAATTGTGGATAAATACCCTTAATGTAGTAATTAGGGTTTTCTAATGGATAAAGATAGAATTAATGACAAATAGAGTTCATATGTGAATTAGACCATAATGAACTATGAATTGATGACAAATGAGCATAATGATCTAGTCATGGATTAAAAGGATAAAAATGGTAGCTTAAATGTAAAAGAGGCTTAATGGACTTAATTGATGATTAAATGTGCTTTTTCTGAAAATAAGGTTGTATGTTGTTAAAAGATAACCTTAATATCTTTTGTGAAGAATAGATGAGATAAAAAGAGTTTGTGAGTAATCATAGAAATTAGGGTTTAAAATAGTAAAAGATGAAGGGAAAGCCTAATTACAATGCAAACCCTAAAAGTGGGCTAGAAACCCTAGGAAGCGAGCTAGGTTTAATAGATCTTGATGACATGAGTAATAAAAGGGAGTTGAATGATTATTTAAGGTTCTTGTGGTATGTGCTTGCTTGCTTGGATTTCTTATCTGCATGGATTATTCTGTCTCAAATATGCTCGACAGGTATGTCGTTATGTTTATGAATAATTGCTTTTGTTTCACGGCAATTTTTGAACGTTTTTATCGATTTCTTGAAAATAACTGATTGAATGACTTTTATTTCATGCAACTATAATGTGACTATGATTATCACCATAAATGTGCATACATGAATGGCTCAGATCCTGGTCCACCTCTATGGCTTTGCAAAGGCTAAAAAGGGTAATCTATAGAAAGTTCTAGGCTATCATGAGTTAGAAATTGGGCTACCCACGTGTGGTTCCATGCAACTCTTTAGCATACCATGAGTTAAGGAGTGGGCTACCTATGGGTAGTTCCATGTGACTCAACCCTAGAAACCGATTCACTTGAATGGTGGGATCATGAGGGGTTAAATGGGGATCTACCATAAGGAAGGTAGCATCCAGGTCCACTGCAGGGAAAACATAGAGGTTAGGGTAGGTATGGATTGAGCAGTTATGTTGAAATCGTAAAGTTGTTTGTTAAATCATAATTGACTGATTACATTGTTATCATAGTTTCACGATTATTGTTTCCCCCACATACCAACTTTATGTTGACCGACTGTGACGTCCCCAGATTTTCTAAAACTTAATCTGATGTGTGACGTCCAAATTGAAACCCTCACCTCAGCGAGAATCCCAATTTAAACACCCCACACTAGGCTAAGAAGAAGAAAATCAGAGGAAGTCAGAAGGAAACAATCAGTAGCACATGTACATGAAAAATAATAAAATCATACACACATGTTCACCATTCAACATATATTATAACATGCTACAACATTTGATATTACATATTGAACAACAAACTATACATATACATGTACTACCACTAAACTATAGGATCTTAAGACAACATGTCCACATGTACATCAGCTCGACACACAACTCTCAGCTATCCTGGATCTTCAAGAACATAACCAAAACCTAAACAAAAGATTACATGCGGTACACGTCAGCACAATATTCAAGAATATTGTGCTGAGTACGCCTACATGTCTTTTATATACCTCTCATCGTATCTTGGGAATAAGATAAAACTAATATACTTGGCAGCTATAAAGAAATATAAGAAAAAGCATATACTTGCACAAAGGTGCTCATTAATAAAAGAGAACACATATATTTTATGCACATTTCCGTCATATATATCTGATACATCTTCCCCCAAGGGCTTTGATGTTTTTAGGCCTTATGATCTAATACCAAAGAGTTTGAGATCATTTTTAGTGTGATCTACTACCAAAGAGTTTGAGATCTAACACATGTGATCTACTACCAAAGAGTTTGAGATCACTTCAATGCACTGTACTACCAAAGAGTTTAGTGCTATCATATGATCGATCTGATATCTTATGTTTCCTGTGTTCATTGCCATAAGTATAGAAAATCAAGGAAGATATCATACAAGAATAATCATTTCATCCAATACCATATGCCAAGTATTTTACTACACATATAACACAATCATATTGTATAATAAGCCAAGTAAGAGGTAATGGCGTACCTTGATCAAGAATCAGGTTGTCATCATCCTCATATCATCTACATCCTTGGTCAACCCTGATTAAGACAAGATTACATATCACCATCAGGTTGTCATCATCATAGCCCTAGTTATATCCATTTTTAGGATTTACCTTATCTCTTTAGTATATTTCCATATCACTTGCATTCTTGTCCTATATTTATCTTACTGATTTTATATTCTAAATTATAGTTTATCAACTAGATATACTCATGTGTCACATTATTATGTGAGCATTTTTAACATTATATCACTTTCATTAACCATATTAGGGTTACATCACACGTATTAAGGGTGCTCTTCATATAACATGAATTTCATGCATAAGATTGATATCAAAGTTACATATTAACTTTCAGTTACTGATATGAGATTTTTCTATAAATTTCATCATTTATTGAGCATGCATGTATTTTCTAAATTTTCTTTAGTGTTATTAGCTCTAATTAGCCATATTAATCAAATTACATGATTTCGTACATCAACATGAGCATATCTGACATCATATGCAATAAATACCTGGTTATGGACTTATTGACATTTTTTTCATAATTTTATACCATTGTTTGCTATTTATCATCCATTAAACAAGCATTACACATATTATATGATATCACTTTTATTAATGCATCAAAAGCCTGATATTATGCTACCATATTGTTCTATGCATTTTTCTGAGAATTTCGGTACCTTATTTGTATTTTTCTGATGAACATGCTATTTACGATGCATTTTATAAGATATAAATGTTTCGGGGATAATTACCTCTTCTTCCCAATCGGGAGTTGCCATGTGGCCATTTGGGTTGTGCAGCTCTTCGTTGCCTTACTGGGTTCCGGCCGGTTCGGGTTGGATTAGATTCCTCCGGTTCAGGGACTCTCCCTTTCTTTCTTCTCTCTTGCGATCGTGTTCCAGCGGACTCACGAACAGAGCCACCACCGTGCGGCCTGCTCAGGGATTGGCCACACATCTCCAATCATCGGTGCATGATAGGCCGGCGGTCTCTTCCAAGTTGTCTCCGCATGAGCATGCTCTCCTCCATTCCTGAGATGCCGACACGCAACCATTGGCTAGTCTTGTGCATCAAGGCTTGGATCTCTGGTAAGAGATCGACGCCGCCCCTCTCGCCTCAGTTCTACACCGCCGCCCCGACTGGTGTCGTTCTCCGCCCAATCTGCCCGATGCCAGTGCGCTTCGTCTCCTGCACAACAACCGCCACCGCGGGGCCTCTTCTGATCATGAGTGCTGTCACAACATCCTGGGAGTGTCCGGTCTGGCTGGATGTGGTAGGCCAAACTACCTCCCCTCGTTGCTCCACGTGACCACGAGCTCACTCGGCGTAGACCTTCTTCATTGATTTCCATTCTTCACCTTCATGAATCTCCTCCTATCTCAACTTCACCCAATCGCATTCTCTAACTATTTATTTATGCAATCTGTACATACTGGTGGATAGGCAGTATAGGGAAGAGGGTGTTGCTCCCAGCACTGGCCACGGAATGACTTTTGTGAGGGGTCATTCTATTCGTCTCGGTGAGGCAAAGATAACTTCTCAGTCAGTTCCCGTCTTAACCCACGTCCATGATGAGGTGGTGGTTGGAGTCACTGCCTCCAGTCTTCCCCACGATCTCCAGTTCAGTTGGAGGTAGGGCAAAACATCTAGTCATCCAACACAAGCCATCCAACGGCCACCAGGTTGCCATGATATGAATCTCTGGCTTACCTACCTGTGCAGTGCGTGACATAGCTAACCAAGGGTGGGAATATTAACTTTGGTCCATAAGCAATCAAAATACTAATTATATCACCATATTCAAACCTAGATATTTCCTTCTAGGAACCTCCAATTGCCACCAAATTTTAGCTATATCTCTATCATCAGTCAAGCTACATTGCATTCCATTTTGATGCCAAAAATTTGACTATTTGACTTGTCAAATGAATTCCTCAAAGGACATCAACTATAGGGATCTTAATCATGATATAAATATCATTTGACATCCAGCTTTGACAAAACACTTGGGACTCTCAAAACAACTCAACATGTATGAATTCACTTATTTTATTGGGCATTTAGGATTCCAAAAGTCCACTCCATCACATCCTACACACCTTAAAAGATATTTCGTCCTTGAAATTAAGCCAGAAATCCATTCTTTCACATCATATACATCTCAAAAGAAATTTCATCCTCGAATTTAAGCCATT
The DNA here is from genome assembly GCA_963693085.1 of Alisma plantago-aquatica. Classification (NCBI taxonomy): domain Eukaryota; kingdom Viridiplantae; phylum Streptophyta; class Magnoliopsida; order Alismatales; family Alismataceae; genus Alisma; species Alisma plantago-aquatica. Next base: position 589,165,914 of record OY856410.1, read on the forward strand.
CTCATACTCCAAGGAAAACTAAAAGGTCTTCATCCACGTGTAGCAAACCACTCTATGTGAATATATCCAAAAACAAAGCTCCAGAACTATACCCAAGCTACCAGGATGTTTTAAACATCTAAGGTGAATCACCCATTCATAAAAGGCTCAAATAAGGGTTTAGAAACTCTGATTAGGTCATAACATATCTCATAGTTAGGGTTTCATACTTATCTTAACTCATGCATTACTATTCAAAATCATATTACCATGTTCCAAAGGAGTTAACTAAGATTAACTCATACGTCAAGGTGTCATAAGCATTATGTTTTGCTAACTGTCAAACTATATTTTTCATCTTTATTAAGCGTTAAAGGTTAACACTTCCTGGAACATGTTTCATTCATATGATCTTATTTCATCGCTCATAATAATTTATAACATTTAGTAGTGATTTCATCACAAGATTAACCAACAATCTCACATTATCATCATTATTCATGTGCATGGTTAACCATTTATGCATAGAGATCTATCAAACCATCACTAGGTTTACATCAGGTTATGTCTACTTATATCACATATCAAGATTAGATTACATCCTTACATAAATTATATCATGGTTGTGCTAAAGAAACTAATGTGAGTGGCTTGACAAACATATATCAATACTTCATCTAGTCCAACTGAGGTTCTCCTGACCCATATCATGAGGGTAGCGCTATGCTCAGTCTCTCTAAGCTCACTCAACTCTATTAGTATCTCGTATGGATACACTTTCTCTTTCCTCTCTGAGTCTAGGGTTTTCGGATTACCTCGTTGGCACTAGTGATTGCTTCACAAGATCTAGCCACATTAGCACAACCCAAAACGTGCTACAACATCTTCTTCATAGGTCTCTACCCATGATACATCTTACCCAAAGCTCTCTCACTTATACATGCAACCACTAGATTCCTATGCGGGAAACCACCAACCCGAGCATGAGGCTTCACAGAAACTAACATAGCTACCTTCTCTAGGGTCTTGGGCTCTCTCCCTCACCCAGATGGCAGGTTCTCATATTCATATCCACATGCACATATATAACCAACCTCTCTCTGTCTCTAGGGTTTGGTCCTCCCAAGGACATCTAGGGTTCAAGATAACTATAGGAATCATGCATAAGGCAACTCAACTCAATCACTCAGGAGTATTCTAGTTTAGGAATATCATATCACATATCTCATATTTCTCATATCATGGAGTCTAGGTTCTCTAACCTTCTCCCTGTGGGTCTTGCTATCTCTTGAGCTAACCCCAAAACTGGTCCTAACACTAGAGGTTCTCCTTTGTAAAAGAGATTGAGGCTCATGCTGACTCACAACCTGTCTTAACTTAGCTTATCTTAACTTAGAAAAGCACACATACTTTCATCATGAAAACTTATCTCAAATTCTCAAAACTGAACCTAAGTCCTCAAAGACAAACATAGATCATCATAACAATCCTATATCATCTATATAAGGCTTACATCATAACATCAAAACTTATATCATCTATTTTGTCTATCATATACATTCCAACAAGGCTCTAGACATCTAATCTAGAACTACACTCTCTTCTAGACTGATGTCATTCACTTTCAATTAGGTTGCATGACCACCTCCTACTCGTACATGTGTGGGGACACATTTTTGTAATACATATACATAATTAAATATTATATAGTTTTTCTCCAATAGAACAAGTGTCAGAGAAAACTATTGACATTCGATCCGGTTGGAATCAAAAACTAAATCCATAAAACGAGTGTCCCACACATAGTAGAGAGTATAGTGTCATGAAAAATAGTGAAAAGGGTGAGAACATGGTGTATACTAGTGTAGCTACCCTAGACAATGAGTGCCATATGCCTAGGATTTCTCTTCCCTTGATGCACACCATTTACAAATAGTGCAACGTCCCACACCACTGCACTATAAGGAAAGAATGACATCTAAGGACTTGCTACAAAACAAGCACCAGTCTAGACCTAGTTCTCAGACATCTAGGTGCTAACCTAGAGGCTAGGTCAGATCTAGTCTCTAAAAGATGACTAATCTAACTCTAAAGATTATTTAGTTCAAAGTTCTTTAGTTTTGAGTTGCATAATGAGCAAATGTCAGGCTTTGCTATTGTTCATGCTCTGATACCACCTGTGACGTCCCCGGATTTTCTAAATCTTAATCTGATGTGTGACGTCTAAATTGAAACCCTCACCTCAGTGAGCTCCCAATTTAAACACCCCACACTAGGCTAAGAAGAAGAAAATCAGAGGAAGTCAGAAGGAAACAATCAGTAGCACATGTACATGAACAATAATAAAACAATACACACATGTTCACCATTCAACATATATTACAACATGAATTGTTACAACATTTGATATTACATATTGAACAACAAACTATACATATACATGTACTTCCACTAAACTACAGGATCTTAAGACAACAGGTCCACCCGTACATCAGCTCGCCACACAACTCTCAACTATCATGGATCTTCAAGAACATAACCTAAAGCTAAACAAAAGATTACATGCAATACACGTCAACATAATATTCAAGAATATTGTACTGAGTATGCCTACGTGTATTTTATATACCTCTCATCATATCTTGGCAATAAGATAAAACTAATATACTTGGCAGTTATAAAGAAATATAAGTAAAAGCATATACTTGCACAAAGGTGCTCATTAACAAAAGAGAACACATATATTTTATGCACATTTCCATCATATATATCTCGTACATCTGCCCCCAAGGGCTTTGATGATTTTAGGCCTTATTATCTACTACCAAAGAGTTTGAGATCATTTTATGTGTGATCTACTACCAAAGAGTTTGAGATCTAACACATGTGATCTACTAATAAAGAGTTTGAGATCACTTCAATGCACTGTACTACCAAAGAGTTTAGTGCTCCGACATCTTATGTTTCATGTGTTCATAGCCATATGTATGGAAAATCAAGCAAGATATCATACAAGAATAATCATTTCATCCAATACCATATGCCAAGTGTTTTACTCCACATATAACACAAGCATATTTTATAATAAGCCAAGTAAGAGGTAATGGCGTACCTTGATAAAGAACAAACCTAAACATCATATCCTCATATCATCTACATCCTTGGTCAACCCTGATTAAGACAAGATTACATATCACCATCAGGTTCTCATCATCATAGCCCTAGTTATATCCATTTTAGGGTTTACCTTATCTCTTTAGTATATTTTTATATCACTTGCATTCTTGTCCTATATTTATCTTACTGATTTTATATTCCAGATTATAGTTTATCAACTGGATATACTCATGTGTCACATTATTATGTGAGCATTTTTAACATTATATCACTTTCATTAACCATATTAGGGTTACATCACATGTATTAAGGGTGCTCTTCACACAACATGAATTTCGTGCATAAGACTGATATCAAAGTTACATATTAACTTTCAGTTACTGATATGAGAGTTTTCCAGTAAATTTCATCATTTATTGAGCATGCATGTATTTTCTACATTTTCATTAGTGTTATTAGCTCTAATTAGCCATATTAATCAAATTACATGATTTCTTACATCAACATGAGCATATCTGACATCATATGCAATAAATACATGGTTATTAACTTATTGACATTTTTTCATAATTTTAGACCATTGTTTGCTATTTATCATCCATTAAATAGCATTACACATCTTATATGATATCACTATTATTAATGCATCAAAAGCCTGATATTATGCTGCCATATTGTTGTATGCATTCATTTGAGAATTTCAGTACCTTATTTGTATTAGTCTGATGAACATGCTATTTACTATGCATTTTATAAGATCTAAACGTTTCAGGATAATTACCTCTTCTGCCCAATCGGGAGTTGCCACGTGTCCATTGGGGTTGCGTAGCTCTTCTTTGCCTTACTGGGTTCTGGCTGGTTCGGGTTGGATTAGATTCCTCTAGTCTAGGTCCTCTCCCTTTCATTCTTCTCTCTTGCGATCGTGTTCCAGCGGACTCAGGAACAGAGCCGCCTCCATGCAGCCTGCTCAGGGCTCGGCCACACATCTCCAATCGCCGGTGCATGATAGGTCGGTGGTCTCTTCCAAGCTGTCTCCACATGAGCCTACTCTCCTCTGTTCCTGAGATGCCAACACGCAACCACTGGCTAGTCTTGTGCCTCCTGGCTTGGATCTCCGGTGAGAGATCGGTGCCGCCCCTCTCACCTCTGTTCTACGCCGTCGCCCCGGGTGGTGTCGTTCTCCACCCAATCCGCCCGATGCCAACGCGCGTCGTCTCCTGGACAACAGTTGCCACTGTGGGGCCTCTTCCTGATCATGAGTGCCGCCACCACATCCTGGGAGTGTCTGGTCTGGCTGGCTGTGGTAGGCCAAACTACCTCCCCTCGTTGCTCCATGTGACCATGAGCTCACTCGGCGCAGACCTTCTTCATTGATTTCCATTCTTTACCTTCATGAATCTCCTCCTATCTCAGCTTCACCCAATCACATTCTCTAACTGTTTATTTCTGCAATCTGTAGATACTGGTGGATAGGCAGTATAAGGAAGAGAGTGTTGCTCCCAGCACTGGTCATGGAATGACTTTTGTGAGGGGTCATTCTATTCATCTCGGTGAGGCAAAGATAACTTCTTAGTCGGTTCCCTTCTTAGCCCACACCCATGATGAGGTGGTGGCCGGAGTCACTGCCTCCAGTCTTCCCCACGATCTCCAGTTCAGTTGGATGTAGGGAAAAACATCTAGTCGTCCAACACAAGCCATCCAACGGCCACCAGGTTGCCACGATATGAATCTCTGGCTTACCTGCATGTGCAGTGTGTGACATAGCTAACCAAGGGTGGGGATATTAACTTTGGTCCATAAGCAATAAAAATACTAATTATATCAGCATATTCAAACCTAGATATTTCCTTCTAGGAACCTCCAATTGCCACCAAATTTTAACTATAGCTCTATCATCACTCAAGCTACAATGCATTCCATTTTGATGCCAAAACTTTGACTATTTGACTTGTCAAATAAATTCCTCAAAGGACATCAACTATAGGGATCTTAATCATGATATAAATATCATTTGACATCCAACTTTGACAAACACTTGGGACTCTCAAAACAACTCAACATGTATGAATTCACTTATTTTATTGGGAATTTAGGATTCCAAAAGTCCACTCCATCACATCCTACACACCTTGAAAGATATTTCGTCCTTGAAATTAAGCCAGAAATCCATTCTTTCACACCAACATTTTGTTTGTCGGCGCTTTAGGTACAATGAAAAGAACAAACCGTAAAGTGGCATATGTGGAATTTCATACGAATTAAAGTGTGAGGAGGAATAGTTAGAATAGAATTCATACATGGGTAGAAGTTTAGAAATTCAAGTTTTCAAAAGGTGTGCAAAGTTTTATTTTATTACAGCCTTTCAGTTTAGTTTAGTAGAATTTGATAATTACTAATTGATTATTTGTCGAACCTTTGATCTGAAAATTGGGATAACGACTCTGACCTCTTAATCTTCCTTAAATGGAGTTTACTGGGAGGCGGGGTCATTACATTGTACATAGTTTGTCAACTTTTTCTCATTTTACCTAAAATTATTTAGTTTGTATAACTCACCAAGTAGAAGTTTTCATGCTTGATTCTTATGTCAACAAGTCACAATAATTATCTTAGGATTTAGCTAGACACCTTAAGCTAGATAAAATAGACCCTAATCCACCATAAGGTTGCTTAAAGAGGCTCATGTGCTCATCCTCGATACACAAGATAGGAAAAACCAAAATGTAATATCACATATCAAAAGTTTCTCATGTTATACATCTTACACTTCATTAGAGTTTGTTTCTCACAGACATATACTTTCATAATATAGGATTTAGGTTCAGAATCACGTTATGTGATCACTCGAAAATCTTGGTAGCCTAACCTTGAAGGTTTCCATCCCCATTTTATAAATCTTTCTCATAATCCTCTTATTATTATAAGGAGATATGTTTTATTTTCCTAGTATAGACATTAAGGTAAGCTCACAAATTTTAGGCCGCCTAACTATATGTATTCACCATTTCACTTATTACTTAATCATCTTACTCATCTTAAAGAGATTTAAAATAATAATTAATGATATTTGTGTCTCATGCACATCTAGAATGCCATGAATCAGATAAGGGTTAGCTTGAAAAACAATCATTAATCATTAGCAAAACAATCTACAATTTACAACATATATGTTTGTTTCCCAATATCACACATTTCATATGCTTCATATCATTGGGCTATTATCCTCATATATAATATAATTTTCAAATGTTTAACATTACTAGGGTTTCTAATTTGCAAATAAAAACATCTTATGTCAATCTCAACATTTTTTATTAACATTTCATTTCTCCTCATACATATCAGTAAATATTCACAAAAACATTAGGACTAGGAGAACAATCAACATATAAACATCTTGTATCATCCATAATGCTCTTTAATAGGTTTATTATACATCTTATACCTATTCCATCCAATTTCTATAGATATAAATAAAATTCCAATAAATAAACATCCATAGCACAGTTATTACACCCCTTTTACTTTTACGACTCTTCAGTTAGGGTTACTACCAATAGATATTATCTCATTTGAAACCCATAAGAAATAACCATTTTTAAAAAGAAGTTCACTAGTACACAATTATGATCCAAAGATTCATTCTTATGAATCAATTCACATCCTTGAAATTCATTCTTTAATGAAATTAATCTATACTAATTTACATTCCTTAATATCTCATTTAAGAGTATTATTCAATTTTATCACATATCTCATCATATTAAGCTTAGAGTCAGGTTCTTAGATCCACCAAGATAACTACTTGGTTGTGTTTGTTATTCTTACTCTAACTTCTTTCATTTCATGTTTATTACATTACTAGACCAAACATTCTTAATTCACTTAATATACAATGCTTCTCTCTCATTGAAATCCATCATAGTCCAATTTTGGTGTATTTATTTCAATCTACATCAACACAAATGTATTTAAAATAAATATATCTAAGACTTCATCATACCCATTTCATTAATATTTCATCTACTCACAACTAATCTCACCCTTGTCCATTTCATTTCTTGCATTTATATATGTGTACCATGTCATTTGATTTCCAATGACAATTTCATTATAAAAATTAATTTCTCTATTCCTTATTAGACTACTCAATTTAGGAAGTACAATGGATCAAGGTTACTTATTCTTACCCCTAATCTCTAAACATGGTATAAATTCTTATTATGTGACTTGTACAAAGGACTTACCTTTCTGTAATATTTTCTCATTATTCACTAAATTATACTGCAATTGATGCATTAGGAGGAGATCATCTTAATAAGAGGTGCATACTTCAATTAAAGTAATAGTACTTACATTTGAGCACTTCTTCACATTTACAAAGTTATATACATGCCTGGACTTAATCTCTCAAACTCATCTGAACAATTAATTTTAAGGATTTCAAGAAGTTGACATAGTTTAATCATTACAAGCACCATATTGTTCACTAACTTTATCATGTTGCACATAGGTTCATTAAGCCTTTTCATAGTACATGGAAATCATGTTTCCATTTCCACACATTCCATCCATAAATTTCAAGTACACATGATTTTATTGTCTATTTTGAGTCAATCCATCAAAATTAACCCTAAATAAGGACTGTAGGGATACCGGGCAACACATAAGCCAGGGGAAACTAAAACACTTTAAATCCCAATTCCCTTTAACAACAACATCATGTCAACAACAAGATATAGAGGAAAAAAAGATAATTAGAGTTAAAAATGTTCCTGAAGCAAGTCTAGAAAAAACTATTGATGCAGTATCGTGCTTCTTCTCCAAGAAGCAACACATTTCTTCTTCAAGTAGAAACATGCTCCTATTTCAGAAATATTTGAATAGTCGTCACCAATGACCTCATAGTCTGTCCACCATAGATGGAAACTGATGGAGTTCTTCTAGTAGTTAAAGCCTCCCACCTCTAGAGAAGTTCACGTGGACTACCTAGAACTCCACATTGTGCTGCCAGAGCTAATAGGAAAGAGTTGTCCCTTTCAAATGTCAACCTACAAGAGTTGGTTTACTCTCCCACAATTGTATCTCCCTTTCTATCCCTCCCTTTATTGGGTAGGACTTGCCCGAACTCTCTATTGGTTGCCACAACCAGAGAGGACAACAATTTTCAGAGAAATTATTGTATCTGAGAAGCCCCCAATACCCTTCTATTTATAAGAGATGCCAGGATCAGGGTTCCTGATCTGTGCGAGTATCAAAAGGGTCAAATTCACAAATTTTCTAAAGTTGGTGCATGGAAAATCGTTCATTTTGCATAGCCAACCAGTTGTTTCATGAGAGAACATGTTGTTTCATATAGTGAACCGGTCATTTTGTGTAGTTTCTTGATCTGAATCACATTGGTATTCAATGCAGAATTAATGCAAAACATTATGTCAGCACTAATCATTTATCCAATTGAATTGTCCATTGAACTGTTCTGTTAATATCATGAACCATTCGGTTGGGACCGGTGCACCAATCGATTCACTAATTGAACCAGTCATTTCACACCCTGGTTCATCCATTGATCAACCTATGTAGATTTCGATTGACATGACACTCCAACTAATTAGTTGAACACTTGAACCTATCGGTTCAGAGTCTAGTATTCAATTTTGAACCTCATTTGTTTAACAAAATACTTTAAAAACCTTTAGTAATCAAATTAAACATCATTCATGAATATACTCCTATTTCAAGTATATCCTATGTGTGTGACCCTATAAGTCCAAAATTACGTTGGCACTAAATGTCCATAATCAACTTATGGCATCACAAGAAATGTTCAGTATCTAGGAACACATCATTGCTACCAAAGTAATTCAAAAAGTTGTAGAACAACTTCAACCTACAATCCATTATTAGTGTTACCATGATCATATAGTTCCTTTGTCTCTGATATTCAGATTGAAGTCAAAGCATGGAATCATCATCCTCTCAATGTTCAATCCATGTTCCTTGAACTAGAGCAGATTGTAAGAGATGGATGTCAGCTAACATATAACACATTGAGTCACATTAGTATGGCCATACATTTCTTAGTCTTGCTTATAAAGAGGCCGTGTATATCAATCTCCTATAGGAGGGACAAATTCCATCTACATCACTCACATTCTATCCTAATATGTCACAGTGCACCCGAGCACCACCTTTATGGAAGCCCTTATTCATGATCATGGTGGATGGTGTCAAATTACGTGAATGACATGTGATGAATGTAGTGAATTCAAGTATCATAACCACAATCACCACCATCAATATAAGAGTTGATTCTGACAGCCATTCCATGGTATCCATGTATCACTCTCATGGTGGGTTTATCCGATACACTGTTCTATAACATGTACCTATTTGCTTGACTTGATATCACATATCATGACTAATGATACTCTATCATTAGCCAACACACAATCTAGTCTTACATATTATTGTTGTTTATTTTGCTTCCATAGTAATATTCGACTAGGGACACAACAAGAATGTACACACTCTTAACATCTGTATGATTTCATTGTTCAAGTCACGTACTTGAAGACATACATCATCTAGTAACATCATTCTTTAGACATATATTATGTATGTGTCAACATCTCATGCTGAGACAAAAATAATAGACAAAACTACATGAATTATTACCAAATTAGGTATTCAATGCCACATTTCAATCATCATATGATTGGCTCTGTAGTCATACATTCCAACAGACTCCTACTTGCACATAGATCCAATCACCCACGAATCTTATTCTAAGTGATCTTTACATGTCCATCATGTTTCTATTATGCAGGTGGTTTTATAGTGGGTTTAGCAATGATTGCTTCAAGTCGGTATTTTACAAGTTTCATATCTCTTCGTTGTGTGACTCTTTGCATGAGTTGGAAGTTATGTAGTATTCTATCTAAGATTCCTTTCCTAACAAGTTGCTCCATTGTTGTCATCAATATTTCTACTATGTCTTCAATGGTCGGAACCTCCCATAAGTTCATTTCTATGAACTACTAGATCCATACAAAATCTTCTTCTATTCATATAACACTACGACACTCAACTTCTATTACAGATTTATTCAATTGTATATTTCTTGGAACTCTTCTAGCTTACAGTTCTATTTTAAGGTCATACACTATTTAGATTGGGATCATTTATTTCTCCTTTTGGAAGCTTGCATCGGTGTAACCTTTTACACCCAACTCTTCCTTATTACCATAACCAAGATATTGATCCTTTTATACTAATCAAGCACTTAAGGATGTTCTTTATGGTTGTCTAGTGACCTTCTCTAGTATATGATAGATACTCTCTCTCATCATGTCTAATACATATGATATTTATAGATAAGTATATATATTCATTCACCATGATACATATGAGATAATTGGATACCCCGTCATCATGTCCAATACATATCAAATAATCAAGATGAGTATGTAACATTGCATATAGATCCAATTGTGAATTCTTTTGACATCTATTCATGTGTTTTTGTTCTTCAAACGAACTGGGATACTAGGCTCCTGAGAGACTAAATCCATTTAACATAGACAAGTTCTCTCTTAGTAAGTCCTACATATTGAACCCCTTCAATATCTTGCCAATTTATGTGATCTATTCTTTGGTTGAGAATCTTTCCAAATCTAACTCTATAGATCTCAAATCCTATCATATAGGATGCTTCATCTAAACCCTTTAGAGAAGGTATACTCCTTGCCAAGTTTTAATACATGAAAAATAAGGACATCATTCCCCATCATAATGTGGAGTGTAAATATGCTCACACTAAATGAATTATAATCACATATTTAATCTTCATTCTGAGTGCAAATATATATAAATATTTGAAACTCCCTACAACCAATCTTCCCTTCCATGTTGGTCTTCTTCCAAAAAACCTAATTGCATTATGTGGGTTTTACCTCTTCATGTGGATCCACCAAGGTCATACCTTGTTGGTTTACATGGAGTCCATCTTTGATCTCATGGCCCTCAGGCCATGCTTCAGACTTTGGTCCCTCGAAAACTTCTAGGTAGATTATTGACTCATCATCTGTGATAAACTCATTGCCTTTGTGAGTTATAGGATATCATAATCTTTCAAACTGAAGGTGTGTTCTACTAGATTTACAAGGTTTTGTATTACATGAGGAACTTGAGGTTCCACAACAACTTATGATTCTCCATGTTCCTATTGTACCTTTTTAGGTTCAATTTTTGTTGTTTGTATTGAACATTTCAATTTCTACTTTTACTCCTAGTGATTCCTGTGGAACTAAGTTTTCTTTAGGAATACAACACCTTCCATATCAACAAAAAAATGTGTTGTTGAATTGTAATAAGAGTAGTATTTTAGAAAAGTAACATTTATGTGATTTGTGGACAAATCATTTCAAGAAAATATTTTCTTATATGAGCTTTCAATCCTAATCCTTACAAAAGTCATATCAGGACATCTCGTATGCCACATCTCATATGGTGTCTTTTGAATCAATTTATACGATACATTGTTTTAGCATAAAGCATGTTCCCAAAAGGAATTGTAAGATTATCTAGGTTTATTGATAATCACACCATGACTAATAGGGAATGATTCCTTATTTATGATACACCAACATGATACACTATCATTTGTGTTTCAGGAGGAGTTCATCATGATACATTATCATGATCCCCCTAAAGGTTCTCAAACTCTTGGTTTAAATATTTCAAAATTGACCATATCGAAGTGTCTCAATACTTTTACCAAGTTAGTTACATACTTCATTCATGATCTCCATGAACACTTCAAGAGATTCATACTTGTATTTCATTAAATACAAATTTCCATATATACTGATAATAAAATTTATCTTGTGACTTTCATTGGACATTTTTCATCACTTTGTTTTTCTCTTTACAACTTGTGTATGATATTAAGAGGGAGTATCCTGTTCTGGGGGAGTAAGTCTAAAAACATTACATGGCTATCTTTTTGGAATGATAAAGGGGGAGACATAATATAAAACAAAATAAATGAGTTTCAAGATCTCTTGGCTTAACATTAATTGATGCTACTTTTCCTTAAGAGATGGATACTATGTTCCATATCTTTTTAGGAATAATTATCACACATTTTATGAAAAAAAGAAAATGGTTTCATCTCAGGTAAATATTAGGTATGAAACTCATCTTATTTATATTATTTTGATTATATTTTTGAAATGTTTGTCATCTTCAAAAAGGGGGAGGTTGTTGGCTAAATTGGACATTAATATACCCTTTGGTTTTGTGATGACAAACATTTCACACTTGTGGATCTAACCTTCTATTTGAGTATTTCAGGGTTCAAGGTAATAAGGAAATTCTTCTAAAGTGGAAAGTTGAAGATCAACTCAAATTGAAGATCAAATGTGCTTAATTTTATATGTGTTCATGATTGTACTCAAATGTAAACACTTGTACATAATATATTGTACAAGTACTTAGACGTCATGTAAATCAAGCATTAGATGTTCTCTATCCACCTATAACCCTTAGATAGGTTTTCCCCTAAAGTTAGACTCACCATCATTCATTGAAACACATGCTTTGTAGGTGATTAAAAAGAATTAAACATGGACATCCTTGGACGAAAAACTTGTCGATCAAGACACACTCGGTCAAAGTTTTTGTCGACAAAGAGCCACCTTCGTCGAACTTATGAGCATTGTTCGATAACTTACACATGTGTGCTCTAAAACGGTCTTTGGTCAAAAATATTCTCGACCAAGCAAACTTTGGTCCAAAGTTTGTGATATTTAGACCAAGTGGTTAGTAGTTTAGAGTAAAAAAATAGGTGTTGCAACACTTTTGCCTTAAACCCAGGCTCAATCAATGAAAACCTCAACTGAGACACAGTTCAATCAACAAACTTGTCGATCGAGCAGGGTTCTGCATTGTTCTTTTAAGAACAAACAAATTCACCATTGCTAGCCAACTAATGTACACCTAAAGGCTAGTTAATCACTAAGAACTCTCTAGAGACTCCCTAGAATATCCCTAATTACTTGAAAACCATTCCTATAAATAGGAGAGTCCTTAGGACACCTGGATCACACAAGATACACTTGAGATTACATTCTAGTGAACAACAAAGCTAATCAACACTTTCCATCTTGTTCTAGAAGCTCCAAATTCGTGTCCTATAGCCATAGACTCTTATCCACCTCATAGAAACGTCCATCCTAAGTGGTTTGAGAGGTCTCACACTTGATATAGGATCAAAGCACTACACACAATTGGTGTACTTCCTTTCTTCCAATCCCTCTTCACAGGTTAAAACTACTTGTGCTCCTTGTCTACTCCAGGATTGTGGAGGTTGCTTGACGGATCTTGGTTGAAGATACTTTTTGTTGGAGAAGGATGCTTCAAGAGGTTCTTGAGATTACTTCATATAAGTCTTCTTCAAGGGAGGTTGGAGCTACTTGTAAAGGAAATCTGTCTCAAGCTGGTGGAGCTACTTCTAGGAGGAGAAGGCTACTCCAAAGGAAGAAGTTACTTCAAAAAAGGATGCTTCAAGGAGGTTGAGACTACATCTAGGAGAAGGATACTTCAAGGAAGGTGATTGTATTTTATTCTAACATCATTAAGAGGTAAATAAAATTAATCACTTTAAAAATCCCAATTAGAAACAATTGGGTAGTGGAGTGACAACCTTTGAATTCAAAGGTTGGAACCACTCTAAATACAAGTGTCTTTCTTGTTTTATTCTCCTTCTTTGGTTGAGTGTTTTAATTATTTTTTAAATTATCAAAAAGATCTATTCACCCCCTCTAGACCTTTCACATATGCATGTGCATATGTACTTATGTAAGTAATTACCAATTTTTTTGTTAATTGTGTCTCTAATCAGTTTTAAAGAGAAATATGTTCAAATAAATTGTATGAACAAATCAATATACTTATCAAACCATACAAAATTTTATATTGTTTACCAAGTATATATTTGAATTTTAGATTTAACAAGTAACTGGAAAAACACAAATGTTATTGTAGTAGTAAAATTTTTAACACATTAACAAATTTTTTTAAAGAAATATATACAATACTACTACGTTATATATTTGTAATGTTGTTGTTGTAATGATTGCTAGCTCAACTAAACAAGAATTAATTCTTTCACAGTGAGAGATACCTATATCTAAAAACATAGTACAATATCTCACTTGTAACCTAATGTTGGAAGCACTAAAAATGGTGAGAACGACCTGTCCACCATCTCTAATATAAGGTTTTCATTTCTAAGGTTTTCTAATCAAGATTGGAATGGCTAACTTAGATTACAATTTTTTATTTTCTCATGTATATGTAATCGAAGTTAATCACTTCACTCTTGATTGCTTACTACATCATTGAGAACTCTATCATCACATTGACACATTATTGTGCAAACTAGAGGATTGATTATCACCAATAATTCCTTGGATCATGATTCTTCTAACAAAGTAGCTATGTGTTGGTTTTTGGGGATAGGTGGCAAAACTATATAACAAAAACATTCTCAATAGGTAACCCTAGTCATCAGATCTATCATAGATACAAAATGTAGGTATGTATAAGATGTAAAAAGGGATATGGAATATACCTTATGCACTAGTTGTGAAATAACTAGACTTATCTTTGTTGATCAAAAACTCATATTTTATGGATCTAGTATGAAGTCATCCTCAAGTGATTGCTTGGATGTTGCCTTCACAACACAGCCTCACCATTTATGGATCTAGTCCTCCAAGTCTCCACACAACTACATGAACATCTACATTTTCCACACAGATGTAGGTATTCTTGGTGTACTACCTTGGTTTCTAAAATGAACTAGAAGCGCAGTTGTTGAAATGCTAGTGATGCAAGTTTTATTGCACAAAAAAATTCCCTGACATAAATTATCTTAGGTTTTAAACCTTTTTCACAATTGATACTGACTCACCCGCAAGCAGATAGATCCATTTTAGTATTAAAAGGCTCAAACCAAATGAAAACAATTTGATAAATGACCATGAACAAGTCGTTGAGAACAATATCTAAAAACTGATTATGGAGGGTGAATATAAACTAATAGTTGAATCAATACTGCAATGTAAGGAAAGTATTGAAATTGTGATTTGCAATCAATATTAAAGTAACACTGAGGCATTCATATTTCACCTCCACTTCCTTCACACTCATCCTAGTTGTTTGAATCAACAACTACAACCAACAAGACTAGGACCAAGGGAATTCTCCTTGTTTTTTTTTGGTCGGTCCAAAAGCGTGTTACTGTATTACCAAAACCTTTGGGCATAAAGTACCCCATTACAGCAAGAACAAAATCCTTGATACCAACAGGCTGGTAAACAAGGCCAAAGCTAGGGTACTGCAGAACATGCGCCCCCATAATATCCTGGATGTCAGAACACCCGCAAAGAAAACAACAAAGACAAACTATGTCTGAAGATTAAGCTACATACAGTAGCCTCCTATCTAGTAAAAGGAGAAAAGTGCCCAACCGCGCTAGAACAAAGAGAAACAAGAAGCTAACCAAAGAGATCATCCTAAGCTACACAGGCCACCACTAGCAATAAAACCATCATCTGAAAGAATGACGACATGGGCAGCCGAATAAAGCTTCAGCACCTCTGGATATCTCAAGAGCAGCATGGTTGGCCAGATCGCACCTATAAACCAGACCTCAGAGCATCCAACATGAAAAAGAACACACCAAAGGACCTTCCTCACTAGAATCATCAATCCAAGTAGCCTCAGCAGACCAACCATGCACACACTAGCAATACACCCATTAACTAAAATTGTGCGGAATAGAGAGCCAGTAAGAAACTACAGAGAGCTTTGAAGTCAGCGTCTAGGGCCCAATGGTCAATCCTTTATACATATCAGAGGCCAAGCAGCAAGACAGAAACAGAAGTAGCTAGAAGACCCACTTCCCTTCTCAACCTTGCTCCACCAGATGTGGCTGCCCTCGTGGAGAGGGGCAAAGCACATCCTTCAGCTATACTCTTGCCCATAGGGACAACCATCGAACACCCTGCAGTCGGTTTACGAGCAGGCCACTCAAACACCTTAAGGTGACCCTGAACGCATCAGCAGAGGGGACCAAGGAGAAGGGGAAGATGCGATCGGCCTTCCCTTGAACCCCCACCACCAGAAGTGCTAGAAATCAAAGAGACAAACCAACGAACGGTATGAGGGTGAGACACCTTCTCAACAGCGAACATAGGGCAGACACCTTCACAACAGGGAAGACACTGCCAACCAGGGACATCGCCGCCACCGGACAGGAGACGCCCAAGCCGGCCAGCAAGCACGACACTCGCAAGGATCTCCGAAGGAAGCCAGACGATGTCGAGGTAGAGTCGTCAAAGTAGAGCATCCGACGGGGGTCTGTAGTCACACAGTATATGAGGAAAGACTCCCCGCTAAGCATTTGACGCCACCCATCGCCAAACGGTGCCGTAGAAAGGTCCAGTCGAGGCCGAAGAGGCTCCTCGTCCAATGGGTAGTAGGTGCGAGCGAGGAAGGTGGCGTGGAGACCCCCTAGCATCACCAGTGGCGGAGTAGCAGCACAGAGGTCAAAAACCGAACTGGGACCGATTCCTATCCAACCATCACACTTGAATGGAGTGGATTTGGCAAGGCCGATACTCCGATCCACCAGTCGGAGTTGAACCCTGCGGCGCGTCACTCCTGCTATGGCCCGCGCAGACGAGGAATCGATCGACTGGGCACCGGCTCCTAGACACCTCCAGAGAAGACGCTGACCAAGCCTTCTGTGGCTGGAGCTAGGGAGAGGAAGGCTTCGAGGAGAACGCCCCCTCCCCCCAGCGGCGGCCGGCAGAGGGAACTAGAGAGAGGTCAGAGTGCTAGTTTTATGACATTCTTCTATTATCTTTAATGTGAATTGCACAAGGAATAAATCCCACAAGGGAATGAGGTCTTATTTCCCATAGATCATGACTTTATGATTCTGTAGGATCCTTTTTCTATCTATTCTTGGGACTATATTAGACATGCTGATTGAAATATCCTTTCAATAAGAAAACAAATTAATGAATGAAGAACAATCTATTGAATTGGAATCACTATGTTTGATAAAAACTAAGGTAAAGGAAAAAAAATGGGGCCACTGCCATTGCCCAATTGAGAAGGTCTACTCTCTCATATCCATGAAAAAAGAACAAATACAAGTAGGAAGAGGATAAAATATGTTAGTGAAGAAGAAGAAGAGTGATTGTAAAGGTCTCTAGCTACATCAACTCATTTTAATAAGAATTTCAAATATGTCCATGAAGATGATCTTCTACCTCTATTTTCTCTTCTAGTTCCTTGATCTAACTGTGAATCTAAAAGAAATGTTAAAAAATACCTTGAAAATGATAAATACTTTTTTTATATTCAAATGACATTATTTTCTTCAAGAAGTTGGAGTCTATGTACTTTTTCCTTGTCTTACACCTTGTTTTAGCGACTAGGTTGGTTGTTCGTCCGATCAACCACTTGGAAGTGTGTCAGATGGAATTCTTGTCATTCAGCCAACAATGTTGATCAATTGATCATTATTTTCAATAGTCCCTTGTAACAGTTAGTGGGTTGGTCAATCCATGGGGTGGAGCGATTGATCATTTGGCACTTAAAGTTTCTAACAGTTACTGACTATGGAGACATGTATTCTGGTCAGATGATTAGCAAAGTGGATTGGACAATTGGATTCATCTTTGGGATGCCCTACTACAGGTGGATTGGTTGACCACTTGGTGTTTGAAATTATTCAAAGTTTGCTAATGTTGATATCGACCTTCTGATCAGCCAATCCATGAAAGAGGCCTGACTATCTTATTCTTGCTTTAGAGATGGCTTAAATGGCCAGGTTGGTCGGTCAATTAGGGAGTTTGGCTTCCTTATTAGCTTGCCTGATTTGTGCTATATAGAACCATTTATCCTTTTGATTTCTTACAAACTTCAGACATGAATCTTGGGAAGGACGACAGTCATGCTCTTGAGTCAAATCATGCTTTTATTTGCATAATTTTTTATCTAAATTCCTAGCATTTAAGTAATAAAGAAAAAACACAAACTAAGAAAAAATAAGCAAAGGATAACAAAGTTTAGCAAAATTGATCTAGATTATGCATGAAAATAGAATGAATTTGGACTCGTCAAACAACCCCTATCTTGAATTTTTTCTATCTTGAGGAACAAATATTCAAATAATCTTCCAAATACTACCACTACTACCATTTCATTCTCTATTCATAACATCACTTGGTTCCCTACAAAGGAATATGGCCAAGCAACTACGATTTCCTAGAATCATGTAATGCAACTTCAAATTCCCTATGTTGACTTCACATACAACCTTCTTCCATGTCAAAACGTACAAACTCACAATCATAAAATTTGTTTGTTGTTTCAGAAAGTTTCATAAAATTCTATGAGATTTGCACAAGAACAATGTTAATTATGAAGGAAATTATTGGGGTGAGTTATTCCCTTACAAAGAAAACCCAATGAATGGGTGTATGGGAGGATGGAGTTGTGATACTCTCCTCTATTAGACTCGAGACGACTTTATTTTTGTTGCAATTACATTAATTGCATTTGGATTCTTTTTGGTGCGCTCATTGACATCTTTTATGTATGGTACACCCCTATTACATACGAGGGGTATGGAAAAAACATAAAAATATAGAGAGGGTTACACCCCAAACTTGTTGTTTGGCACCCTTGTGTTACCTTTATGATTATTTTCATATATTTTGGCTTTTTTATTTATGGCACACGTGTATTACATATGAGGGTCATGGAAAAAGCAAAGTAGTGAGAGAGAAGGTGTCACCCCAAATTGGAGTTCGGAACATTATTTTTTCTTTTTTGATTAAGTTTGTAAAATTATGGGATAAGAAGGCAGTGGAAGAAGTGTAGAAAAGGATGAACTTGCACATGTCATAACTTGGAATTTAGTGAATATGAAAAATACTCAATAAACAACTTATAGAATTCATGTAACTTGCAAATTAATGACAATTCCATAAGAAGTATTGGCAGCCAATAACAGAAACGCTACAAGTTAATACTTCTCAATATGATACAACTTGCCATCTTTTCCAAGAATTGATGATAATTAGGATCATTGGTATCATAATTGGTTATCATTATGGTAAAGAGATTTACTTCATTAAGGGGATACATTGACGATTGATTCAAATCAAAACATGAGGAAAAAGTTTGAATTTTGGCCGATGAGATATTCACCAACTACATGCAACTAAACATGAAAAACTAAAAGAAGAAATTTGAAACATATTCAATTCTAATGATACAAATAAAAAATGGAAGATAGAGTGGGTGGAATAGAGACATACCACCCACCCTCCACTAGTTTTGTAATTTTCTCATCCTTGAGAAGACTCTAGGTCAAAAATGGAAGGGAAGAGAACTATTGGGAATGCCATCATTTTTTTTTCTAACCAGACAACGGTGGTTTCTGGTGAGTTAGAGGGTTGGGTTGGTTAGGTAGACCCTACAAGGATTCCCAAGATTGTCTATCAAACAATTATTGGCTCATGGAAATTCTGGATGGCTCCGCAAATGATGTTGGCTCGAAGTTTAATACCAAGATGTAAGGAATGGATATGTATGTCTTGCACTAAAGTTTGCATAGTAGGTGCACACCTTTGTGCTATCCCCTTGGTCCACACACTAGTGTTCATGCACCTACTCCATAAGGCACATGTTGTTGAGTTGGAGAACATACTATAACTATTTTCACTCCGTGCAAGTCTAGGTTCCCTCTATGTGGTCAGCTTTTCCTACATATCAGTGAACTCAGAGGGTCTAGATGACACCGTGATGTCAGGCACATGTAATTTTGTCTGATGTCTCACAGGTGACAGGGAAGGTCCAAACTCCTTGTCATTCACCTCCATGTAGGTGCTACATATGTCAGACATTAGCTTAGGAACCTCACTATCAACATGTGCATGCTCCCTCATGTAATGTTGGATGTGTGCACCCAATTTGTCGAGGTCATAAACAAGGCCGACTACTACAATGTATGTGTGGGTGGGTAGTGCTAGAAAGGTAGGACTATTCCAAAAATACCAATGGTATGCTGGTTATATGCCCTAACCATCATATGAGATTGTTAAAGGGGAGTTTTGTAGAGTTGGCAATCTTAGACCCGATTCAACCTGACCCAAAATTTTGACCCGAAATGACCTACGTCAAACCTGAAATATCTCATTTGTTATGAAACTAAAATTCATCTATGTGCATAAAATTTTAGTTTATAGGGACATGAATGAGCCAAACCTGACCCGTTCAACCAGAGAGTAACTCGAAATGACCCAAAGTGAGCCTTCTACTATATTTCTTTAACATATATCTAATTTGGATACATCATAACATTTTTGGCATGTCCTATACATGATACTAAGTTCAGATATGTCATTATTTTGCACATTGCATACAATGTCTAGTGAAAGCTGGATTTAGGATCTGAAATTTATACATGAGATTCACATTACGGGTCAGGATCCCATTTGATCCAACCCAAACTTGATTTACTTACTAACAAAAGGCAATTATATTTATTAATAATGTCATAATAATATTTTAAGTAGGTGACATATAGTTTGGGTTGAGGACCTGAACATGAGATCATATTTATAATAAGAGTTCTCAATCTTGTAATGTCCCTATTTGGTTACTATTGTTGATAGTATAGGATAACAATAGTATACAAGACTAGCTTGTATGGTTAGTGATGACTATATCTCTTTAGTCATGATATTGGATATCAACTCAGATGCATGGATACTTGTTAGAGAACAAGTTCTATTCGACACACCCACCTTGAGATTGACACATGGAGTCATGTAATGACATGTCAGAGATATATTTAAATGTGAAAGTGGTGTTTTGATCCTTAGTACTGAGTTCATTATAGTGACTCATGTTTTTCTTTGTACTTCAACACTAGCTCAACATACTTTGAAATACAAGTTTCCAAAAAGGTGGTTGTGGGATACACTGTGACACATGGGGAATATGTGGTGATGATAGAATTTTTCTCTCGTATGGAGTGATATCCCCAACTACTTTCTAAGATAGATTGTGAAATGCATGGACGTGACCATGTGAGTTAATATATGACATTGACCGCACATTATCTTGAATATTTTTCCTTTGTACAAGAAACACAAACTCAATGATTAGGAGGATGACATTCCTTGCCTGTAGTTCAATATGGATATATAAGACAAAGGTATTATACAATCAAGACAAAATTGATCACTTTTGCGGTTGTGGTTGTTCTCCATCTCATTCCTATTACTTCGGTGGCAATGATGAGAATCTAGATGCCAATAATTTCTTGTGTTGTGTTGAACATCACTACAAAGGTTATTGGGAAGGTACTTGGTCACACACATCAAGATGCATAAGGGAATTGAAGTTCATAATAAAATATATTATTATAATGATAATCTAGATCATAAACTTGCTGATTAACTTTTAGATTGAGTGATCACAATGTTTTAATGGCCAATTAGATGATTGGATGATAGATGTTTAGTAATCATTTGACTGATTGAGTTTTCCACTAAAATTCTGAGATTGGGAGATATATTTTTGAGATTAAGTGATCACATTTCACTAGAGAAAGTCTCAGATTTGAGATCTAGATCATGATCTATTGTTTATATGTTGAGCATGGACTGATATCATGTGATCTGCTTCTGATATTGGGCAATGTCAAATCCAGTTCAATTAATATTAAAGTGTTGTTGGAATAGAGAATAGTAAAGGGGTTGGAATTAAGTTTTTTCAATTTCATGACTCTGCTATATAAAGGGGGCATATCCCGAAGGGTTAGAAAACTCTTTTGAGACTACATGTAATACAATTTTTCTGTCAAAATTTGCTCTCTTGAAGAGAAAGTAAACCAATGGACTACAACCCAAGATAGGAAAAGAAAGGGAGTTTCGGGATGCCTAGAACCTTGACAACTGTAATGCTCGGGCCCACTATCCAAGGCTCTAGTAGAGTTTCAGGAATGACGACTGGCCCCACAAACCACCACTAGCCTTAACTGCACGCTTTGTCCTCACTCACACGTATGCCAGGATCAACATCCTGATAGGTCACCCATCCCAGTACTATTCCAAGTTGAGCACGCTTAACTATGGAGTTCTTAGCAAGCTGAGCACGCTTAACTATGGAGTTCTTAGTGATGGGCTCCTAGAAAAGGAGGTTCATCTTGGTGATATGGGTAGTCTAATCATTCCTTTTAAGAGTGTTTTTATCTGAGGCCTCAAATCCTGGGATGTTACAATCTCCCCCACTTAGACTCTTGACGTCCTCGTCAAGGCTCAACTATAAGGCCTCATAATCTCTTCCCCATTTCAGTGCAGACCCACAATGGCCCATGGACACCCAGTTTGTGATCACGGAATATCTACGCAAGGGTGGCTACGTCAACCATGGACATCTCTTTCCTACATGCCTGGACCACACAACTCAAGACTGGCATACCATGTCCATGTGGGCCCCACCTACTAGAGGGGTTATGACTCTGATACCATTTGTAATGACTGGGCCCACTGCCCAAGGCTCTAGCAAGGTTTCAGGAATGACGACTGTCCCCACAGACCACCACTAGCCTTAACTGCACTTTGTCCTCACTCACTCGCAAGTCAGGGTCAACTTCCCAACTGGTCACCCATCCTAGTACTACTCCAAGTCGAGCACGCTTAACTATGGAGTTCGTTAGAGATGGGCTCCCTGAAAAGGAGGTGCACCTTGGTGATATGGGTAGTCCAATCATTCCTTTTAAGTTCAACTTATCGAAGGCCTCAAATCCAGTGATGTTACAATCTCCCCCCACTTAGGCTCTTGACGTCCTCATCAAGGCTCAACTATAAGGCCTCATAATCTCTTCCCCATTTCAATGCATACCTACAATGTTCCATGGACACCCAACTCCCGATCACGGAATACCAGCGCAAGGGTGGCTACGTCAACCATGGACAACCCTTTCCTACATGTCTGGACCGCACGGCTCAAGACTGGCATGCCATGTCCATGTGGGCCCCACCTACTAGAGGGGAATTGGCTCCGATACCATTTGTAATGCCCGGGACCACTGCCCAAGGCTCTAGTAGAGTTTCAGGAGTGATGACTGGCCCCACAAACCACCACTATCCTTAACTACGTGCTTTGTCCTCACTCACGCGCATGCCAGGATCAACTTCCTGACAGGTCACCCATCCCAGTACTACTCCAAGCTGAGCACACTTAACTATGGATTTATTAGTGACGGGCTCTCAGAAAAGGAGGTGCACCTTGGTGATATGGGTAGTCCAATCATTCCTTTTAAGAGTGTTTTTATCCGAGACCTCAAATCCCCAGATGTTACAAATGGTATTAGAGCCAATTCCCCTCCAGTAGGTGGGGCCCACATGGACATGGCATGCCAGTCTTGAGTTGTGCGGTCCAGGCATGTAGGAAAAGGTTGTCCATAGTTGACGTAGCCACCCTTATTCTAGTATTACGTGATTGGAGTTTGGTGTCCATGGGCCATTGTGGGTTAGCACTGATATGGGGAATAGATTATGAGGCCTTATAGTTGAGCCTTGACGAGGACGTCAAGAGTCTAAGTGGGGGAGAGTGAAACATCCCAGGATTTGAGACCTTGGATAAGTTCATCAGAGTGGGACCGGGTGTTACAAAAACTCATGTTCATATTAGACCTGGTAGACAAGGTGGTACACCATGTTCTCCCTCATCCACATGTATGAAGTAGAGTCTGAGGCATACATGGGGAGGCTTGGAGAACACAAGCTACAAGATGACTACAAGTTGTTTCTTGGTGGCCAATCAAGATCTTTTTATCTTATCTATATAAACTTCTTGATGTTGATTCTATATCTATGATCTAGGGGATTGAGTTCTTCACCTACATAAGACACAACTTCTTGTTGGGTAGTAGCATGCGCAAAGGTATCGCCTTTATTCCTTCTTATGTATTGTATTCATTGATGTTTTATAACTATGGAAAATCCAACAACATGGGTAGAAAGGGAATACATTTTTGTTTTTCCATTGCGCCCCCCTTCCCTTAAACCCAATAATAGATGCCATACTCTTTCACTATTATAATGTTTGAATAAGTCATTTGATACTTGATGTCAATCAATTAGTATGTCTTCTGTGTCGACATCAGAGTGTATGGAATGTGAATGTAGTCAAGGTAGCATGAAATGGTTATGTCGGCTCCTCCCTAACATGATATAGAACTAGTGTTTATATTTTGCTTGTTGTGCAAGTGGTCAATGAGAGAACTTTACTAGTTAAATGTCTCATCATTAAGTATGCACCATGGGCAGTATAAGTCAAAAGTGGTGACAAATCCTATACACCTGTACTCCAAAGATGGTGCAAGAAAGGGTGTGGAGAAGGTAGCTAATCATGGGGTTGTAGATGAATGATGTATTGGAACCATGTAAGAAAGATGGTATCCTATTATTGATCTCATCCTAGAAATTTTCGATGATGAACTTATTGTTCTCATGGTTGTGAAGATTTTTTTCACACTACTCTTGCCCCTCTTTTTTGACATTAAGAATGGGGAACCTTGTAGTTGTGTTAGTTTCAAGGTCTCCTTGTTTGATGATCTTGTCACCCTCCATTTTGTATGTTGTGTGAAAGTTATCCACCTCCCTCCTAGATATGGATGTCATCGGTGGTACTAATGGAGAGAGAGAGGAGAAGAGAGTGGGATATGTACATGTTATTTAACCCTTCTTGGAGCTAAATGGGTTGCGATTTTGTAGGATTCTGTTGTCAGAATCCTCTAATGGTTGGTCTACATAGCTACCTCAGGTGTGTGACATTGTGATGTCTTGTGGCCTTCTCATTGTCTAACCAAGAAGGTGGTTTGAGTGATCAGACTGTGGATAGCACACTCTTAAACATGTTGATTACGTGATAGGTCTAGGTTGGTTGGATGATCACAATTGGTTAGGGGACTCTAATTTCTTAGAACCAGGTGACTTATTAGTGAGGTCAATGGATCAAAAAATGTGTGAGGTGTTGGAGACATCCATTGGTGAAGCGACCATATCTCTATCAGTCATTCAACAGATGAAGGTGTGTAACTATGATTGAGAGGTGGATCGGCCGATCTGCAAGGTGAACATCAATTAATTAGTGGAGAAGATGGGGTCATATTGGGTTGCTAAGGAAGCCGATAAGTGGTGTGGAGTTAGGAAAGTGGGATCATCACAAAGCATAATTTTTTTATCAGATGCATGATGCTTGGCCTAATGATGAGGAGTGTGATGCATTAAATGGATCATGGGACGTCAGGGGTAGGCATGTGAGGGTCATCTAAATCTAGACCTCTTGATCAGACAAATGGGTTATGGGCAACAAGGCCATAAAAATCTTCTCTGATTGGCTGATTGGAGCTAATGGTAGTGGTTGCTCGTGTAGAGAAGGTGAAAAAGTGAGAGAATAGAAGGGGGTGTAGGAGTGTAATATCTATAGAGAAAAGAAGGATTAGGTCTTGATGTTGACTCCCTTTCCCTTGCACCTTCTTATAAAGGTGAAGGGCCCCTGGTTGGTCAGTCATGATTTTGCCAAATTGGTAAACTAGCATGTGTTTGTGGATGAGAAGATGAATAATTGGTCAGTTGGTCAGCGAATAATGAGTCATCTGCTCAGATTCTGGTGGTCATATCAAAGTGAAGGAGTTGGTCACCCAATGCAAATGACTTGGGTCTACTTATTAGTGAAGCAGAGATGTGAAGGATATCAATCTCTAGTCGAATGATCACATGGGCTCCAGTTGGGTGATCCAATGTCAGAAAGGCATCCCAGGTCGGTATACCAATCAACTTGTTTAGTAGGATAAGTATAATTAAATTCTCATGGATCAGTATCCACTATCAATTTGTGTACTTGATTTTGTCATCTGATCATTGAGCTTGGTCGGCATCTCTGAATGAAATTCTTAGATCTAATGGCTACTGGATTTTTTCACCCCCTCTGGTTGATTGATCTAGATGACCATTTGACTGACATAAGGTGGGGAAAAGTGCTACTATAGGTGGGTCAACCGATCAAGAAAGTTCATCGACAAATCCAACTATAGGCAATTCTTGTGCAAAATAAGACCATCTTGGTGGACCAATTAGTTAATTTGGTCATTCGATCAGAGGGTCAGCAAATTCCAAACATAGTGATGTTTACTTGCAGGCAATTTGATTAAAATTTTAATCAATGTAGTGTTCAACTAACAAGACAAAGAATGAAATTTAAATGCAAACTAATTAGTCCAACAAATTTGAAATCAAACTAGCTAACCATCAAGTAGCCTCCTGATAAGCACCTTGTTTAGCGTTGTCTATGAATGCTTAGATTCTCAAGAATCAAGTGAGATATTAAGGGGAGTTGAGTCATTTCCCTTCTTGCAAAATCTTCATAGGTGATGTATCCTTACATCTGATGGACATTTGCAACAAATTCTCCATTGGTCTTGCCCCACAAAATGAAATCAACATGTGGGTATACTTTCTTCACAAGGTATGTCCCATGCCACCACGGTTGTAGTTTCCCCGGAAAAAACCTTAAGCATGTGTTATAGAGTAAGACTTGGTCTCCCACCTAGATATCCTTTCTATTAAGGTGGCCAACATGCCATATCTCAATGTACTCCTTGTAGATGTGTGCATTATCATAAGTGGAATGCATAATTCTTCTAGCCCTTACAACTGTATAAGATGCTTTTCTCGGTTAAGAGACTTATCAAAATTAAGAAAACAAATTGCCTAGGTAGCCTTATGTTCCATCTCACAAGGGAGATGGCAATATTTGTTGTAGATCACCTAGAATTGAGTAGTACCCAATTTGTTGACTAATATTCCAAAAGAGCATCATCAAGCTTCAATGTCCAATCATTCTTTATTCACCCAACTATCTTTAAAAGGATGGTTTCGATCATTTGGTTTGAAACTCAACTCATTCCTTGGTTTGAGTATGATATCGAAAATCTACTTGATGATGAATGCCATACTATTTTAGCAAAAGTTCAAATTCCTTCCCCAGAAAATGAGATCCACTATTGGAGATGACCAAGCGTGGTACCTCAAACCTAGGTAGGATTAAATCCTTAAAGAACTTTATGATGGGTTTATAATTTATGGAGACAATTGGGATTGCATAAAACCCTTCTAAACATAGGCTAATTCATCTAGAATGTAAGAGTAGTCACTGTTGGGTTTTAGGGGAGGCAGAGAAGGCAGCGGAAACAAAAATTTTCTCCCCCAAACCCAGAAAAAGGAAATGCGTCAACGTCTATATAATAGCAAAGGGATGGTTTGTGGAATCATACCTTGTCCCGAGGCTTACTCGGCAACAAAACCTTGCGGCTTGAGCGGTCTTCACCTCCGGTCTTAGACAGTGTCTGTGTAGCTTCTGGTCGCACCGGGACTGACGACTCTTCCTCTCACTGGGACTTTCGGGGTTGACTGTTGTCCTCCTGAGCGACACAAACCTCCCGCCTCTGAAGTAGTCCACACGGAGAACCTGGAACTCCAATCTCCTTGTCACACAAGGAATTAGAAGTAGTCGCACCCTCCTGATGATGTACTAGTCGCCAATACACTCTCCTGCCTCCAGTTGCAACTGCAGTTGTCTTTTCCTTGATGCGCCTCCCTTTGCGGGTAGCACTTGCTCGAGCTCTCTCTCTCGGTTACCAAAACCAGAGAGAACGACAACTTTCCAGAGCAACTGGTTGCATTGAGTTGTTCTTTAAGAAGCCCCCAATACCCCTATATATAGGAGGGTCATGGGACATGGTTCTCTATCCCGGGCAATGCGGGACTGAAAGCAGGAGTAGAAGGGTTCGAGATTTTCCACAAAAGAAACCAACCCACAACCTGAACCGGTCGGTTCACAAGTGAATCAGTCAGTTGGAACACCTCAACCGGTCGGTTCACAAGTGAACCGGTTGGTTGGTGGTCCTGGTCGGTTCCCGATTGACTTTCCTTGTTTTGTTTCTAATTGGTATCGAATACCAATCCTATTTCCCAATCAAATTGGGAAATTGAAATGAAAGGAAAATTCTCACCAATCCTACTTTCCTAACTTGCTCGGTTGCACCTGTTGAATCAATCGTTTCAACACTTGAAGCAATCGGTTCATCCTGATCTTGAGCCGATCGGTTCAACATTTGAGCCGACTAGTTCATCACTTGAACCGATCGGTTGGGAGTGCAGATTGTGCAGAATCATTCAATTGTGATTTCAATCAATCTGATACTCCAATCAATGTGTCCAACACCTTGAACGATATGATATTGAGCTATCAATTGATTGAGTGTTTAATTGAACTAATAAACTCCTTTAGTAATCAATCTAAACATTGCTTGTGGACAAAACTCCTCTTCCAGGTTAAATCCTATGTGTGTAACCTTATAGGTCCATTTCACATTGGCAATGAAAGTTCATAACACTTATGACTTCACAAGCAAAGACCAGTGCCTAGTCACACATCAGTGCTACCCAAGTGAAAGTAGAAAGTTGGAGAACAACTTTCAATCCTAAAATATGTGAATGGTGTTACAGTGAATGTATAATTCCTTTATCGCTGATATCCTAAATGAACTCGAGGCATGGAACAGTCATCCTGTCAACGTTCATTCACTTTCTTGATCTCAGAGTAGATTGAATGAGATATGTATGACATCAATATCACATACTGATTCACACATGCGTGCGCACACCTATCTCAATCCTACTCATCAAGTGGCCTTGGATATCAAACTCCCTCAGGAGGGACAAATCCCATATCTATCACTCACCCCTCAAAAGCCCCATGTGTCAAAGCCACCCAATCATCACCTTTATAACAACCCATGTTTCAGGACTGCGTTTGATGATGTCAAAGTGTGCCCAACGACATGTGTTGAGTGTAGTGATTTCAGGTCAAAGAATCACACTCACCACCATCACTGAGAGTACTGACTATGACTACCATGTCATGGTTCCATGTATCAAACTCACGGTGGGTCTGTCCGGTACACTTGTTCTCTAACAAGTACCTATGTTTTTGGTTTGATATCTCTATATCATGACTAATGAGATTCTGTCATCAACCAACACCACAATCTAGTCTTGTGTGTCATTGTTGTCTATCTACCTTCCACATTGACATCTGACTAGGGACATAACAAGAATGTACAAACTCTTAGCATCTGTATGATCTCATCATTCAGGTCCTTAACCTGAAAGCATACGTCATTGAGTATTGTCATTCTCTAGACATTCAATCTGTTCTATCACTATCTCATATGACTGAACCAAAATGAATTGGAAGCTTGCCTTTGATGTTTATCAAATCAATCTTAATGTATCCCACCAATCATCCCATGATTGGATCTCAGGTCATACATACCAACAGACTCCCACTTGCACTATGAGCAAATCACCCTTGAATCATATTCATAGTGATCTTCAAACATGTCTCACATGTTACTGTGCTCTTAGTGCCAACATAGTGAGTAATGGCAACACCTTGCCAAAGTCAGTATAAATTGCATGTCTCTCATCTCTTCATTGTACGTCACATGTATGAGATGGAGTTGTCGTAATATGTGATCTAGTATTCCTTTGCTAACCTTTAGCCACATTGCATGATCAAGGATTCCAAACTTGTCATCAATGAGCGGAATATCTATAAGTTCATCTCATGAACTTTCGGATCCATATATTATCCACTATTGTTCTCTAACACACAGATACTTGGCATTTCCTTTTAAACGACTTTATTGGAACACTTCCAATTATCAACAAACTTTCACTTTTATATATACTATATATATTTTGCGATTAATTTTCTGTCCTTTCGGAGGTTCGCATCAATGTAACTTTTACATTGAACTCTTCCTTATCTCCATAGAATTAGCACTTCTCAAGTACTTATCAACTTCTCATGGTATTCCAGTAACCCTTACTGGAAGTAGACAGACATCCACTCGTCATGTAACATCCCATTCTTGTTATGTAATTTTTAAAATTATTTTATTCCTTGCATGCTCTTTTCCTAATTAGATGATTGTTGAGGACTTAAATGCAATTTTCCCATAATTAGTTTTTCAAAATCACTTATTGTGTTCAATAGCTCTCTTATCCTTGTTTTATTTAAAGAAAATGTCTTCATGTATATCTATGCCCTTTTTGTTGAAGAAAAATGAGAATAAGTGTTTTATGTCCAATTTTTCTCTCTCTTATGATAATTAGTGATTTACTGGTTTCATTATTTTCTTAATGGCCTCCATATTGTTAATTGAAATTAAATGATGTTGAATGCACATTTTTCATGTTTTGCAATTCTTATTTGAAGAACTAATGGCTTTATTTGCATTAATTGTGGTCATTTAAGTATACGTGAGGGTTTGCAATCCTTAGGCCTAAATGGATACAAAAAATGAAATCTAACTCCACAAGAATATTCTAGACACTCTAGTGAACCTATGGTCAAAATTGAACTCATTTGGCCTATGTTTGACCCTCCAATTAATTGGAGAAAGATTTGAATATAGTATGACCAAGATTTGATTACAATTTTATCAATTGAATGGATATAACCTATGCTTCACATAATTATGTTGGTCACGCGTTACTTTTTGCTTTACTTCTCACGCGCGTGCACAATTACCGTTGGATGAAGATCCAACGGCGCGCCCGTTTTCTCCTACCTCCGTTCTTTCAGTGAGCCAAAGCCGTTTTCACAGATCTATCTTCGTTGATCTCTCTCTCCCTCATTCCTCGACGGTTTCACGTCGTTTCTTCACCATTGAATTCGTCTCTCTCTCCCGAACCCAGTGAGTCCTAACTCGCACCCTCTCGTGCTCTGTAGGGCAAACGCCCAATATAGGGCTCACGACCCCCCCTGCACAGACGGTCTCCTAGCCTCCTCCGCCGCCACCCAAACGCTCTGAGAGCATCACCGGCCCCCGAGATACACTCCTCCATGCTCAATTTCCCCTCGGGCTTCCCCAGAGGTGCCGACCTACTCAAGTTGTCTTCTCCGGCAACCCGGGCCTCTCCCTGACTCCTCTGACCTCTACGATCCAATTCTAGTCACAGTGAGCATCCTCGAGCTATATCCTCCCCTCTGGTAACTGCCCTTTGGCTCGCGATGGTCCAAATCGTTGTGTCCTATAGAGACGGTCCTAGTGCTCGCCGGCACTTTGACACCATGGAACCTCTGAGCCTCTCCGGCCAAGGTGACACCGCCCAAAGCTTCGTCAAACTCCGACCAATGTTTTGTGACGCTTGTTTGGTGTTTTACGCACTGAATCAGCGCATTCGACCTCCGAGCTTGTTCCCCTGTTCTTGCTTTACGGCGGAGCATTCCTGGAGCTCCCAGCCACCGCGAGACCCCATCTTGGGCTCGTCGAGTTCGCGTGGCAACGAGAATGGCCACGGTGCTCTCGGTTTTCCCTGATGAGCACTACTTTGCGATCCCGATCCCAGGGGTCATGTATCAGCTTCTATCCCAAGCCATGGCTCGCGAAGGAGCAGGCTAGGAAGAAACCAGGTCAAGAAATGACCTATGTGCCCTGTCTTTTTTTATTTTGAGGTTTCCAACCGCAGGGGTATTTTCGAGATTTCACGCCCACTTTTGTTTCATCAGTCACGATTGAATTTATATGACTGAATGACAATTTTACCCCTGCATGTTTGATTGTATGTAACGCGCGCCTAAGGTACTATAGTAATTCCGCATTTTATTTCCAGTTGATTAATCATTGATTAAAATGATGTCATGCTAAGGTTTTCTATTTTCTGATTGGTCCAGAGTGCAAAATTCATAAATTTTGCATATGACCTCAGAAAATTACACAAAAATATGTTTTGGAAAGGATTTTTGATGAGGAATCTGATTTTTCAGTTGTTGTCGCCTGACTTCTCTGTTTTCACATCTCAATTTATATATGAACGAATTAGGGTTTAAATTGAATAACAAAGGATAATTATGTAAATTTCAGGTGATTAAAAGGATCCAATCGGTCAAACCAGGTTTGACCTAGGTGTTTTAGTTCAAGGTAAGCAGGCCATGCCTTTGGCATAGTAAATTTGAATTATCGAATGATTATGATATATTATGCATTTTTATGTTGAAGTCTTGAAAAGTACATGTTTTCCTCAATGTATAAGATTATTGGATGTTGATTGTTATAATCTAAGTCTAAGAGTAGAAATCCCATTAAGATTATGGTTTATGATTAAGATACAATAAATCAAGACTAAGAGGGAATAGGTTTCCAATTCATGCTTAAGAGGGAGAAATCCCATTATTGGTCATGGGGAGAAATCCCAATCATGTTCAAGAGGGAGAAATCCCAATTAAGATCAAAGTTCAGGATATTAAGAAGATAAGCTTAGTTTAAGCAAGATCATGAATAATAGAAATTGATTTAGATTTATATGCACCTTGTTATGGGCTTTCTGAGCATTATCGGCTTTCCGAGCAATTATGGGCTTTCCGAGCATTATGGGCTCCTTATAGGGCATTAAGAGAGGAGCATATTCTTCTAGTCAATTTCTTTATGTAAAAGACATCAAGAAACAATTAATGTTAATACATGTTCATGATTATGTTAAGTCACTTGTATATTTATTTTTATGTCTTATAAAATGCCAATGCCGCTTACTTACTATGCTTGTTTTCCTTTGCATGGCTGGGGACGTGATGTCCGCAGGAGTTGGAGCTAAAGAGAAGGAATTATCTTGAGAATACTAAGTACCCAGAGATCCAAGGAGTTGTTTCCTGGTGGGACGTCCATCTATGGAGATCCTATCTTCCTCATGATTACCTAGTTTATGTTTAGTATATCTTTGGAAACCTGATGTAGATTTTATTCCAAGAACTTATGTATGAATCTATGTTTCAATAATTCCAAGTGTTATTTGTCTCTTGATATGAGATCATGTATGTGACATTCCCTCCCTGATATGCCAAGTACCCCACATTATGGATAATGTTGGGGATTAGGCTGTGCTTTCGCTGGTTACATAAGAAACCCTAGGGAGGGGTGTTACATTAATGGTATCAGAGCAAGGAATAGATGGCCACTAAGGCAACATTAGAGATTCATTATATGTTCTAATATCATGTTATGTTTACCCTTTCAGATGGCCCCTAAGAAGAAGGAGAAGGTTTGTGAGTCAAGGCACTCACAAGGATCCTCTAGTGGTGATAAGACTGAAGACATGAACCACGCCCCTCCACCAGTCACCCTAGATGCCCTAGTAGCCGCCTTGACCAATGCCCTCCAACCTAGAGCTCCACCTAGAGCACATGCGATCTCCCTCGTAGACTTCTTGAATATTAAACCCGATGCTTTCCATGGTGAAGATGAGGTTGATGTAGTAACCAAAGTCGAGGAGTGGCTGAGCAACATGGAACATTGCTTTAGAGACCTAGAGTGTCCCCCACATAGCAGGGTTAGATTTGCCACCCATATGCTCAAGGGTGCAGCCCGTACTTGGTGGGAAAACCTCTTAGCCTCTAGGGAAGATGATGACCCTCCTTTCTCTTGGGATGAGTTTGTAGAAGTCTTCAATGACCATTATGTATCCGAAGCCATGTTAGAAAGGAAGGAGGATGAGTTTGTTAACCTTAAGCAAGTGGGTGACATGACGGTCACTGAGTATGCCATGAAGTTCCGTAAGCCCCAAAAGTATGATCATGAGTACACTGAGCAAAAGAGAGCTAAGAAGTTCATTAGAGGGCTTAAACCTGACCTAAGTTATGCCTTGTCTGGTAGAGGACACCGGACCATGCAATCAGCCTTAGATGTAGCCCTAGAGTTGGAGGATCACCCTGGGAGGAATCATAAGAAGGAGGTACCCCAAAACAATCGTCACGATCCACCCCATCAACCCCCTCCACCCTCCAACAACAAGAGAAAAGCCCCTGAGCCTTCCCCTGAGAATGGGAGAACCCCATGCCCCAAATGTAAGAGAAACCATGGTGGTCCTTGTAGGTTTGGGACTTCTGTTTGCTACTATTGTGGTGAGGAAGGGCATATCACGCCAAATTGCCCTAAGCTTGCAAAGAAGGATCCCAACCACAACCAAGCTAAGAACCCTAACCCTCCACCCAAGGTTAAACCAAGGCTCTTCACCATGCAAATTTCTGATGGAGAAGTGTAAAATGATCAAGGTAAGGGTAGTTAAGTGATTTATGTTGAATCATAATGCTTTGTTTATGCATGCTTCTTTTGTAATAAAATTTGTATGGAAAATTGCAAGTTTATGTGAAAACCTTAAGGTGGGTAGAAACTCTAGGAAATTTCGAGGATGAAATTTATTTAAGGTGGGTAGTGTTGTAACATCCCATTCTTGTTATGTAATGTTTAAAATTATTTTATTCCTTGCATGCTCTTTTCCTAATTAGATGATTGTTGAGGACTTAAATGCAATTTCCCCATAATTAGTTTTTCAAAATCACTTATTGTGTTCAATAGCTCTCTTATCCTTGTTTTATTTAAAGAAAATGTCTTCATGTATATCTATGCCCTTTTTGTTGAAGAAAAATGAGAATAAGTGTTTTATGTCCAATTTTTCTCTCTCTTATGATAATTAGTGGTTTACTGGTTTAATTATTTGCTTAATGGCCTCCATATTGTTAATTGAAATTAAATGATGTTGAATGCACATTTTGCATGTTTTGGAATTCTTATTTGAAGAACTAATGGCTTTATTTGCATTAATTGTGGTCATTTAAGTATACATGAGGGTTTGCTATTCTTAGGCCTAAATGGGTACAAAAAACGAAATCTAACTCCACAGGAATATTCTAGACACTCTAGTGAACCTATGGTCAAAATTTGAACTCATTTGGCCTATGTTTGACCCTCCAATTAATTGGAGAAAGAATTGAATATAGTATGACCAAGATTTGATTACAATTTCATCAATTGAATGGATATAACCTATGGTTCGCATAATTATGTTGGTCACGCGTTACTTTTTTCTTTAATTCTCACACGCATGCACAGTTACCGTTGGATGAAGATCCAACGACACGCCCGTTTTCTCCTACCTCTGTTCTTTCAGCGAGCCAAAGCCGTTTTCATAGATCTATCTTCGTTGATCTCTCTCCCTCATTCCTCGACGGTTTCACGTCATTTCTTCGCCATTGAATTCGTCTCTCTCTCCCAAACCCAGCGAGCCCTAACTCGCACCCTCTCATGCTCTATAGGGCAAACGCCCAATATAGGGCTCACGACCCCCCCTGCACAGACAGCCTCCTAGCCTCCTCCGCCGCCACCCAAACGCTCCGAGAGCATCACCGGCCCCCGAGATACACTCCTCCGTGCTCAATTTCCCCTCGAGCTTCCCCAGAGGCGCCGACCTACTCAGGTTGTCTTCTCCGGCAACCCGGGCCTCTCCCTGACTCCTCTGACCTCTACGATCCAATTCTAGTCGCGGTGAGCATCCTCGAGCTATATCCTCCCCTCTGGTAACCACCCTTTGGCTCGCGATGGTCCAAATCATTGTGTCCTATAGAGACGGTCCTAGTGCTCGCCGGTACTTTGACACCATGGCACCTCTGAGCCTCTCCGGCCAAGGTGACACCGCCCAAAGCTTCATCAAACTCCGACCGATGTTTTGTGACGCTTGTTTGGTGTTTTACGCCCTGAATCCGCACATTCGACCTCCGAGCTTGTTCCCCTGTTCTTGCTTTACGGCGGAGCATTCCTGGAGCTCCCGGCCACCGCGAGACCCCATCTTGGGCTCGTCGAGTTCGCGTGGCAACGAGAATGGCCATGGTGCTCTCGGTTATCCCTGATGAGCACTACTTTGCGATCCCGATCCCAGGGGTCATGTATCGGCTTCTATCCCAAGCCATGGCTCGCGAAGGAGCAGGCCCGGAAGAAACCAGGTCAAGAAATGACCTATGTGCCCTGTCTTTTTTTATTTTGACGTTTCCAACCGCAGGGGTATTTTCGAGATTTCACGCCCACTTTTGTTTCATCAGTCACGATTGAATTTATATGACTGAATGACAATTTTACCCCCGCATGTTTGATTGTATGTAACGCGCGCCTAAGGTACTATAGTAATTCCGCATTTTATTTCTAGTTGATTAATCATTGATTTAAATGATGTCACGCTAAGGTTTTCTATTTTCTGATTGGTCCAGAGTGCAAAATTCATAACTTTTGCATACGACCTCAGAAAATTACTCAAAAATATGTTTTGGAAAGGATTTTTGATGAGGAATCTGATTTTTCAGTTTTTATCACCTGACTTCTCTGTTTTCACATCTCAATTTATATATGAACGAATTAGGGTTTAAATTGAATAACAAAGGATAATTATGTAAATTTCAGGTGATTAAAAGGATCCAATCAGTCAAACCAGGTTTGACCTAGGTGTTTTAGTTCAAGGTAAGAGGGCCATGCTTTTGGCATAGTAAATTTGAATTATCGAATGATTATGATATATTATTCATTTTTATGTTGAAGTCTTGAAAAGTACATGTTTTCCTCAATGTATATGATTATTGGATGTTGATTGTTATAATCTAAGTCTAAGAGTAGAAATCCCATTAAGATTATGGTTTATGATTAAGATACAAGAAATCAAGACTAAGAGGGAATATGTTTCCCATAGATGCTTAAGAGGGAGAAATCCCATTATTGGTCATGGGGAGAAATCCCAATCATGTTCAAGAGGGATAACTCCCAATTAAGATCAAAGTTATGGATATTAAGAAGATAAGCTAAGTTTAAGCAAGATCATGAATAATAGAAATTGATTTAGATTTATATGCACCTTGTTATGCGCTTTCCGAGCATTATGAGCTTTCCGAGCAATTATGGGCTTTCCGAGCATTATGGGCTCCTTATGGGGCATTAAGAGAGGAGCATATTCTTCTAGTCAATTTCTTTATGTAAAAGACATCAAGAAACGATTAATGTTAATACATGTTCATGATTATGTTAAGTCACTTGTATATTTATTTTTATGTCTTATAACATGCCAATGCCGCTTACTTACTATGCTTGTTTTCCTTTGCATGGCTGGGGACGTGATGTCCGCAGGAGTTGGAGCAAAAGAGAAAGAATTATCTTGAGAATACTAAGTACCCAGAGATCCAAGGAGTTGTTGCATGGTGGGATGTCCATCTATGGAGATCCTATCTTCCTCATGATTACCTAGTTTATGTTTAGTATATCTTTGGAAACCTGATGTAGCTTTTATTCCAAGAACTTATGTATGAATCTATGTTTCAATAATGCCAAGTGTTATTTGTTTCTTGATATGAGATCATGTATGTGACATTCCCTCCCCAATATGCCAAGTACCCCACATTATGGATAATGTTGGGGATTAGGTTGTGCTTCCGCTGGTTACGTAAGAAACCCTAGGGAGGGGTGTTACATTAATGGTATCAGAGCAAGGAATAGATGGCCACTAAGGCAACATTATAGATTCATATTATGTTCTAATATCATGTTATGTTTACCCTTTCAGATGGCCCCTAAGAAGAAGGAGAAGGTTGGTGAGTCAAGGCACTCACAAGGATCCTCTAGTGGTGATAAGACTGAAGACATGAACCACGTCCCTCCACCAGTCACCCTAGATGCCCTAGTAGCTGCCTTGACCAATGCCCTCCAACCTAGAGCTCCACCTAGAGCACATGAGATCTCCCTCGTAGACTTCTTGAAGATTAAACCCAATGCTTTCCATGGTGAAGATGAGGTTGATGTAGTAACCAAAGCCGAGGAGTGGCTGAGCAACATGGAACATTGCTTTAGAGACCTAGAGTGTCCCCCACATAGCAGGGTTAGATTTGCCACCCATATGCTCAAGGGTGCAGCCCGTACTTGGTGGGAAAGCCTCTTAGCCTCTAGGGAAGATGATGACCCTCCTTTCTCTTGGGATGAGTTCGTAGAAGTCTTCAATGACCATTATGTATCCGAAGTCATGTTAGAAAGGAAGGAGGATGAGTTTGTTAACCTTAAGCAAGTGGGTGACATGACGGTCACTGAGTATGCCATGAAGTTCCGTAAGCTCCAAAAGTATGGTCCTGAGTACACTGAGCAAAAGAGAGCTAAGAAGTTCATTAGAGGGCTTAAACCCGACCTAAGTTATGCCTTGTCTGGTAGAGGACACCGGACCATGCAATCAGCCTTAGATGCAGCCCTAGAGTTGGAGGATCACCCTGGGAGGAATCATAAGAAGGAGGTACCCCAAAACAATCGTCACCATCAGCCCCATCAACCCCCTCCACCCTCCAACAACAAGAGAAAAGCCCCTTAGCCTTCCCCTGAGAATGGGAGTACCCCATGCCCCAAATGTGAGAGAAACCATGGTGGTCCTTATACGTTTGGGACTTCTGTTTGCTACTATTGTGGTGAGGATGGGCATATCAAGCCTAATTGCCCTAATCTTGCAAAGAAGGATCCCAACCACAACCAAGCTAAGAACCCTAACCCTCCACCCAAGGTTAAACCAAGGCTCTTCACCATGCAAATGTCTGATGGAGAAGAGGAAAATGATCAAGGTAAGGGTAGTTAAGTGATTTATGTTGAATTATAATGCTTTGTTTATGCATGCTTCTTTTGTAATAAAATTTGTATGGAAAATTGCAAGTTTATGTGAAAACCTTAAGGTGGGTAGAAACTCTAGGAAATTTCGAGGACGAAACTTATTTAAGGTGGGTAGTATTGTAACATCCCATTCTTGTTATGTAATTTTTAAAATTATTTTATTCCTTGCATGCTCTTTTCCTAATTAGATGATTGTTGAGGACTTAAATGCAATTTTCCCATAATTAGTTTTTCAAAATCACTTATTGTGCTCAATAGCTCTCTTATCCTTGTTTTATTTAAAGAAAATGTCTTCATGTATATCTATGCCCTTTTTGTTGAAGAAAAATGAGAATAAGTGTTTTATGTCCAATTTTTCTCTCTCTTATGATAATTAGTGATTTACTGGTTTATTTATTTTCTTAATGGCCTCCATATTTTTAATTGAAATTAAATGATGTGGAATGCACATTTTTCATGTTTTGCAATTCTTATTTGAAGAACTAATGGCTTTATTTGCATTAATTGTGGTCATTTAAGTATACATGAGGGTTTGCTATTCTTAGGCCTAAATGGGTACAAAAAACGAAATCTAACTCCACAGGAATATTCTAGACACTCTAGTGAACCTATGGTCAAAATTTGAACTCATTTGGCCTATGTTTGACCCTCCAATTAATTGGAGAAAGATTTGAATATAGTATGACCAAGATTTGATTACAATTTCATCAATTGAATGGATATAACCTATGGTTCGCATAATTATGTTGGTCACACGTTACTTTTTGCTTTAATTCTCACGCGCGTGCACAGTTACCGTTGGATGAAGATCCAACGGCGCGCCCGTTTTCTCCTACCTCCATTCTTTCAGCGAGCCAAAGCCGTTTTCACAGATCTATCTTCGTTGATCTCTCTCTCCCTCATTCCTCGACGGTTTCACGTCGTTTCTTCGCCATTGAATTCGTCTCTCTCTCTCTCCCGAACACAGCGAGCCCTAACTCGCACCCTCTCATGCTCTGTAGGGCAAACACCCAATATAGGGCTCACGACCCCCCCTACACAGACGGCCTCCTAGCCTCCTCCGCCGCCACCCAAACGCTCCGAGAGCATCACCGGCCCCCGAGATACACTCCTCCGTGCTCAATTTCCCCTTGGGCTTCCCCAAAGGCGCCGACCTACTCAGGTTGTCTTCTCCGGCAACCTAGGCCTCTCCCTGACACCTCTGACCTCTACGATCCAATTCTAGTCGCGGTGAGCATCCTCGAGCTATATCCTCCCCTCTGGTAACCGCCCTTTGGCTCGCGATGGTCCAAATCGTTGTGTCCTGTAGAGAAGATCCTAGTGCTCGCCGACACTTTGACACCATGGCACCTCTGAGCCTCTCCGGCCAAGGTGACACCGCCCAAAGCTTCGTCAAACTCCGACCGATGTTTTGTGACGCTTGTTTGGTATTTTACGCCCTAAATCAGCGCATTCAACCTCCGAGCTTGTTCCCCTGTTCTTTCATTACGGCGGAGCATTCCTGGAGCTCCCAGCCACCGCGAGACCCCATCTTGGGCTCGTCGAGTTCACGTGGCAACGAGAATGGCCACGGTGCTCTCGGTTTTCCCTGATGAGCACTACTTTGCGATCCCGATCCCAGGGGTCATGTATCGGCTTCTATCCCAAGCCATGGCTCGCGAAGGAGCAGGCCAGGAAGAAACCAGGTCAAGAAATGACCTATGTGCCCTGTCTTTTTTTATTTTGACATTTCTAACCGCAGGGGTATTTTCGAGATTTCACGCCCACTTTTGTTTCATCAGTCACGATTGAATTTATATGACTGAATGACAATTTTACCCCCGCATGTTTGATTGTATGTAACGCGCGCCTAAGGTACTATAGTAATTCTGCATTTTATTTCTAGTTGATTAATCATTGATTTAAATGATGTCACGCTAAGGTTTTCTATTTTCTGATTGGTCCAGAGTGCAAAATTCATAACTTTTGCATACGACCTCAGAAAATTACACAAAAATATGTTTTGGAAAGGATTTTTGATGAGGAATCTGATTTTTCAGTTTTTATCGCCTGACTTCTCTGTTTTTACATCTCAATTTATATATGAACGAATTAGGGTTTAAATTGAATAACAAAGGATAATTATGTAAATTTCAGGTGATTAAAAGGATCTAATCGGTCAAACCAGGTTTGACCTAGGTGTTTTAGTTCAAGGTAAGCGGGCCATGCCTTTGGCATAGTAAATTTGAATTATCAAATGATTATGATATATTATGCATTTTTATGTTGAAGTCTTGAAAAGTACATGTTTTCCTCAATGTATATGATTATTGGATGTTGATGTTGGCTAAATGGACATCTATAAATCCCTTTTGTTTTGATTATGACAAACATTTCATTCTTATTGATCTAACGAGCTACTTCAGTGTGCAGGAACAAGGCGGATGACAAAGTACCAGGGAAATCCATATGCTTCCATATTTATATTTTCATGCAATGTAATCGCCTTGTACAAGCTTGTACAAATATATAATGTACAAGTACTTAGATTGCATGTAAATCAAGCCTTAGATCTTCCCTAGCTAAACACCACATTTAGATAAGTCATCCCCTTCAAATAGGATCACATATGCACACTCATACATGTAATTAGTGCCTAAATTGAAACATTGAAACAAGATCAATCTCGGTCGACCAACTCCTCGACCGAGACACTCTCGGTCGACAATCTTCTCGACTGAGAAAGATCCAAAGTAGCCGTTAGACACAACTGACAAGGTAGTTGGCAGTTGGAGATAGACGTTGCAAATCACTTGATCCAGAGAGTCGGTCGGTCGACAAAACTTCGACCGAGTAGGTATCTCGGTCGACTATTCCTCGACCGAGATGAACTCTGACAGCAACTGCAGAGTAAATTAATTAGCCGTTGCTAAAGCAACAAACTTGTACCTAACGGCTAGTTAAGCACTTATAAACCCCTAGAAGTTGTCTAGAACGTCCTTAAGCATCCTTAGACCATTCCTATAAATAGGACAAGCCATAGGACACTCAAATACACTTGTTACACTTGAGAAATCCTTGAGCATACTTTGAGCAATCTGTTTGTGAGCAATTTGAGCATTGTGATAATTGGACACTTCCTTCCTTAGCTCAAAATTCGTGTCCTATAGGCTAGTATCTCCTACCCACTGCAATCACAAGTCCATACACTTGGTTAGGAGATCTATACGCTTGATCTAGGCAAATCAAGCCTTGGGCTACAAAGGATAAGTTGTAATTTTCTTTTTCCCTTCTTGTTCTCTATTACTGTTTGTACTCTCCTTGCTACTCCTAGGTTGGAGGTTGGAGAGGGTGGAGATCTTCTTGGTGAAGAAGGCAACCTTGAGCTACTTCAGAAGGCTGGTGCAACGGGAGGTTACTTCTAGAGAGGAAGGCTACTTCAAGGGGGAGCTTGGAGTTACTTCAAGAAGGCTACCGCAAGTTGGTGCACCTACTTCAAGTGAAGGTTGTTCAAGGGGTGTAAAGGAAAGTATTGTATTTTTTATAAATCCTTGAGAAGGTAATAAAATAAATACTTTCA
This sequence comes from Alisma plantago-aquatica, assembly GCA_963693085.1. Lineage (NCBI taxonomy): Eukaryota > Viridiplantae > Streptophyta > Magnoliopsida > Alismatales > Alismataceae > Alisma > Alisma plantago-aquatica. The sequence goes on from OY856410.1 coordinate 589,208,255, forward strand.
AAATCCCGGTTGGGTAAGCAACCGGGTAGTGGACTGACAACTTTAGTATTTGCTAAAGTTGGAACCACTCTAAACACCTGTCTCCTTCTTCTAATTTCAATTGTGGTTGTTTGAGTAAAATAAATTGTTAAAATAGTTTTAAAACTCTATTCACCCCCCCTCTAGTGTTTTTCAATTGGTATCAGAGCAGGCTTCAAGGAACACTAACAAGGTCTTGAAGAAATGGGTGACGGAGTGCTCAACAACCTTAACCTTGAAGGGACACTTGTTGCTAGGCCTCCAGCGTTCGATGGAACAAACTACCAATATTGGAAGAGAAGGATGCAGTTCTACTTCCAAGGCATCAATTGGGACTTATGGAGAATGGTGTCAACCCCATATGAGCTCCCTCAAACTTAATTTGCAGAATGGGATGCAAATACGGTAAAGCTGGCTCAAATGAATGCAAAAGCTGTAAGCATTTTATATTGTTCTATTTCGGTAGGAGAATTTAATAGAATATCTAATTGTGACACAACCTATGAAGGTACAGTCCAAGTCAAAAATTCCAAAATTAGCATGTTTAAACAAAAGTTTGAACACTTTCGTATGGATCCTGATGAATATATTAGTGAAATGTTTGCAAAATTCTCTACTATTGTTAATGGTTTAAGTGCCCTAGGAAAACCTGTCCTTGAAGAAGATCAGGTATCAAAAATCCTTCGATCACTTCCTCCAAAATATAAGCCAAAGGTGACAGCCATTGAAGAAGCAAACGACCTCACTCGACTGAAAATGGAGCAACTTATTGGCAACCTAGAAGCTCATGAAGCAACCCTAGAAGAGGAAGAAAGAAGAGCACGTGAACTTCAGCAAGGAAAGAAGAAGGATGTGGCTCTAAAAGCTTCAAAGGTCATCACACAAGAAAGTGAGGAGTCAAGTGAAGAAGAAGGAGAAGAAGCCTTGATCGTCAACGGTAAGAAATACAAAAGATTTAAATCTAACAAAATTTCTAGTTCTTCTTCTACCCCTCCTAGATGCTTTGAATGTGGGAAGAAAGGGCATCTCAAAAATGAATGTCCTAAAGCAAAGAAAGGAAAGAAAAGCTCACACAAGAAGAAGGGAGAAAAAGCCTATAAAGCTGCATGGGACAAGTCAAGTGACAGTGAAAGTGGAGAAGAAAAGGTGGAATGTCTAATGGCAAGAGAAGATGATGAAGACTCTCAAGAGGTAAGCCTACTTGATCTTCCTAAAGAAGAGTTAGTTACTAGTCTACAAGAAATTCATGATAAGTATATTGATGTCAAGAAGAAACTAAAGAAGGTTATCAAATCAAATGATGAGCTAATTGCTAAATTAGATAATCTTTCTTCTGAAAAGAACAACATTGATCTTGAGAATTTGTCTTTAAAAACATCTTTAGATGATTGCACTAGAAAGCTACTCACTTTAGAAACAAATGTTGATCTTCTTTCTAAAGAAAAGACTGAATTGTTAGCTAAACTAAAAGATTTTCAGACTCAACCTATTTTGTGTAACCATCTGGACTATGATAATGTTGTAAAAGAAAGAGATTCATTGTTATCTGATTTAGATCAAGCAAGAAAAGATCTACACAAGAAGATGAATGACATTGCTCAGTTGCAAAGAGAACTTTATGAGTTAAGAAGAAAAGATATACTTGATAACATTCTAAGCGTTGGTACTGTTTTCAACGGAAGAAAAGGTTTGGGATATGCTCCAAAGAAAAATCAACCCAAAAGAACTCAAACTATGTTTGTACCCAAGAACACAATGGCTAGAAAGAGAAATGAAGTTGATTCTATTACTTGCCATTTTTGTTTACGTCTTGGACACTATTCCTTTTCATGCCCTTATAAGACTAAGGATTCCGACTTAGTTTGGGTCCCAAAACCCCAAACTTAGTAGATTCAAATGGAATTTAGTTGAGATATGGCCAAACGCTCCATTTTGCTATTTATATTGTCTTATCTCAACTAAACAAAAGATTTCATGCATATTGTTAATTTTCTGCACTATTGTACTGAAACAGAAACTTATTCGGTCGAAGTATTGTCGACCAAACCCATAATCGGTTGAAGTATTGTCGACCGACCAGATGTCTGTAACAAACCAAAATCTACAGCAACTAAACAACAATTATTTCGGTCGAAAATTGGTCAACCGAGCTAAATTTCTGTGTTTCTTTGTTTGTAATACAGTAATCTTCTCGATCGACAATTTGTCGACTGAGACAGATGTCGGTCGAACAACTGTCGACCGACTGGAATTCTGAATCAGAACTTTTATACAAGTCTGTACTTAAATGATTCTAACCATATCGGACCATCACATGGGTACCAAAATCTACATTTTAATGCAGGAATGGGTGGTTGACAGTGGATGCTCCAAACACATGACCGGGAACAAGGATGCATTTCAAACCTTTGAAGAAAAGAAAAGTGGAGCGGTCACCTTTGGAGACAATGGTAAGGGCAAAATTGTTGGAATAGGTAATGTTGGTACAAACCTCGAAATAAAGAATGTTCTACTCGTTGATGGTTTGCACCATAATTTGATAAGTGTTAGTCAATTATGTGATAGTGGTTATGATGTGTTATTTAACAAAACCTGCTGCAAGTTATTGATAGAAAATAGTACAAATGTTGTTTATGAAGGAAATAGAGTTGGAAATCTTTATATCCTTAAACCGAACTCTATGAAATCAGTAGTGGGAAAGTGCTTGCTTGCAAATGAAAATACCTTACAACTATGGCATAAAACGCTAGGACATGCTAGTTCACATGTTATTAAAAAGTTAGTGAAATATGATCTTGTTCGTGGATTGCCTACATTATCTTTTGATCAAGTTGAAAATTGTGAACCATGCACAATGGGAAAGCAAACCAAAACCTCTTTTAAACCAAAACATGTACTTAGCACCAGTAGATCCTTAGAATTAATTCATATGGATTTATTTGGACCCATGAGGACACAATCTATTGGTGGTAAAAGATATTGTTTTGTTATTGTTGATGATTATAGTAGATACACATGGGTACACTTTATTGCAACTAAAGATGATACTATTCATGTTTTTATACAATTTTGTTCTAAGATTGAAAATCTATTACAAAGCAAAATATGTACCATTAGAAGTGATCATGGTGGAGAATTTGAAAATCATACGTTTGAGGAATTTTGTACATCTCAAGGGTACAGTCATAATTTTTCAGCTCCACGCACCCCACAACAAAATGGTATAGTCAAAAGGAAAAATCGATCACTATAAGAAATGGCTAGAACTATGATGCTCGAACACAACACACCCAAAACCTTTTGGGCTGAAGCTGTAAACACTGCATGCTATGTGTTAAATAGAGTAACTGTTCACTCTCATTTGAAGAAAACTCCATATGAAATAATACATTCTAAGATACCTAGAGTTGACTATTTTCATACCTTTGGCTCCACATGCTATATTTTAAATACCAAAGATGATAGAGATAAGTTTGACTCTAAATCACACAAAGCATTCTTTTTGGGATATTCCACTTCTAGCAAAGCTTTTAGAGTATATAAAACTATCTCTAGAAAAGTTGAGGAATCGATTCATGTTTCTTTTCATGAAGAGTCCAAATCTGAAAATCTAGAAATCATAGATCTCACTAATCAATTCGAAAATTTAAACATACCAAATGATAGTGAGAAAGTTACTACAAACAATCACCAAGCTGAACCACAACCTACACCTAGGCTTATTAAGGATCATCCTCAAGAACTAATTATTGGAAATCCTAATGATAAAGTCAAAACTCGGTCTTCCTTCAAAGATGTTGCAAACATGGCTTTTGTTTCTATCATTGAACCTAAGAAGATATCTGAAGCTCTTAAAGATGATTATTGGATAATAGCCATGCATGAAGAATTGAATCAATTCACTAAAAATGATGTATGGGATTTAGTTCCTAAACCACAAGATAAAACCATCATAGGAACTAAATGGGTTTTTAGGAATAAGCTAAATGAGGCAGGAGAAGTAATAAGGAATAAAGCTCAGTTAGTAGCACAAGGATATAATCAACAAGAAGGAATAGAATTTGATGAAACGTATGCACCGGTAGCTAGACTTGAAGCTATTAGAATGTTACTAGCTATTGCTGCACATAAAAACATCAAACTCTACCAAATGGATGTAAAAAGTGCATCTCTAAATGGCATCATTCAAGAAGAAGTATATGTTGCCCAACCACCTGGTTTTGAAATACCGGAAAAAGGTGACTATGTTTATAAACTTAAGAAAGCACTTTATGGTTTAAAACAAGCACCTAGGAATTGGTATGAAAGGCTCAAGACATATCTTTTTGATAATGGTTCTTCTATTGGAAATTCAGATTCTACCTTATTTTTCAAAACATATACATCTGATTTCCTAGTTGTGCAAATATATGTTGATGACATTATTTATGGAGCTTCTAATGATTCATTGTGCACACAATTCAGTGACATTATGCAAAAAGAATTTGAAATGAGCCTCATGGGTGAACTAACTTTCTTTCTTAGTTTTCAAATTAAGCAAACACCTGCCGGAATATTCATAAGCCAAAAAAAATATACTAAAGAACTCTTAAAACGTTTTGGGATGGATCAGTGCAAACATGCTACTACTCCTATGGCTACTTCTATTAAAATTGATAAGGATGAAAATGGGGAACCTATTGATGATTCCTTATATAGAGCCATGATTGGTAGTTTGCTTTACTTAACTACTTCTAGACCGGACATTATGTTTTCCGTTGGTCTTTGTGCTCGATTTCAATCACAACCTATGCACTCTCATTTTCTAGCAGTTAAACGAATTCTTCGTTACCTAGCCGGCACTACTTGTTTTGGTTTATGGTATCCAAAAGGACAATCCTTGGATTTTAAAGCTTATACAGATGCGGATTATGCTGGTTGTCGACTTGATCGCAAGAGTACTAGTGGTGGTTGTTTCTTGTTAGGGAGAGCTTTAGTATCTTGGTTTAGCAAGAAACAAAATATGGTTGCCCTATCTACAACTGAAGCTGAATATATGGCAGCCGGGTCTTTTTGTGCTCAAGTGCTTTATATACAACAAGTGTTAAACGATTATGGTTTTACTCTTTCATCTACGCCTATTTTTTGTGACAACACGAGCGCTATAAACTTAGCACACAATCCTATTTTACACAGCCGAGCTAAACATATTGAAATCCATCATCACTTTTTAAGGGATCATATCTCCAAGAATCATGTTTCCCTTCATCATGTTGATACGGAAGATCAATTGGCTGATATTTTTACAAAATCGCTTCCACTAGATCAATTTAACAAAATTAGGAAGCAACTGCTTATCACTCTTTTGGAAGATGTTTTCTTTGATATTTGTGCTTCTTAATAATTAAAAAAAAAACTTTTAATGGACATCTTTTTCATTAGATTTGATGGGACATCTAATTAAGGGGGAGTTTTTATTCTTAACGGATATCTTTTTTAAATGACAAAGGGGGACAAATAAATATAAAACTAAAACTTAGTAATTATGAAAAACTCAATCAATGAGTTTCATAAATAAACTCTTGGCTTTACATTGAAAGTTGCTATATTCCCTAGTGAATTGGATTTCATGTTCCATACTTCATGGGGAATAATAAGCACACATTTTATAAACAAGAGGAAAAGCTACAAAAGGTAATCTAAAGGTATGAAACTCATATGTTTTATATTTCCTTCATTTATATTTTGGAAATGTTTGTCATCTTCAAAAAGGGGGAGATTGTTGGCTAAATGGACATCTATAAATCCCTTTTGTTTTGATTATGACAAACATTTCATTCTTATTGATCTAACGAGCTACTTGAGTGTGCAGGAACAAGGCGGATGACAAAGTACTAGGGAAATCCATATGCTTCCCTATTTATATTTTCATGCAATGTAATCGCCTTGTAAAAGCTTGTACAAATATATAATGTACAAGTACTTAGATTGCATGTAAATCAAGCGTTAGATCTTCCCTAGCTAAACACCACATTTAGATAACTCATCCCCTTCAAATAGGATCACATATGCACACTCATACATGTAATTAGTGCCTAAATTGAAACATTGAAACAGGATCAATCTCAGTCGACCAACTCCTCGACCGAGACACTCTCGGTCGACAATCTTCTCGACCGAGAAAGATCCAAAGTAGCCGTTAGACAAAACTGACAAGGTAGTTGGCAGTTGGAGATAGACGTTGCAAATCACTTGATCCAGAGAGCCTGTCGGTCGACAAAACTTCTATCGAGTAGGTATCTCGGTCGACCATTCCTCGACCGAGATGAACTCTGACAGCAACTGCAGAGTAAATTAATTAGCCATTGCTAAAGCAACAAACTTGTACCTAACGGCTAGTTAAGCACTTATAAACCCCTAGAAGTTGTCTAAAACGTCCTTAAGCATCCTTAGACCATTCCTATAAATAGGACAAGCCATAGGACACTCAAATACACTTGTTACACTTGAGAAATCCTAGAGCATACTTTGAGCAATCTGTTTGTGAGCAATTTGAGCATTGTGATAATTGGACACTTCCTTCCTTAGCTCAAAATTCGTGTCCTATAGGCTAGTATCTCCTACCCACTGCAATCACAAGTCCATAGACTTGGTTAGGAGATCTATACGCTTGATCTAGGCAAATCAAGCCTTGGGCTACAAAGGATAAGTTGTAATTTCCTTTTTCCCTTCTTGTTCTCCATTACTGTTTGTACTCTCCTTGCTACTCCTATGTTGGAGGCTGCAGATTGGAGAGGGTGGAGATCTTCTTGGTGAAGAAGGCAACCTTGAGCTACTTCAGAAGGTTGGTGCAACGGGAGGTTACTTCTAGAGAGGAAGGCTACTTCAAGGGGGAGCTTGGAGTTACTTCAAGAAGGCTACCTCAAGTTGGTGCACCTACTTCAAGTGAAGGCTGTTCAAGGGGTGTAAAGAAAAGTATTGTATTTTTTATAAATCCTTGAGAAGGTAATAAAATAAATACTTTCAAAATCCCGGTTGGGTAAGCAACCGGGTAGTGGACTGACAACTTTAGTATTTGCTAAAGTTGGAACCACTCTAAACACCTGTCTCCTTCTTCTAATTTCAATTGTGGTTGTTTGAGTAAAATAAATTGTTAAAATAGTTTTAAAACTCTATTCACCCCCCCTCTAGTGTTTTTCAGTTGATTGTTATAATCTAAGTCTAAGAGTAGAAATCCCATTAAGATTATGGTTTATGATTAAGATACAAGAAATCAAGACTAAGAGGGAATATGTTTCCCATTCATGCTTAAGAGGGAGAAATCCCAATATTGGTCATGGGGAGATATCCCAATCATGTTCAAGAGGGAGAAATCCCAATTAAGATCAAAGTTCAGGATATTAAGATAGATAAGCTAAGTTTAAGCAAGATCATGAATAATAGAAATTGATTTAGATTTATATGCACCTTGTTATGGGCTTTCCGAGCATTATGGGCTTTCCTAGCAATTATGGGCTTTCCGAGCATTATGGGCTCCTTATGGGGCATTAAGAGAGGAGCATATTCTTCTAGTCAATTTCTTTATGTAAAAGACATCAAGAAACGATTAATGTTAATACATGTTCATGATTATGTTAAGTCACTTGTATATTTATTTTTATGTCTTATAACATGCCAATGCCGCTTACTTACTATGCTTGTTTTCATTTGCATGGCTGGGGACGTGATGTCCGCAGGAGTTGGAGCTAAAGAGAAGGAATTATCTTGAGAATACTAAGTACCCAGAGATCCAAGGAGTTGTTGCCTGGTGGGACGTCCATCTATGGAGATCCTATCTTCCTCATGATTACCTAGTTTATGTTTAGTATATCTTTGGAAACCTGATGTAGCTTTTATTCCAAGAACTTATGTATGAATCTATGTTTCAATAATGCCAAGTGTTATTTGTTTCTTGATATGAGATCATGTATGTGACATTCCCTCCCCGATATGCCAAGTACCCCACATTATGGATAATGTTGGGGATTAGGCTGTGATTCCACTGGTTACGTAAGAAACCCTAGGGAGGGGTGTTACACGTCATGTCTCACATACGAGTTATCAAGATGAGCACATCAAATTGCCATTTCATACATACAAAATGATGATGCATTTTATTCTTGCCATGTTTATACATGCAAGATAATGGGATGATTACATACATGATAGATCCATATCTATTCTTAGTGTTCCCATTCTTCATAAGAATTGGACACTTGGCCTTGGGATACTAACTCCATGTAACATGGACAAGTTTTCTCCCACTAAATCTATGCATATTGAACCCTTTAGTATAGATTGCCAATGTATGCTTTCTCTTTTCAGGTCAAGAGGTTTTCGAGAACTATCTCTATAGATCTTTATTCCTATCACATAGGAAACATCTCTATCTTCCTTAAAGATAATTTCCACTTTAGGATTTCCATTCTAGAACATTTACATTTCAGATCAATATTTGGAATGTGAACACGCTCCCACTAAATCTCAGATCCCTTCTTTATCTTTGACATATCAGTCAAACCCTTTGACTATATCATCAAAGTAAAGATCCAATTCGGAGTTGCTTGTACTTAATCAATCACATTGATTAGTCCATTATAACGTATAGACTTCATTTGCATTAGTAGATTCATAAACCTTATGGGTTGTGTCACATACACATCCTTTTTGTATTCCTCATAGGAATACGGTTTTAGTATCCATATGCCAAATATCTTAGTCATTAAGTTGAAATAAACAAGCATCATCCTTCTCAAAATGTTATCCATGTGTCTTAACACTTAAGACTCATTTGCACTTATGGATTTGATCCAATGAGTGTTACCATCAAGGTCATATCTTATGGTTCACATGGATGCCATTTAGGATGTGATAGTGATAAACCATAACTCAAAATTCGGTTCCTCATATTCATCTAGATAGTTGACTCATCACATGAACAACTAATCACATAGATAATTGAGGTGTATCTGTTAAGGATATAAGAACTTACAACTCCCTGTGATTCTTAATGTCCTTTATTAGTGTGGGGTATTCTTTTATTAAGAAGAATTCAGTTATTTGATAATCATTCTCTAACTCCTTATAGTTTGACTCCTTCTTGATTTAGACATCACCATGCCTTAATCATGGGTTAACTATGATACACTATCATAATAACTCATAAGGATCTCAAACATTTGATCCAAGTATTTCATTCATTGATCTCATAAAGAATTAACACTTTACCAAATTTGCACTTCATCTATGATAATCTTGAACACTTCAAGATATTCATGTTGGTATTTCCCTAAAAACCATTTGAAGTATTAGCATTTGTTCCAATAGGTATGTAAATACATCACATGTATTATACCTAACAGGATAATCATTCTCCCACCACCTTTAGTGAAGATTGATTAATCATGTCCAAGATATTCATGTCTCTTAGTGGTTCTCTAACCAAAAGAGTCTAGATTTATCCATCATATGGAAACTAGAGATGAATTTCTTATGATTGATGCTAATTTGATTGTTTGAGTTTTCTATAACTTTTAGGTATCATTTTTATCTTATGCATATCAAATACCACAAGATAAACAAGGCATTGCCACAAAGATCATATCTTCAAGATTGAAAACTCAACTTTATTATTTGCCATCATTGTCATACAAATATGCAAAAATAAAGTGTTTCTATCTATTGGCAAATATGAAATAGCAGTTCATAACTGTATTACATGCCTTTTAGGATGAAAATAAACTAAAGTACTCCTATCTATGGCGGCAACACTTGCCCCAATTATGAGTGCTTTACACTTTACATCTTGGTATCATATACCTCAAAAAGTGTTACAAGTTTACTTTGATGACACCTTTAAGTAGAGACGTCAGTCGCCTCCTTCTTCTTTTGTTCTTCTACATAGAGAGGACAATTCCTTTTCCAATGTCCTGGCTTTTGACAATGGTGGCAATTTCCTTTCTTGGTCACACCTCCCTTGGCCTTGAGAGATGAAGACGTCTTATGCTCCTGGCTAGCATCAGAACCTTTCTTAGCTTTGCCCTTGCCCTTGCGCTTGGACTTGCCTTTCTTTCCCGTGATCACCATCACATACTTAGGCTTGTCCTTCTTCATCTGTATCTCGGCTGTCCTCAACATGCCCAACAACTCTGACAGTGGCCTATCAAAGTTGTTCATGTTGTAGTTCATCACAAACTGACTGTAGGATTCTGGTGACGATTGCAATATCACGTCAGTAGCCAACTCTTGGCTCAGTGGAAATCCTAGTCTTTGTAGGTTCTCCACATACCCAATCATCTTCAGTGTGTGAGGACCATCTAGATCTCCTTTTGTCATGACACACTTGAACAGTGCCCTAGAAACATTGTATCTCTCTTGCCGTGCCTGATCTTCATACATGTTCCTGAGATGTTGAATCATCTCAATGACACCCATGTTCTCATGTTGTCTCTACAACTCATGGTTCATAGAACACAACATCAAGCACTTTGCATCAATGGCATCATCAAAATGCTTCTTGTAAGCATCTCTTTCTACCTTTGGTGCATTAGGAGTGGGTTCCTCTTGAATTGGAGCATCTAGGACATAGAGATTTCACTCTTGAGTGAGAACAATTCTCAATGTCCGATACCAGTCGTGGAAGTTTTTCCCATTTAGCTTGTCCTTGTCAAGGACCGATCACAAAGAAAAGTGATTGTTGTTTGTTGCCATTTGTACTGCAAAAGGAAAATATACAATTTTAGTCCAAAAACTCATTTTTGACTTATTTGATTGATTTGAAAACTTGACGATATAATTAGGCCTTTAATTAATTATCGCTCCCACTATTTTACTTCAAATTGATAGCCCTCACCATCAATTTAGAAGATTGCAGTGTACAACCTTCTAGTGGGCAAGATCCTGAAATCCTCTAAGTCATGGACCAGCTTGGGCTGTCACCCACAACTTAGATCTTTCAGGTAGGAAACTTTTGCCAATTGCATCATATGCAACTCTTGTTAAGATGCAACTCCTTGCCATGATCATCTCCATGCCTCAAGGTTCTAGATCCTATCTAGGTCACCTTGTTAAGTCTGACCCAAAACCAACACGATGAATATGCACCCTGCTTGGGCAGACCCACAATTCATCCTTCACGCTTCCATGAGATAGACGGTGCACCACGCTTGGGCGTGCCCACACTTGGTCGATCAGGCTTTTCACATGTATCGCATTTGGAAGGCATCTAAAACTTAATATTTAATGAGGGATTTGGTTTTTATATACATATATATATCCAATCACCACAATACATAATACGTATCATATACATGCTATATCCCATAGAAAACATGCAAAACGATTAAAGAGATGATAATGGCCATCCTAATGTGATTACTCGAGCCAAGAGGAATCACAGTCATCTAGGTCTACATCACATGCAACCTGTAAAAGATGAACTATGTGATTTGCCTTCGGAGTAGATCAACTCATCACATGATTGACTTGCTCATTCTGGCCCGATCGTCTGGGTGCCACCAGCCCATCAGTTGGCTCCACCAACCGATCGTTTGCCCGGTCATCGTGCATCTCATCATGGATGCCACCCGGTTGTCTCGCTCCTTGAACTGGTCATCAACCAATTGGCTCACTCCTTGAACCGATCGTCTTGAAGGTCAAGCGATCGGTTCATGCCTTGAACCGATCGTCTCATCTATCGGCAGGATGCCGATCTTTGACATAACATGAAATAAAAAAATCTATCCTAATTTTACATTGCTTAAAAGGGAAACCCCGAGTTACATTCGGGGGGAGCAAAGGTAGGAAAGAATCTCGAATTTTTTTGAGTTACATCAGGAACAGGAGAAGGAAGATCGGTGCACAAACTGAGATGCAAGCAACCACATACAACCATACACAGATAGGGTTTATTGGCCATAATCACACTATACATCCACCACAAAACTCATTTAAGGGAGACGTGTATCGAGTGCATTAATAATACATATCATATATGTAATTGGGATTCATGGATTTAGGATTGGACATGCATAAAGTCAATTTTATTCGCATCGTATGCAATAAATAAAGGCGACAAACCAAAAATCGATCATATCGATATTCCTAAAATATAGAGCAGTTGACGTGGCTCTGATAACACTGTTGGGTTTTAGGGGAGGCAGAGAAGGCAACGGAAACAAAAATTTTCTCCCCCAAACCCAGAACAAGGAAACACGTCAACGTGTATATAATAGGAAAGGGATGGTTTGTGGAATCATACCTTGTCCTGAGGCTTGCTCCACGACAAAACCTCGCGGCTTGCGTGGTCTTCAACTCCAGTCTTAGATGGTGTTTGTGCAGCTCCTGGTCGCACCGAGATTGACGACTCCTCTCACTGAGACTGTCGGGGTTGACGGTTGTCCTCCTAAGTGGCAGAAACCTACCGCCACTGAAGTAGTCCACATGGACCACCTGGAACTCCAATCTCCTTATCGCACAAGGAATTAAAAGGAGTCGCACCCTCCTATTGACGTACTAGTCGCCAACACACTCTCCTGCCTCCAGTTGCAACTGCAATTGTCTTTCCCTTGCTGCTCCTCCCTTGTGGGTAGCACTTGCTCAGGCTCTCTCTCGGTTACCAAAACCAGAGAGAATGATAACTTTCCAGAGCAACTGGTTGCACTGAGTTGTTCTTTGATAAGCCCCCAATACCTCTATATATAGGAGGGCTATGGGATAGGGTTCTCTATCCTGGGCAATGCGGGACTAAAAGTAGGAGTAGAAGGGTTTGAGATTTTCCACAAAAGAAACCAACTCGCAACCTGAACCGATCGTTTCACAAGTGAAACGGTCGGTTGGGGACCTGAAATGGTCGTTTCACAAGTGAACCGGTCGGTTGGGACACCTCAACCGGTCAGTTCACAAGTGAACTGGTCGATTGGTGGTCCTGGTTGGTTCCCAATTGACTTTCCTTCTTTTGTTTCTAATTGGTACCGAATACCAATCCTATTTCCCAATCAAATTGGGCAATTGAAACGAAAGGAAAATTCTCACCAATCCTACTTTCCCAACTTGCTCGGTTGCACCAATTGAATCGATCATTTCAACACTTGAAGAAATCAGTTCACCCTGATCTTGAGTCGATCGGTTTAACATTTGAGCCGACCGATTCACCAAGCTCAGTTGATCGGTTCATTACATGAACCGATCGGTTGGGAGTGCAGATTGTGCAGAATCAATCAATTGCAATTTCAATCAATCTGATACTCCTATCAATGTGTCCAACACCTTGAACAATATGATATTGAGATATCAATTGATTGAGTGTTTAATTGAACTACTATTTAGTAATCAATCTAAACATTTCTTGTGGACAAAACTCCTCTTCCATGTTAAATCCTATGTGTGTGACCCTACAGGTCCATTTTACGTTGGCAGTGAAAGTTCATAACACTTATGACTTCACAAGCAAAGAGCGGTGCCTAGTCACACATCAGTGCTACCCAAGTGAAAGTAGAAAGTTGGAGAACAACTTTAAATCCTAAAATTCGTGAATGGTGTTACAATGAATGTATAATTCCTTTGTTGCTGATATCCCGAATGAACTCGAGGCATGGAACAATCATCCTATCAACATTCATTGACTTTCTTGATCTCAGAGTAGATTGAACAAGATATGTATGACATCAATATCACATATTGATTCACACATGTGTTTGCACGCCTATCTCAATCCTACTCATCAAGTGGCCTTGGATATCAAACTCCCTCAGGAGGGACAAATCCCATATCTATCAGTCACCCCTCAAAAGCCCCATCTGTCAAAGCCACCCAATCATCACCTGTATAACAACCCATGTTTCAGGACTGCGTTTGATGATGTCAAAGTGTGCCCAACGACATGTGTTGAGTGTAGTGATTTCAGGTCAAAGAATCACACTCACCACCATCACTATGAGTACTAACTATGACTACCACGTCATGGTTCCATGTGTCAAACTCACGGTGGGTCTGTCTGATACACTTGTTCTCTAACAAGTACCTATGTGTTTGGTTTGATATCTCTATATCATGACTAATGAGATTTCTATCATCAACCAACACCACAATCTAGTCTTGTGTGTCATTGTTTTCTATCTACCTTCCACAATGACATCCGACTAGGGACATAACAAGAATGTACAAACTCTTAGCATTCATATGATCTCATCGTTCAGGTCCTTAACCTGAAAGCATACGTCATTGAGTATTGTCATTCTCTAGACATTCAATCTGTTCTATCACTATCTCATATGACTGAACCAGAATGAATTGGAAGCTTGCTTTTGATGTTTATCAAATCAATATTAATGTATCCCACCAATCATCCCATGATTGTCTCTTAGGGCATACATACCAACAGTCACAAGATAGGGGAAATGAACCCATGTAGTCCACTCTACAAACATTGAATATCTCAACATCTTGCGAGGTTGACAAAGCCATCTCATCCTATTTTGAAATTTTGCACGATATCTTTCTCTATTTGCAAGAAAGGATGTATTCATAAGCATCTTTGATAATTGTATGCCAACATATCCTGCATTAGAGGACCTTCATGGCGGTCTTCTTTGCACTCATATGGCTACCTATTGGACTTCAGTAGCATTTCTCAAGCATTGAGTTCCCTTCTTCCTACATGACACACCTTCAGTATAAACCATCTTCTCCAAGGAAAAAGTAGTATGGTTAATCCCAATAGTAGGCCTTCATATTGTACATGAATTTCTTCTTAGAATGTCCCATGTACTTGGGTATGACTCACTACAATTAGATAGTTTACAAATCTCAAACCAAGAAATGTCAAAAGAGGTCTTCATAACCAAAAGGTAAGGGAGAGAATCATGAATTGAATTACTATCATTGTTAAGAAGAGGAATATGGTTGAGATTGTCAAACACCACATTCTTGCTTCCTTCTAATCATAGAATTCATGATAAGATTCTAATAACAAAAGGACCCACAAAATCAATTTGGTATTTGCATATTTCTTCATCATCAAGTAGTGGATGAAATTGTGGCATGTGTAGACAATAACATTAGAACTGAAAAGGTATGATTTGAAATTTTAGAAAGCATATGGAATAGTAATTAGTTAATTATTGGTTGTGGAATAGTTCCATAGTGCTTCATCTATTGTCTTGGAGGCATAGTACCTGATGTGATGTCTCTAGTCAATATGTTAACCCCAGACTACTCCTACTATGTAGTCACTAGAATCACACATAATCTCTAAGGGTTGAGACCAGTTCAATGCATAGATCAGTAGTGAGAGATGCTTTCAAGTTGTGGAAGCTTTCCATGCAATCAAAATCAATAGACAAGATATCATCTTCCAAAAGAAGGTTGGCCATTGGCTTTGTCAGAAATCCTTGATAAATATGTGATAAAAGAGTACATGACCCAATAATGAATGAACTTCTTTTACAATAGGGGGAGGTGTTAGTTGGAAATAACCTCAATGTTTTCCTTGTCTACCTATGCCCCTATTGATCACTTTTTGGCCAAGGACAATTCCCTCCTTGACCATGAAGTGGCACTTATCCCAATTAAACATTGGATGTGATTCTTCACACTTTAGTATCATAAGAGATAGGTTCTTAAAATAAGTGTCAAAAGAATCTCTGTAAACCAAAAATTTGTCCATGAATGTGTCCATCACGATTTTTATCAACCCTACAATGATTGTTTCCTTACAATATTGGAAAGTGGAGAGGTGTTGCACAATCGAAGGGCATCTTGCTAAAAGCATAAGAGCCAAAAGGGAATATGAAGGTGGTTTTATCCTGGTCTTCAAGGAGGATAGGAATTTTGTAAAAACCAGAGAGCCATGTAGACGGTAGAAGGAGTCATGATGTAACAATCAATCCAAAACTTGATCGAGGAAAGGAAGGGCGAAATTGTCTTTCCTTGTAATTTTGTTTAGCTTCATGTAGTCGATGTACATCCTTGAGACGGTTACCGTGAAAGTAGGTATGAGACCGTTATTTTCATTCTTCACCATGGTAGTGTCTTCCTTCTTTGGAACAATCAGTACTAAGTTATCCAAGGAAATTATAAGATGAGATAGATAATCCCAACTATGAGAAGTTTAATAACCTACAGAGGAGCGACATTCTTCATTTTGAGGTTCAATTTGTGTTGATTTATCTAGATCGGTTGTAATCCTCCACCATGAGGGTCTTGCGTATGTAGATAGCTTGATTGATACATGTCAAATCAATCATGTTGTACCTCGAGGCTGCCTTTATTTCTCTAATCTTAGTAATAAACATGTATTCTTGTCATTACAATAGACATATATTGATTATCACAAGGAAAAAATCCTTCTCATCAAGAAAAACACATTCCATACCTTCAGGTAGGGACTTCATATTTGGTGCCTTGGGTATCTCTCCCTTCTATTCAACTATTGAAATCATTTACATCTCTTTGCATTCAGCATTGGGTTGTTCTTAAAAGGTGTCCAGGTGAAATCGATATTGGCTAACTTGCTCATCATACAAAATGGAACTAACTAGTATGGTGAGGGATATTTAGAATGGGTATTCCAGTTACTTCAGTGTCCTATCTATGATGAAATAGCTTCTCAATACACAAGTAAAACAAGCTCCTCATGGATGCTAGGACCCTTCATCTTGTTTAGCACCTTGAAATCAAATGTATCCTTTCCCAACCTAAAAATGATGGTGCTCACCTCTATATCAATGGAGGTTTGGAATATATCTAGGTTCCAATACTTATGATTGAACACCAAAGATCCTTCTGAATGTCCATAATTACAAATTGTAAGGAATATAAGAATCCTTACAAACCTTCATCACAACATACTCATTGATATTGATGAGATTCATCATGGAGGAATCTTCTAGTTGAAAGTTCATAGAAATCGGGAGAAGCTTGGTGAATCGCAGTTTTGACACAAACTATCTAGCATGATGGAAATTCTAACACCCAAATCTATAAGCCCTTTTCTACAAGTATTTGTTGGTGATATGCCCCTAGAGTCAATCATATAATGGTTGTAAATGAAAATCTTATAATCGGTTTGATTATTAATAAATTCATTTTCGATCGTTATGTTTCTTTCAATATGGAATATTTAATAAATATAATAATTTTAGGGAAATTTGGTACAGAGTAGGCAGCAAAATTTAAAATATCATTACCATATTCCCCATAAACAGTAAATCATGCCAATAAAAATAATACATCAATCATGGTTTATGGGATATACTTAGTCCTAGAGTAAGTACAACAATAATCCTCGTCGTTGTAGATGCACAACCCTAAATCCTAGTTGCACTTGGACTCGTCTGACTACTACTCCTCCTAGTCAACACCTCAAACTGTAGCCATGAATGTCTTCTTCTTAAGAAGCTCCTCTTGTCACAGACTTCCAGTTGGCGTTATACGCCAAGCTGCAAACAATGACATTCCGCTTCTATGGTAGTCCAAACAGACCGCCTAGAACTCTTGTTGTCCCGCTGGACTAGATAAGAAGGAGTTGTCCCTCTCTATCGATGTACTAGTCACCAACTTGCTCTCCCACAACAACTCTTAGTTGTTCTCTCCTGTGGCTATCCCTCCCTTGTCGGGTAGTACTTTACTGGGCTCTCGTTGTTACCACAACCAAAGAGGACAATAGTTGTCAAAGGAACTGATTCTCAGTAGTCTGTGTTGTAGTTGTACTTTGAGAAGCCCCCAATACCCCTCTATATATAGAAGGGGTTAGGGTTAGGGTTTCCAGTCCCCAACCAATGCGTTACTAAAGAGGGAGTGGAAAGGACAAGTAGAGAATTTTTAGAACTTTTCTAGAAGTTTGACAACCTACGTGTGACAAAATGATCGTCTCCCAAGTGAGACGGTCACCTCGCATGTGATATGGTCGTTTTGCTAAGAGAAGTGGTCATGTGGGAGATGAGACGGTCATTTCACGCTTTCCCAACCATATATGAATCGACAAATGGTTTCCTAATTAAATGTCATACATACTTGAAACCCAAGTATGTGCCATTGAAATAAGTTCGGGAAAACTCCAGAACTTCCGCTCATACCAATTGGGTTGTCTCACACAAGCGAGATGTTGGTTTCACTCACCCAGACGACAGTCTAGTGAGTTCAATTCGAGTCGATCAGTTCAACAACTTAAACCGGTCAGTTCATAGGACAGAACTAAGCCAATTCAATTTCTAATATGCCTGACAACCCAAACGGTCGTCTCAACACTTGAGATGCCCGTCTAGATGCTCAAATAGTTATCTCACCCAATGACATGGTCATTTGGCATTTTAGTCTGCCAATCCATTGGTTTTTTGTATGAATTGAGTACCTAAGCACTTTAGTACTTAATTCAATTATCATTCAAGATCAAACTCCTCTTCTAGATGAGTTCCTATGTGTGTGACCCTATAGGTCCCATATCATGTTGGCAGTGAATGTCCATAAAAATCATTGACATCACAAGAAAAGAGTGGTGCCTAGTCGCACATCATTGCTACCCAAGTAAATGGAAAATTTGGGGAATAACTTCAACCTACAATATGTGTATGGTGTTTTAGTGTATGTATAGTTTCTCTATCACTGATGTCTAGATTGTACAAGAGGCATGGAACAATCACCCTCATTATTATTTAATCTTTTTTCTTGAACCAAGAGCATACTGTCTGAGATATATGTAAGCTTAATATCACATACTCACTCACATGGCCATGCTTTTCTCAGTCTCACTTATCAAGATGCCTAAGACATCACAGTCTAGTAGGAGGGACAAATCCCATGTCTATCACTCACATTCTGTGTCAAAGCCACCCAATCATCATTGTTATAACAACCCAAGTTTCAAGACTGCGTTTGATGATGCCAAAGTTTACCCAACAACATGTGTTGAGTGTAGTGATTTTAGGTCTAAGAACCACAACCAACACCATCACTGTGAGATCTGACTATGACTTCCATAAGAATGGCTTCCATGACTTAGTCTCACGTTGGGTCTATGTGATACACTATATTCTAACATGTTTCTGTGTGATTTGTTTGATATCGCCATATCATGACCAATGAGACTCAGTCATCAACCAACTCACACTCTGATCTTTATGTGTTATTGTTGTCCATCAACCTTCCACAATAACAACTAGTCATGGGCATATAAGAATGTAAATATGTACTCATAACATTTGTATGATCTCATTTCTTCCAAGTCACATACTTGAAGACATGCATCATTGAGTAATATTATTCTCTAGACAATAATATTACATCATTAACTCATAACTGAATTTTTGATGGATCCTCCACTCGCGTGGAGTTGCATGCACCACTAAAAATCCTAAAGATAGTAACTCTTTAGGTTTAGCCTTTCTTATGCTAGAATAAGAACTCCACCCACGTATGCTAGAATACGTGGAAGTCTTATCGTAGTATAGTTAAGGGTCAAATCCACAGGACAACAATCTTGTTAAAGATTAACAAGATGGAAAACGTTTAAATTTTACTTATCTACTTAAGAGTTGATATTTAGATCAAAGAGTTGATTTGGTTTATTGAACTAAGTGCAAGTAAATTAAAAGCATGAAAGTAAATTTAAGGTTGTAAACAATGTTAAGAAACCACTAGGATGTGATCGGGTTTCACCACCACTACACATGGATCAAAACATACAACATAATAACATGGTCTGCAATAAGAGTCTAAACAATTAGTATCTTTGTAGACTTAGTTTACTTTTGGAGAACTAACTACGAGAAGTGTGGGAATGTCGCATTTCCTTCCATCCCCGAATGAATGGTCACTTACTTTGCATCACTCCCTTCGCAAAGTGTGTTCCTCAACTTATCAAGGTTGTATTTTCATACGTCAATTGATTCCATTTCATAGTATGAAAGTACAACGATGGAAGTGAGTTTACTCCACTCCTTGAAAACACTCCTAGATACTGAAACAGATATTTGGGGACTACATACATCGAGAACCAACATTCAATCGATATTGAAATCTAAGAGTACAAACATAGACAATTCATACTTGTAGATAATAAGCAACACAAGCATTCATTAAACGATTGATGTTGAACTAAAAATAAAGTATATCTCTATTGCAAACTCATGAATTACATTGCATGAAATGAAAACATGGGTAGCGGGGCTACTCCCCGCACCCTAGTGTATGGGACTACTCGCTCATAGAAAGAACAAAGAAGGAGGTGAGAAGAGAGAGAAACAACATCATCTCCATGAAGGAGGGAGGAAGGTCAACCCCTTGGATGAGAGACCAACGATCTTCACACTTCGTAGCTTGCTTGATGATGGATCCTCCTCTTCCCATATTCTTTGTCGATGAGAGAGAAAGTAGCTTGGAGATGGAATATGGATCTTAGACCGGTAGCCTCGGCGTAGTGGATGAAGGATGGAATGGCTCTGGAATAGTAGAGGCAACCTTTGGGCATCTAAGACTTGATGATTTTTGAGGATCCTTTGGGTTCTATTTATAGGATTTGAGTGAATCATAAATGGTTTGGGCTATGTGGGTCCAAACAGTCGTGGAGACCATTTGGATTTTCTCACAATTTGGAGACCGTTTGGACTCTCTCAGTTTGAAGACCGTTTGAGTCCTCTCGGTTTAAAACCATTTTCTTTTATTCGGTCTTGGGACCGCGTGGCTTCATACGGTCTCTAGACCGGTTGATCTCCATTCGGTCTTGAGACCGTTTGGCTTCATATGGTCTCGGGACCATTTGGACCGTTTGGATTTTCTCACGGTTTAGAGAGCGTTTGGACTCTCTTGGTTTGGAATCGTTAGTCTTTATTCATACTTGGGACTATGTGGCTTCATACGGTCTCAGGACGGGTTGATCTCCATTTGGTCTTGGGACCGTTTGGCTTCATATGGTCTCAGGACCGTTTGGCTTCACACAGTCTTGGGACCGTTTGTTCTCCATTTGGTCTTGGGACCATTTGGCTTCCATTCGGTCTTAGGACCATTTGGGGTTTTTGTAATTTTTTTGTGATTTTCTGTAAGAAGAGAAAGGAGAAAAGTTAGTCTAATGATATTTTACACTAGAGCGTAAAGTTAATGATTATATCTAATTTATCTAAGAAAGAGTATGGAAAACTGAGAAAAACTAGAAAGATAACATCACAAAATGGGAGGTTAACACCCCCCCCCCCAACTTAGAGTCTAGCTTGTCCTCAAGCTAGATAGAGCTAAGGCACGTAGTGGCGAGGCGATTTTATTTAGGGACGATTTCCATACTCTTGCTTCAATTCTAAACCAGAGATCTCCTAAAGTTTTATCAGGGCTTTCTTCTTACACTAACTCTTTCAGGTATGGAGAGTTGCGTGAATCTCAGGTTTCTTCCGTATCGTGTAGCTCGCATTGGGACCACCTTATCGCATTATGTGCATGTCTTCGACTCTAATCAATTTTATACTTCTTTGAAATTCCTACTGGAAGCTAAGATAGGTATGAGGGTTGGCTAAAGGCTGATGTGTAACTCTCCCTTTTTGTGTGGGAGGTTTTATCTAAACTTTTAGGGTCTCACTATCGGGCGCGACACATCTGCCTTTGTGAGGGCAGCTGAATGTACCAGACGGGCGAGTCCTTTATCATCTTTTCATATGTTAAGAGACCTTAGGATCTCACTATCGGGCACAATGCATCTGCCTTTGTGAGGGAAGTTGAATGTACCGGCCAGGTGAGACCTTTATTGGTTCCTCATATAGGTCCTTATGCATGGAACAACCCTCATGTTTTTATTCAACACTCTGGCTTTTATTCGTATACTCACATGCTTAGGAGTTGAATGTTTAGGGATTTTATTTGGGCTTCCAGGCCTATTTTTGAAAAGAAGAAAATTGTTCTTAGAGTTTCCCGACATGCACTTATTTCGGCTTCGTACTTGGTGGTCCACTTGTGGGGTTCCTTGATTTGGATTTCACTTGGTTCCCACCCTTCCTTGAGAGTGTTTTGGCTAGTTTTGGCTACGATGTTAACTTGTCGAGAATCTGAAGCCGAATTGAAGCAAAAGCTTAAAAATCGAGTGTGAAGGAAATTTATTAATTCGCCATTACATGCCTAAATGCTATTTCTATAATTGAGGACTACTTTGTCTCTAACTTATCTAGGGGTGACCTTTTCTAATAGGAATGATATTCTTATGTACAAAAGTTATACTATCAAAGAAATTACTTGAAAAAGAAAAATCTCAATGTGAAAAGAAAGTAAAAATTTTGTACAGAAAAACAAAAGTGAAAGAAAAATAGAGAGAAAAGGGTTTGAAGATGATACCTCGCCCTTCTCCAGTGTACCCCCCCCAACTTATCACTCACTTTGTCCTTAGAGTGTTAAAGTGATAGGTTGAGCAGTACATGGACAAGGGCATTAAGGCTATGTCAGTCCTTTATTTGCTCCGTGCGATTGGAGTAGATTTGCTGCAAATTTTCTATGTAAAGCGTGGTAATCCACGTCCTTCATGTCCTCTACTGGTATTCCAAGAACAACGTTTGTATACATCCAGTAGAGGACGTGGAAACACAATCGTTGGATTCTCTGATCTGTTGGGGATATTTATGGTTGAAGATTGGGCAATGAAAGTGTTCTTTATCGTACGCCCTTGTGTGTTTGCTCAAAAGATCATGTAGTTGATTAGCACACTCCTTCGCCACCTCCTTCGTGGGCGTCTTTGCTGTCACAGGTGACTGCTTCTGGTTTGAATCAAATTGGATGTCGAAACTATTGTAGATGATTGTTGTTCCTTCATGAAGGTTTGTTTCCAGTAGCATCCAGTGTTCGAAGTGAAAGAAGGGAAGCATAATGAACTTGGGACTCATATGTTGGAGATAAGAGATAAGTGCCTCCATTGTTCCAAAGTTCTTTAACCCTAGTGATCATCCTTCTTGTATGTTGATGCCATATAAACCATAGGTTGTTATCGTGCGATGCGATATTGATATGCAGTCATCCGTCTCACGGATAAAGACCTTTTAACTTGTATGGTTTCATGGAGTGTATCTACCATAACTAGAATACCTCTGTCTAGAAAGACGAGCTCATCTTTCTCAGCATATAGCCTAGACATGATGACTCAGAGTTCATTGTCAGAATGATTCTTGCAAGCTGCAATGTTGAAGTTAGGAAACGTCAGTTCTATGGCAGATAGGGGCACCATTTGTGTAGATGATCTATGGATGGTGGCCCCTGTTAGTAACTTGATGTCCCCTTTATCTTGTGCCATATCAAAAGTGTATGGGTCCCATTGTCTTTTTTAGGGACCGTGGTAGTTTGTTGTTGTTTCTCCAACTCCTTTAAGGTTTGTCTAAAAGGTTTTCTTTGTGGACTTTGGATGGCTGAGAATAGATAGTGAGGTACATCGTTGGGTGCCATTGTTTGGTCCTTGATGAACCTTCTGTCGCATATGAGCTCCATGGCATAACGTCCTCGTAAAGAGTGAAAATCCTCTTTGGCCAGCTCAGTGAAGGGGATTTGTTGATTAAGCGCTTGTATGAAATGTATGGTGTAGAAAGCACAATCCCCAGATCCTATAGGGGATAGGACTGTTGGAGAGATGATTCGGAACCAAGGTTGGTTCCAACCGTGTCGGAGAGAAGGGCAGGCAGCCCATATTATTTTAAGAAGTCGGAAGGGGATGCATCTTGCTTCTCTGGCTTCCAAACCAACAAAAGTGATGGTTCCGACCTTTAATTCACTGGCACAAAAGTTGTACACCTTGGCGTCACGAGCCTCGATGTCTACAATCATAAGCAGCCAGTGTCTGGAGACTTGAAAGGTCACCGTGATGTATCGTGCCTTTCGAGCAATACTAGCACACAGTCACTCAACTGACTTAGCTCGCAATTCTTTGTATAGTAAACTTAGGGCCAGAGCTGGTGAAGCGTTAAAGGCTAGCTGTGGCCTCTTTGATCTCATGTATACCTCAATAGAGTTGGCAAGGATGACACAGAAGATCGCCATCTTCAACGTTGATTGAGGTCGAAGGATGATTCAGAAGTCTTCTCGTGTAAACTTGCACTTTGTCTTTGTATTTGTGTAGATGATGCCCCCCTTCTTTGGCATCATCTACAAAAGTGTTCAGGATGAAGATGTCCTGAACATCTAGTGTAGCGATGGTCGCCATGTCAAGATCATGCATCTTCTGAGGTAGCGGTGGCAGAGGGGGAAGATCTTGTGGAGGAGGAAGAGAAGTCTGCTCAAAGTTGTCCATATAATATGGTAGATCTTCATCTTTTTCTGATTTTGAATCAGATTTGAGTCTGTCATATGTATCTAGACTCACTATGTTTGACTCTTCCTATTGTAGGGGTAAAGGTGCAGATTGCTCCGGTGCAGAAAATTGATGAACTGCTGCAGTTGGTTGGCTAATGTTGGTTCCCAATATGCATTGTTGGAACTCAGCAAAAGTCGCTTCTTTGGCAGATTCCCCCAGAGATACCATAGCAGAATAGTTAAGGAATTGGTCCCCATATGACATTGTTATATGGTATTCATTGTCAGGGGACTTGGGATCTTTTCCACCTTCATGGTGCACTTTGTCGTCGCCTTTCTTTTCTAGTTCTGCTCCTTGGCTTGTACCCTCCCCAACATTTCCTGGGTCATCATGTTGATCATATGAGGGGGTATTGTCATTGGAGTCAGTCGAGGAATCAAAATCCTCTTCTTGTTCTTTATCTTCTTCATCATCCACATCGTCTGCCACCTTATCTGTTGTTTTCCTGCACTGCTGATGAAGGGCTTGTAGTTAGTCGAACGCCACTCGCTCATGCTCGTGTGTTTCAAGAAGTGCGTCATGGGTTTCTTTAAGATGGGAATATCATGCATCGGTAGAGAGGAGTAGTGCGGAAATATCTGTCACTTAAGCTTGAAGTTGATTGATTTCATTATTTGACGGCTCCTCTTGGCGGCGATTGAGTTGTGCAAGGTTGTTGTTGATGTGTCCAAGTGCGTGCTTAGAGCAGTTTGTTGCTTCTTAAACTCTCAAAGGGTCTCTGGCAAAGGTTAAGTTTGCTTAGAGACCTTGTCGACATGCTGAGTGGGCTTTCATCCCAAGTATCAACTCAGGCAGTTGTTTGAAGTGTTCGTCAATGTGTTTGACTTGCTTGGCCGCTGCTTCCTGTCGTTGCTGGATGCCTGAGAGGATGTCTGGTAAGGTGTGGTTCCGCTCGTCGATTTGGTGACTTCTGTGGTGAGCCCTTACACACAAGAGAAAATGGATTTTAGAATGTTGGAGGGGTCGGTGAGAAGGTTTCAGATGACGTCCAATTGACATCCAAATTCCTCACCAACTTTGTAAAGGGGACCCCAGAGATGGATGTGTGGGGTGGCTGGGGTCGAGTGGAAAGGTGGTAGTGCCTTGTGAAAAAGACACTATTGATGGTCCCGTGAATTGTGTGGTGACTGTAGAAGGAGTCACCAGTGGTGTTGGGGTGGTTGCGGATGAGAAAGGTGGCGACATTCCAGGTGAGAATGGTGGAGCTGAAAATGTCGGGGTGAAGGTGGTGGAGGTAAAGGTGAGGTCGGGCGTCGAGGTGGAGGATGGGATGCCCAAAGGAAAGATGAGTGAGGCGCACGATGTGGGTGAAGTTTTGGATGTGGAGAAAGGGATAGTGGTGGGCATCATTACAGAAAATGATGGAAGATTGGTGGGTTGTGGTAAGATGGAAGGTGGTAGAGTGGTGGAGGTGGGTGTGGAGGTGAGCCCAACTTCTAGATTCATGATGAAAGAATCTAGTGATGAGGTGATTATATTTTCTTTGGTGGGGGGTTCTGCCTCTAGGTTTATCTTTGATGACGACGTCCCCGAAAACTGTTGTTTCAGATATATTCGTTCCTTGGATGGCCGTTTTATCGGAATTTTTGTTAGTCGTACTGTCGGGGCAATGATGCTGTGCTCCATCTGCCCCACCTTTGATTTCTTATCTTGTTCTTTGACCAAAGCTTGGAGGTTTGCAAGCTCCTCTTCAGTGAAGAGAAGCTTTTCTTTGTCGTAATCAGCAACCTCCGGAAGCGGCAGTAGAGTCCTTGAAGATTTTACAGTAGGGCAGAAGATGCAGTGCAGTTTAGCATCCTTCTCTTTTATGATGTAAGAGTTCTTTAAACTCTGTTCATTAGTAAGGATGCTGCCCTTTATCACCGTGCACCTGGGCAGTGTTCTGTCCATTTTAAGATATTTCAGGATAGAGGTTAGGTGACCACCCATGCATATTTATTTTCCCAAGGAATAAGCAGAATGCTTTTGAATTAGATGTCATATGATGTTGACCGAAAACCCTTTTAGGATGGACCAGAGGATGAAAAGATTGGAGATACTAACGTTTCCACTTTCTGTCCTGGGAAAAAATGTGCCTGTGATGATTTTATGCAGCATGCGCACCAGGCCAGAGTGAATGTTTGAGGCCTTACAGGTCTTCGTCTCATAGTTTGGAATCCCAGTTAGGGTCTTCCAGAAAGTGTGTTTGTTAATCTAGGAGCTTTCCAGGCCAATGGCTTTAGCCTTCTTTAGCTGCTCCTGGTTGTCGATGAAAATTTCATTCAACATGTTTTCAGTTATGAAAACCTTATTTCCAAAGAGTTTTGTGACCATCTTTTGGTCACCTCCGTCCTTCCATCTATCCATTGTATCCACAACTTCTTTGTTGAGATATGTCAAGAATTCAGTTGTGGGCTCAACATAAGAAATCTCTGCGACAAAATAGAGTCTTGAGATGTTGGTATTGTCGAGCAGAGCGAGAACTATGTCATATATCCTCATCTTCTTCAGTATGCCGGAGCAGACGTACTTTGTTGGTTTCAGAGTCTTGTCAATAGACGGGAGGTTGTAGATGAATAACTCTACTGGTGCTGGTGTTGTGGTGGTGGTGGCCGTAGGGAATGCAGCAGCAGTGGTAGTGGCAGTAGGTGGTGTCATGTATCCTTCCAAGATTTTTTCTCTTGTAGTGGCGGGATGGAGTTGCTTCCTTGGATGTTTCTTTGTTGTATGCTCTCTGGAAGCTTCCTTGGCCTTCCTCTTCTCCTTGGATTTTGTGGTTGGTGATTCATCCTCGGAGTTTGGCTCGTATTCTGAGCCTTCATCAGTTAAGGAGATTTCTTCAACTTCTTCCTTGTTTTAATGGTGGGTGTATGTGTGGACAATACCCCTTGAATAGTTGTGATGGTTGAATGGTTTGTATTCCTTCCTTTTTAAAATTTGGTTTGCATAGTGAGCCTCTCTATTCTTTTCCATATAAAAGTTAATGCTTTCCTTCCTATACTCCACTTGAATATATTTACAATGTAATAAGTTAAATAGGATAAAGATGACATTCTGCACAAATAGATCGACCAACTCAAAAGAAAAATTGATTGAGTGGAGGACTAAAGAGGCCAGATGATAGGAGGAGTTGATCGATTGACTAGAGGCCGAACTAATAGACTGGAAGCATCTAGACACTGCTTAAACTAGAGGCCACTCAACCAATCTAAGATACCAATTGACCGACCAAGAGGTCAACCATTTGACTCAAGGATTGATCTGACTGATCAGAATGGTTCCCGTACAAATTTTTGCAAGAACATGTTGTTATATATGATGTGGACCTTAGGTGGTAGAAATTTTTTATGGATCCAAAGAATTGTATTAGTATGGCCATAACCATTGCTCGTATTTATGACTGCATGTTTTAGTTGTGGATATAACACGTATCTGTTACACATTATAAGTATGTGGTGATTGGATATGTGTCTGTATTAATATATAAATAAAATCACTCAACCTAATATTGAGTGATAGATCCTTCCCATAAGAAACACACATGAAAATCTTGATCGATTAAGTGTGGGAATGCCAAGCATGGTGGGTTGTCTATATTATGTAAGTGTGATGGTAGTTATGTGGCCCTGCCAAGCAGGGTGCATTGGGATTGTGTTGGCATTTGGGCATGGCTTATATGTGACCTTAATGGGATTAAGTTCCTGGAAGCTTGCAAATGGACTATCGGAAAGAGTTGTGCATGCCATCTATTTAAAATTGCATAAGATGCAATTGGAAAATGTTTCCTCCATTAACAATTGGTTATGGACGCCGATGTTGTCTGGGCAATAACTTATTTCTTTTGGATCTTGGATCACTAGAATATTGTATACTGTAATCTTCCACATTGATAAGTGAGGGTGATTAGTTCCAATAAAATAGTAGGATCACAATTAATATCATATGTTGATCAAATAAAACCAAAAAGGTTTTGACAAATTGAAAATTTCTTTTATAGAAACAAATGGAAAACAAACAATCATTGCAATCAGTTCTTAAGAAGGACAAACTAAACTAGGGAAACTTCCATGATTGGTTTTTGACTCTGGGAAGAGTTCTCGATGATGAGCATAATCTCTATGTCCTGGATATAGCAATGCTAGAGGAACTTATTCCTGATGTGCCTCAGATGAGGTGGATGCTTATTGGAAGCATGCCAATGATGCCTTAGACATTAAGCACCTTATGATATGATGTATGAACTATGAGTTGCATAAGAAACATAAAGGCATGTGGAATCTTGAGATGGTTACACATCTTAATAATATGAACCAGAATGATGCAAAGCATGAAGGGTAAAATGTCTCAAAGTATCTCTTTGAGTGGAAGATGATAGAAGGAGATCTAGAAGATCCCCATTTGCTCAATATGATAGGGCATGTGGAACATCTAGAGAGACTGGAATTTCCTTTGAGGTAAAAATTGGCCACGGATATGATTCCATAGTTGTTTTTTTAATCATATAGCTAGTTTATCAAGTGTTACTACTTGAGTAACTTGGCTAAAATGATGTTAGAATTACTTGCAATGTTGATAAATTCCAAAGCATGAATGGAGAAGGACAAACCCACGATGGTGATCAATGGAGTGGAGTCCAAGGACAAAGGCCAGGCCAAGAAGAGTTCTGAAGCTAAGCAAATTCAAATCATCTACACTCAAGATAAGAAAAAGGATAAGTGCAAAAGGAATCGGTCCTTTGCACTTAAAGGGACAGAGGAAGAAAAAGGAGGGATATAGATCTTTACTTCAAGAATGTACATTATTGAGATAAATATATGTACTTCTTCATCTTGGGTATAAAATGTTAGATGTGTATCTCACATATGTTTGAATATGCAGGATCTGAAAAGAAGTAAGCCTTTAAGAAAGGGTGTGGTCAAACTACATGTTGTAAATGGAGCAAGAGTTTCTTCCACTGCATTTGGAACCTATCATTTATCTCTACCCATGGGGATTTGTAATAGAAATATCATTTCTATATCTTGTATGGACAAGATTAGATTCAAATTTCATATAGATAATGGTCAATGCTCCATTAGTAAAGATGATATCTTTTATGGTAGTGCCCCAATGTCCTATGGTCTTTATTTGATATATCTAGAGACAAATACTTATAATTTAAATGCCAAAAGATTAAACCTCAATAACTCAAACAAAACATACCTTTGAAATTGTAATCTAGGGAACATTGATGATAGACACATTTCTAGACTCCATAAGGATGGTTATCTAGACTATTTTGACCTTGAATCAACAGAGACAAGTGAATCTTGTTTTTTGGGCAAGATGACAAAGGCTTCTTCCACTAGACACGTGAGAGAGAAAATGATCAATTGGGACTCATGCATACTCATGTATGTGTACCGTTTAGAAAAAATTCTAGAGGTGGTTACCCATGCTTCATTACCTTCACTGATGACTTCAATAGGTATGACTATGTTTACTTGATGAAACATAAGTAAAAAAACCCTTGAAAAGTTTAATGATTTCATGAAAGAATTATAGAACCAACTTATAAATAGTCTTAAAGCACTTCATTCTGATTGAGGTGGAGAGTACTTAATAAATGAGTTTGATGAACTTTTGTGGGATTGTGGTATTGTATCACAATGGACTGCACCGGGAGCACCACAATAGTATCACAATGGAATCCACCAGGAGTACCAAAATAGAATAGTGTATCAGAAAGAAGGAACCGTACATTACTAGATATGGTGAGACCAATGATGAGTTTTTATATTCTTCCAACTTCCTTCTGGAGACATGATCTACAAACCACTGCATTTACACTAAACTATGTACCATCTAAATCAGTTCAAAAGACACCACGTGAGAGATGGTATCGGTAGTGTCACATTGTGTGTTTTATGAATATTTGGGGATGTGAAGCTTATGTGACAATGAAATTTCTCTAAAATCTTGGACTCAAACTAGATAAATGTTATTTTGTTGGATATCTTAAGGAAACCAAAGGATACTACTTTTATCCTCCATCTGACAACGAAGAGTTTGTTGTCAAGGAGGTTGTATTCTCAAAAATTATATTCATTTACAAAGCAATCAATTGGAGGAAAGTAGAACTTGAAGAGGTTTGAGATCAACATGAAAACATCAAACCTAAAGAGGTATAAGAGGTACATCAAGAGTCACAAATTTTTGCATCTAAAACTCATGTAATAAAGGAACCTAGATCTAGTAGGACACATTATGAGCCTCAAAGATTTGGTTATATTATGACTCAAGAAGACGATGATTTGGTCATTATCAATGAGAAAACAACCTACTTAGAAGTTGTTAAGGGACCAGAGTAAGAGAAGTAGTTTGAGGCCATTAGATCTGAGATTAAAACCATGTACATTAATAAGGTATGGACATTGGTGGGTCCACATGATGGGGTAAAACCCTTAGGGTGCAAGTGGGTTTTCAAGAAGAAGACTGACACATATGGTAATGTACAAACCTATAAAGGCTGATTGGTTGTGAAAGATATTAGACAATTTAAACATGTTGACTATGACAAACTTTTTTCTGTAATTGACATGGTTATGTCCATCAATATCATGCTTTCCATCAAAACTTATTATGTCTATGAGATTTGACAAATGGATGTGAAAACCACATTCCTTAATGGGAATCTTCTTGAGGATGTGTACATGACCCAACCCAAGGGTTTTATAAAACTGAACGATGCAAATAAAGCCTATGGATTAAAGCAAGCATCTTAGAACTACAATCTTTGATTTAACAAAATAGAGTTTAGAAGATGGTTTTATTCCTCATATTGTATATACATGACATACTATTGATGGGGAATGACATCCCTACCTTACAAATGGTAAAAACTTGGCTAGGAAATACATTTTGTATGAAGGACTTAAGAGAAGTATCCTATATCTTAGGAATCAAGATCTTTGGATATAGATCTAGAAGGCTTCTTAGCCAAGTCAGAGCACCTGCATTTACAAAGTGTTGAAGAGGTTCAACATGGAGAACTCAAAGAGAGGAAACCTACCCATCTCTCAAGGTGTTTCTATATCTAGCGCTCAATGTCCCAATTCTTGTGAAGAACGGGAACACAGAGATTCATATCCATCAACAATTGGATCTATCATGTACGCAATGTTATGACTCCAACGGATGTCTTGTATTCCTTGAGCATTATGACTAGATAGCAATCAGATCCCAGTGAGGGTGATTGGACTTCTCTAAAGAACATCCTTAACTACTTGAGAAGAAATAAGGCTCAATTCCTTGTCTATCATGGTGAGGAAGAGTTGGTGGTGAAGAGCACACTGATGCAAGCTTTTAAACTAAAAAAGATGAATTTATATGGCAATCTGTATTTGTATTTTCCTCAACAAAAGAGTTGTAAGCTGGAAGAGTTCCATTCAAGAAACAATTACTAATTCTATAAAAGAGGCTTAGCATATTGCTGCCCTGAATGCAACAAAGGAAGACGTTTGGATCAAGAAGTTCATCATTGAACTTGGGATGGTTCGAAGCATCAACTACATAGTAGAGTTGTATTATGACAACAATGGAGCTATTGCACAAGCTAAGGAACCAATATTTCATCAACATTCTAGGCACATACTACAATGATTCCATCTCATACGAGAGATCATACAAGGAGGGGATGTGAAGATTTGTAGAGTACCAACTAAAAGTAATGTTGATGGCCTTAAATAAATCATTTTTAGAGTATAAACCTGATGGTCATGCTGGATCACTTGGGTTTAAGTTCATGGGTGATCAACTCTAAGTGCAAATGAGAGTCTGTTGGTATGTATTCCCAAAGAACTAATCATATGATGAATGTAATGAGATATCTTCCAAACTATTTGATTAGAAAAAAGGCAATCCCCATTTTATATGTTTGTTCAATTATAGATAATGGTATGACATTATAAATGTCTAAAGAACGATGTTACTCAATGATGTATGACTTTAGGTTGAGGACCTGAATAGTGAGGTCATATGTATGATAAGAGTACATACATTCTTGTTATGTCCCTAGTCAGATGTTATTGTGGAAGCTAATAGACAACAATAATACATAAGACAAAAGTGTGTGTTGGTTGATGACAAAATCTCATTTGTCATGACATGTGATATCAAACCAAGCACATTGGTACTTATTATAGAACAATGTACCACATAGACAAACCTTGAGAGTGATGCATGGAAATCATTGAATGGTAGTCAGAATCAACTCCCATAGTGATAGTGGTGATTGTGGTTCTTAGACCTGAAATCACCACACCCATTACATGTTGTTCTATATACTACTACATCATCCAATGTGACCTTGAATAAGGTTACCGTAAAGGTGATGCCTAGATATGTTATGACACATGGTGATTGAGTGTAAGTGATGAAGATGGGATTTGTCCCTCCTTCTAGAGTTAATATCTTAGCCACCTAATAAGAGAGACTAAAAAATGTATGGCCATACTCATGTGAATCAATATAGGATATGTGAGCTCACATGCATCTCAAAAATCTTTCTATATTTTAAAGAACATGCATTGAATGTTAAGAGGATGAGAATTTCATGCCTCGAGTTCATTCTGGATATCAAAGATAAAGGAACTAGACGATCATAGTAACACTAATCATATATTGTAGGATGAAGTTATTCTCCAACTTTTGGATTACTTCGGTAGCAATGATGTGTTCCTAGATATTGCTCATTTCTTTTGATGTCATAAATTTGTTATGGACATTCATTTCCAACATAATATTGGACCTATAGCTTCACATACATAGGATGAACCTAAAATAGGAGTTTACTCATGAATGAGGTTTGACTTGATTACTAAAGTGTTTAGAGTTTAAATTACATTGGTTGAACATTTCCTAAATTGGGATGTGTATCGACCATTTCATAAATGAACTGACCAATTTAGAAATGTAAACTGATGCATTCATATAGTGAATCCACTGGTTGAGTGATTAGTAAGACTGGATCAAGGATTTATACTGACGTCATGTTGTGCATTAACCATCACATTTAAAACCAATATGTTTGTGAATAGGAAAAATAGTGAACCAAACAATTCAAGTGTCGAACCGACCATTTCACATGTGAACCTATTGGTTTTGTGATGAACTAAAATCCAAGCGAGTGAATGAACAAGGAAGGGAAATTGTAAAGAGAAAAGTCCCCTAAACTACCCGGAATAGGCCATGTTTTCTGCCATTCCCTTGCTTTGGGGTCGTTTCATTGTAGCTTTTCAAAAATTCATGAAATTTTGTCTCTTTGACTCCTAAATGATTTAGAAACCCTAATATTATCCATCCTATATAAAGGAGGGTAGTTAAGGCTTTCAGAAGACACACAAATAAACTCTTCCAAATGTTGACCTCTCTCAGTTGTGGTAATGTGAGAGCCCAAGCAAGTCTTACCCATAAAAGGGAGAACAACATGAGAGAGCAACTCAACGCTAGCAAGTTGACATTCGAAGGGACAAATCCTTGTCGTTGGCTCTTGAAATCATAATGAGGAGTTCCCAGTGGTCTTTTTGGACTATATAGAAGTGTGGAGGTCGATGCCACCACGCTAGGAGGACACCAACCACCACCATCTGTGGTGCTACACCAGGAGGTTGTCCCCATAGTTATCTATGTGCTACTTGTAAAAGATGTATGCCACTGCAAAGATAGTTGATGGACTTGCTCCAAGACCAGACGAATGCCTTTCAATCTTCCTTCTCAATCCATAGCTATCGACACGATCCGTTGGTTAAAGGGAGTATGGCAAGAAAAGTTATGTTTCGTTGCCATCTCTGTCTCCATAATTCCCTACAATTTCTAGGTCCCTAATAGTTTCTAGGATTGTTTTTAGATGGCATAACACGTGCTTTAGATTTTAGAGGATGCACAAACCATACATTTATGGAAAATTCCAATTCTAATTGAAAGAGAAAAAACCTTCTAAGCTTTATAAAAGAGATTCAAGGATAGGAAACGTAGAGAAGAGAAGTAGAAATATTTTAGGTGAGAAGAACTAAAAGATATCTTATTTTAGGATATACTTTGTATTTGGCCAAGTAGGGCTCCTAGCGGCCTCATAAACTAACTAGTGGTGTGGAGGGAAGTTTTCCTATTGTCGGGTTGTGACCCAATCCTAGGTGGTATAAGGTTTACAAATATCTTGATATTTTATTTATAGTTCTAGAGAATTATGAAATTATTAGAAAACTAAAGTTAATTAAGTGTATTTGTCTCTGATACCAACTATAACAACCCTAATACCATAATCCTTGTGAATGAGGAATGCATAGGCAAGGGTAGTAAAATCATATTTTTCAAGGCTGATTTCTCAAACATGAACAAATAATAATCAAAATTTCATTTTAATAAGATAAGATGTTCAATAATGTTCATATCTGAGAGGAGGTGCATAATTGGAACATAAAACTATGGGAAAAAAACTAAATCTGTTGAAGTTACAAACTAGAAATGACATAATATGTATATTCTCTTAGTCCTTTAAACTTCATCCTTTTAATCAAACACATCTTTCATTTAGACCAATTTGATGTTTATACAAACAAACCATCGACATGTTTCTATGTTGTGTTTATGGATACGACCAAAAGAACACACAAAGTAGTAGAATATATGGGGTATGGGAAAATGAATAATCTACAAACAATAGACCTTTTTTTATTTCATGTTTCAACCCATAATCTAGATATCATATTTGTTAGGCAATGTTGTTCCAGCATTGGAATCTATCTCATTTCCCTAATATAACTTTAGGTCCTCATTGGTTTATATTCACCCTCTTAGTGATCATTCCTTACATTATAGGGGTATATTTCTCCTTGTAGTTTGGAAGTGGGTTTCTTCCTAATAAACTCTCATGAAATTCTAATTATCTAGTTCAATTATTATTCTAATGTACATGTAGATCATTATCATTTGTAAGAAATAAAGCAATCAACACAAAGTTGAAAATAAACAAAATTAGAAAAGTTTAAAAATATGTGTATGATTAAATGGGTTTGGTTAACTATAAATACCCACATACCTTGTTTCAGGACTAAGACATGTTGGGACCTCTCTTTTGATCAACATTAATGCAAACCATTACAGGGAAACCCAAAACCTAAACTCAAATAATGAAGAAAAACAACTAGTTATCAACAAACATGGTTAACACAATATATGAACAAAACAGATAAAATTTTCCTTTTTACTTCTCATAAAACCTTGTAAGAATGTCACCTCAATGACAAAATATTTAATCACAACCAACAACATTCAACTCCATTAAAACCAAAATCAAAACTTTTAGCCTATATATTATTCAATTTACATCAAATACATGAATACGAAGGAACCATTCAATCTACTACCCATCCCTGGAAAGAGAGAATACATGGACATTCTAATCTATCTAGATTATTTTATTTACATCGTATTTTTCAAGACTTCTCCGCTAGATAGAATTATACTTCAAAATAGTTGATACAACCTCATGAGACTCATATACATACCCAATGAGTGGATATCTCTACATGAATCAACATCGTATTAATTATAATGAACTTAAAAGAAACATGCATACATTGAAAAATCTAGCAGATATTTCTAGAAACTAGTCAAATTCAATTTATGATAATAACCTAATTAATTAGATAGGGTAATCACTCAGATCAAATCCATATTTTAAACATCTTTTAGAGCATATCCATGAACAAGTCAATAGATGTTAATTAAGAAAGACGACCCACTAGTATGAGTAACAAGTAAAAACATAAAAATTTCAAACTACTACATAACAATAACCTCATCTTTGTGACACTCCACAGCCAGACCAGGAATACAACCTACAATCATGAAAATGATGTACACCTAAGACAAATAAGACTATTCTAATGACAAGAAAATCTATATTCAGAATGGATATAAATTCCCAACATCAACTGCATGCCAAACTTTTAAGATCAGAATCTAAACTAGATAATTAAAAAATATAGAAATAGATCATCTTTGTAAAAGAATGATTACTTTCCACAACAAGAAACATATTCAACAGTAGTATATCTATCATCTAGCAATTAAAGGCATGTAACAACATTCAACTCATATTCTACCCGACTTGTCATATTTTATTCATTTGCCCTAAAACTACTTGTCTTGTGCCTAACCAAGTAGAAGTTTCCATGTTTGATTCTTTAGTCAATGACTCACTTGACTACCTTAGAGTTTAGACAAAAACTATAAGATACCAACAACATACCTTGGTCCACCATAGCTTTACCTAAAGAGGTTCACTCCTCATCTAGGGTACATGAGATAGGAACCCACAAAACAATTTATTCCATATCATCATATATCACATGCTTCACAAATTTCATTTCATTAAAGTTTATTCCTCTTGGAAATAGACTTTCACAACAAAGGATTTAGGGCCAAAGCCAAACCAAATGACTCACTCCTAAATCTTGGTGTTTATAACCTTTAAGGTCTTGACCCACACTGTAGAAATCCTTATCATGACACTCTGATTACAACAAGGAGATCTGTTTCATTTCCATAGTGCGGTACTCGAGTGAAACTCATGTTTTTCAGGGCACCTAACCAGATGTGCCATCATTCCTCTTATTATTAATCCTTTATTACTCATATTAAAGAAGATTCAATCATCATTTATCATATGTGTATATTCTTGCATAACTACATTAACATGAATCAAATTAGGCTTATCAAAATAAGATAATGACTAAAACAAAAATTTAACAAATTTCAAATTTGTAACACATCTGATTCTTTCCATTTCCACATCATATCATAGAATTCATTTACCTTAAATAGGTCTTCTCAAAAGTAATCAAATCTTACTAATTCCATCTCAACATATTTCTATCAATTCACTCCATATCATAGTTCTCATCAAATATTCACAACGACATTAAAACTAGTAATAGTATAGACATTAGATATTTTGTGTAATTCATCATACTTCGTACCTCGTCAAACAGGAGGAAGGATAGTAGCAGGAAGTGTGGCAACATATACTTAATCCATTCCATTTATATAGATATGAATAAATCTCAAGCATAAACTTACATTACACACTAGATACTATTCATTTATTGCTTATCATTTTCCATCTAGTGTTAAATTCCATCACATGTGTAATCTCATTTGAAACCCATAAGATTAGACCATTCTTACAATACAAGTATCCAAAGAATATTACAATCCAACTGCAAGTTCTTGTGAATCAAATTGCATCCTTGAACTTCATTATGTAATTTAATTTGACTATACTTTTGTACAGTCCTTAATTCTTTCTTTTAGGACATAATTCATTATTATCACATAGCTCATCATATTAGGGCTATGTTAGGATATAAGACCAAACTATGAGTTTTCTTACTATTTCCTTCATTAGTCATTTCTTCTTTCATACCATGTTCACTACTATTCCTCGAATCAATCATTCTAAATTCACTTACATAAGAGGTTTCTCTCTCCTTGAAATCCTTTATTGCAAATTTTTAGTGTATTTTTATTCATTTTACGTCAACGTAGATATATTTATATTAAAAGTATAAAGACTTCATCATACTTATTTTATTAATATTTTATTCATTACATATCATCACAATTCATATCACCCTTGTCCATTTCTTAATTTGCATTTAGATACATGTATGATGTGTTTGTTCTTACAATGTTATTTTGATAAATAACTACAATCTTTCATTCCTTATTAAACTCTAAAACTAGAAGGTATCGTGGTTCAGGGTTTCTTCTTCTTCTTACTCCTTAGTCTTAATTCATCTCTCGACTCATCTTTAAGTGACTTGTATAAAAATCTAACATTGATGTGGTATTTTGTCATATTTTATATATTATACTAGAATACACATATTAGTATTATATAATCTTATTAAGACTTATCACCTTTAATGAAGTAATAACGCCTAAAATCAAGCATTTCATCACATTTATACTTTGAGCTTTATTTATCATACTCGGCTCAATACTAGATTGTAGGGTTTAAGAGGCCATCTTAATCCAACACATCACAACAATCATGCCATTCATTAATCTCATCATGTTGCATATGGGTTCATAATGGATATCCCCACACATGGAAATTGTTGTTTCTATTCCATATATTTCATTCGATAATCATAAGTATACACTGTTTAATTGACTCATTTGATTCAACCCTCAACACAAACCCTAAATAGGGAACATTTCCACCTCATACTGACCCTTATGTATATTCATATTCACTTTTAGTAAGATTCAACAATTCACATATTTGAATTCATTCTAATCCAATTTTAATATGACTCTATACACATCAAATCAATTTCCAAGCATATCATTCAATAGTTGTTCTAGGCAATATTCATACATAACAACATAATTCTATGTCCATGGATTTTTTATATAAATTAAATAAACATGAAAGAAACTATATATATATATATATATATTAATTATCCTAAATAATCTAAATGAATAACATTTATTTACCTAAAATCATTCCAATTGATTGCACAGTTGCATATAAATAATAGCAATGATCCTGACTATTTTAGTCCAATATAGTTAGGCTTCAACATGATTAAAAAGCTTAATAGGGAGAGAAAAACTCACGTAAGGTGACGAGAAACTTAAAAACATAGGTCAAGCTTTGAGTTTCTAGAAATCCATCAAGTTTTTAGCTATTGAATTTGTGTCTTACTCCTCTCAACTTGGAAACCCTAGAATGGAGAATAGGACAGAATGAGTAGAAGAGGGTGATTATAAGTCCTTTTGAATTAAATTAGAGGTGGGACAAAACTAAAGGAAACCCTCTCCAATTTACATGGTTTTTGTTGTCTAATTAGTGACAATTGAATCAACTGATTTTGAGATTAGCCCATGGATGAAGTCAAAAGTCAAGACAGAGCTTAGAAGCCTCCAATGTTGTAGTTCATGTGGTTGTAGGAAGGGTAATTGGCAGTGGTTGAGTCATTGAGAACTCATTGAAATGCTTCACAATAATTGTGATTTAGCAAATTACTAGGTCTTCTTTGGATCAACCTTTTTGAGGGGGAGCACCATCGATGAAATTTAGTTCTGAGGAAATGGTCCCACGACCCTCACCCACTCCACTACCCCATGATTAAGCCCACACCACACCAACAAACTGCAATGGCTGCCAATTTCCCATTCACCATCCTCTTGGGGTTGATTGACATGTGAGAGAATAATCACCAAAAAACTATCTAACGATTGCCAACTTATTTGATTTCATAAACTCTAAGAAGAGAAAACCCTAGATCTTCATCTTTGCCATTTTTCCAACCAAATCTGAACTCTCTATCTCCTTATAGGATTTTAATTCAATGAAATGAATCACAAAATATGAGAGGTCCTTGGGTGCTAGTTTACTTGTATATATCAATTAAGGTGCTTGGGTCAATTGCAAATTGACCCTAATTTACACTTTCTTTTATTTCAGCAGAATGTTCTTCCATAAAAATGTTATTGAATATCATTTACTAAGTAGATCAATATCTTCCAAAAATTATTAAAAACTTGTATGTTGTCTAACACAACATTCAAAGATCCTATAAAATGTTTAGATCATTTTTAGTTATCAATAAAAAGATAAAAATCAAATACTAGACTACTAATATTCATCTAGAATGCATGGTTGCTCGCATATGTCTAGGCTAACTCGCCTGCCAATTAGGTCATATGATATTCAAAAATTTTGATATTTCATTAGAACACATAGTTGAGTTCTCCAAATCATATAAAACTTTCGAGTAAATAAGATTTATAGATAAAATAATAAAAACCATTTACAATTCCACTATATTTATCAAAATTTGTATTCATATTCTATCAAAACCCTAATTTTGGCCAATTAGGATTTTCAATTTTCCAAACTCTAACTTTTTGAAATAAAAACTATAATTAGAATTTCTCATTAGGTTTAAAGAATCATATCTAGACTATTATCATTATTCAATCTTTAAAGAATGATTAATCCAGTTAAGCATGCAATCATCTACATATACCATTATTAGATGCCTAATTTGAAAATGGAGTGTTATAGATTCTCCCATCCTTTTAGGAATTCATCTTGGAATCCAAGAAAATATATGGAATAAGGTCATGGCATCTAAACTTTCATCTCTCTCATCATCAAATTAAAATGCTTTTCATTTTATCTTTCTTTAGTTTGACATTGTTTTCTTATTTCTTAGATATTTTATTTTGAAATGAAAAATTTATTGGCATTGGATGGATATTTCATACCTTGTGATCATAATGTTTACCTTTGAGTATTATAAATAAGTATTTTAATAAATCTTATTAGTACATCACTTATCAAGA
Organism: Alisma plantago-aquatica; assembly: GCA_963693085.1. Taxonomy (NCBI): domain Eukaryota; kingdom Viridiplantae; phylum Streptophyta; class Magnoliopsida; order Alismatales; family Alismataceae; genus Alisma; species Alisma plantago-aquatica. The sequence continues at coordinate 589,248,978 of OY856410.1, forward strand.
CGTGATTCACATCACCTTTCATATTCTTGTAAAATTTGATTATATATCTCATGAATCAAGATTATAATGCATTTGTATTATTATTTGGATTCATCAATCTCTTCATACAAATATCATTTACGGACTTCATCCTCAATTATCAACTTTTTTTATGATTACAGATTTATAGTCATGTTCAAATTCAATAGGGTTGATCTTCATAATATGTTAAATTCATTCATCTTTCTCATATGAAATTTCTATCTTCTCTTAGTTTCCATATTTAATTACATAATCCATTCTCTTTCTCAATTTTACCCCTTTATTAAAATCATTCATATTCTTATACTCCCAAACTATTTTTATTTGAATGCTTAGACAAAGAACTAGAAGAAGTACAGTCATAAGTTCCATACTAACTTATCCATATACTTGGATTCTTTACCAAAGTAGCCAAAACTAACTTCATTCTTTATGCATATCATTCAGGTAAAGTCAAACATCCAAATCCCTAGATCCTATTGTCCATGTAGACTCATCAAACCTAAGCTCTGATACCTCATTGTAGGGACCTCTCTTTAGATCAGCAATAATTCCAACCATTAGAGTAAAATCCAAAATCTAAACCCATATATTGAAGCAAAACAACTAGTTCTTAGAAAATGTGATTAACATCTATGAAAAACACATATTAATTTTTTTTTTCTTATAAAATCTTGTAACAAAGTTGTAAGACCCCTACCATGGATTTATGGTTGAACATGATTTCTTAACTTAATTGGGTTCTTAATTCATTAGTCAAACCCTAAGTTATGATTTGATATCATGTCACTAAGCTATGTTTCAATTTGTGTCCAGTTTGGACATTGTTTGATTAAGTTTTGCAATTTATGTGCTTATATGGATATGCAATTTCCCCAGATCTAGGATTTTATATGTAATTTTCACATAAATGATGTGCATCACAAATGCTCTTAACATATTTGATATAGTTGCATCTTTGAACAACTAAATGCACTATCAAATGTGTGATTTTTCTATCTTAGGTTTGAGGACCTAGGGTTATTCACCTAATTAACCAACTCGATGGATTTTCTAAGTAGGTTAGGGATCCGATGGTTCACTATGAGAGTGAAGGATCCTATGGTTCTCCCTTGAAGCATGGGATTTGATGGTTTTCTCTAAAGGCAAAACAAATGATGGTTTCCCATGTAGTATGCATCAACCGATGGTGGACCATGGTTACATATATGGAAAAGTATGGTCACAATCTAATGGCTTATCCGATGATACAACTTGATGGTTCAGCTAGGTTTCCCACCAATGGCTCTCCTAGGTTGACAATAAATGGAAGATCTGCTTTTAATGGGTCAGAGTTTTTAACCTTTCAATACATGGCAAGCATGCTTTCAACCCTCAACCACCATCCTCTCTCTCCCTAGCCTTATATGCTCATCTCCTCTCTACCAAACAAACTTTTTTTCACTCCTTCATTTCCTTATTTTTGCTTGAGAGGTCCAACCCTATTGCTTTGTGGAAGAAGAAGAGCTCTTGAGGGTGAATCTTGGTTTCATGTTGCTCTAGGGTTTGGATATGCCTTCTCTAGGATGATTTGGAGCTTCCTAAACTAGTTTCTTTCTCTAAACAATTAAGGTCATCTACCTTATCTTCCTTTTTATTGTTGCCCTCCTTTTGTCTTCTTCTTTGGGTGAATCCATGGTGTTTTTGGTAGAGCTCGATCATGTGGTTGAAGAACCTCTTCTCTCCTCTTTTTCTTTATATCTTCCTTATTATTGAAGAAAGGAGCTATCTTGGAATGTTTGGAGTGCTAAAGCAATAGTTTCTCTTATCTCTTTCAAGCTACCTTGTTGTTTTGATGATCGTCATCCTCCTTGAGGTGAGTTATATAACTTTCATCCCATTTCATGTTTACTTTTAACTTGCTATATGTATGGCTTGCCCTAAAAATGTAGTAATATGTAAGAAGAAGATCATTTGGGAAACGTATGAGCATATGTAGTAGTATTTGTGTGGGTAAAATACCCCTAGTGTAAGGACCCTAAACTTACTTAATGAGTTGAATAAGATTAACTATCATAAATGAATTCTTATAACCCTAATATAACCTTATTATATTCTTTTAAATCATAATACAATCTTAAGTTTCAAATTTGGTCCAATTGGGACATTGTTTGAGCAAGTTATGCAATTTTATGCACATTTTGGACTTTTATACAATTTACACAATTGAGAGGGTTTCCTTGCAATTTGTCACTTGAATTATGTTTGTTAAATATTCTCTCATCATTATTGAGCTTTTTGAGTCATGGGGAACCTATTTCATTCTTGGTTTGAAGGTGTTTTCTCCAAGGGTATTTAGGGTTTACCCCTTCACGGATGAGCTACCTTTCGTAGCTATCAACTAATGAATTATTTGATTGGCTTGGAAATTAGACAAAGGAAACTAATCAGGTATATATGGATGGTGGGGGATATTCTTGTGTGTGCTTGTATATTCTTAATAGTTTAAGGCCATAGACAAATGGGGAAGCTACTTTTACACCTCATGCTTTCTTCCATCCTAATCCATGGGCTATACTTACCTCTTCCTTGACCAAGTACGATACTTGTCTTGCTTTCTCTTTCCTCTAACCTAGAGCAACGACTCCACTCTATTTTTCTACGGAACCAATTTCTCTAACGTAGAAGACAACCTCTTTTTCGAGAAGAAGGTCTCCTAGAGCTCCATTTAGCCCTACCTAGGGTTTCTAAGGTCATCTTCTAGGGATTTTGACCAACGAAAGTTGTTTTATTCCTTCCTTATCCATTTCTCTTACTCTTCTCCTTCCTTATACCATCCTCCAGGTCGTAACCTTACTGTTCCATGGTATACATTGCTCCAAAGCTCTAAAATCCTACCTTTCTCGCTCCTTATGATTAGGGTTTGCTCATTTGATAAAGAAAGGTGCTAGATGGACGAGTTCACAACTTTTGCTTGGATTTTCTACCCTATCTGCTTGTGTTTTATCCTATTTGGGAGTTTATCTTATAATTAGAGGCAAGTTTTATAACTTTCTCTACGTTTATTGCTTATCATAAGCTTGCTAGCTCATGTTCTTGCTTGAAAATGATGATTCATGCACTAAAAAGCTATGCTTGACTTGGATTTTGATTTTTATAATGTTCCCTATTCTAATTTCAGTTCTAGATGAACCTGTGATCATGTTTATGTTATTCCTAAGGTATTATATGTCATAGATCAGGTTGTTTTGACAACCTATCATGCTAAGAACCTATTAACCAATGCTCAATTATAGGGTTTTATGCTGATTTCTTCTATAAACCTAGGAACTAATGATGGTACCATTGCGACAACCCTATGGTGTTGTCTTTATGAAAACTTATGGTCAGGATCAAAGGTTTCAGAGGATGGTGACAGCCTATGGTCACCCCCTTAGGTCAGGTTTCGGATAAATTAGAAGTTTAATGATCAACCATTAAGTACCCAAGTAATGTTATCAATCAATGATGACATTAGCTTAATATTTGATGTTGATTGATTAATATAATTCTGATCTAACAACCTATGGTGACTTAATGGTCACTAATGATGATGTATCAGGTCTTGAAAACCTATGATGAGTTAATCATATATTTGTAGCATCAATTAAGCCTTAGACCAATGGTTTCTTGGGTCACTTGATGCAATGGTCGGACCTATACTATAATTGATGATTTTAACTCATGAAATTGATCCAATGGTCAAGATATAATGTCTATTCCTCCAATTAAGTGTTATGTCTAATGTAATATGTTGGTCCTAATCATGTGATTTATATGGTTTCTTTATATGATCAACTTAAGGAGCTTACTCGTTGACAATGGATGCCTTGTTTTAAATGAACAATCAATTGTGCGTTTTACCCTACTCTCAATGGAACTTTTTGTGTTGTTAATCAAGGGATGTCTAAGGTTAGATGGTGAATCGTTATAGAGAACAAATCAAGGACTTCATAGATGGTTTATCCAAGGTGTTTGCTTATGTAAACAACCAATGGTCTTACCTTTAAACATCCAATGGTTCTGGGTGACATTGTGCTATGGAGATATGGGTTGAATGATGATGGAAGAAGTGGAGGGTTACCCTTAATAAGGTAGTCTTACTTATTCAATCATATGAATAGAAGGTATGATAACCATATTGTGTTGATACGTAACCCTAATGAGGTATACCTTGTTATAACTAGCTTTAATATAACTAAATGTTGGTAATTGGGTATGAATAGTCGTTGAATGACAAATACAATCATGGAGTGCTCTGTTATTGTTATTGAAACCCTAGTATGCTATTACCTGATGGTTACACCTTTATTTATGTGTGTGTTGATACTTGAGAATAGTATGGAATGTGAAGGTGATGCTTCACCTTATGCATCCATGATCCAATGGGGATGACGTGAGTTAGGGTTTGGGTACAAGTGCTAATTAGTAACATTGATATATTTATCATGTTGAACCTAACTCTAATGCAAATAGATAAAGATGAGTATTCATGTTTAACATTCTTAAATGATGGAATGATGGTAAAATAACCTCCTTAACATGATCATAATCTTAATGTGTTAATTGGTGGTTATCATAGCCACATGGTTGATACTTTCTTATGCTCAGCATGTGCATTATAAATATGATGAGTGTTAATCATATCTAGATTACTTGCATGTTGGTGTAATAAAGGAATGTTCTTAATTTTAATATAACCCTGCTATGATTGTTTATGAATATACCCTAGCTCATTAATGCAATATTGTGTTGAATGAGGTGTAATCCTCTTGTGTTGATAAGGGTTGATACTCTGTGATATTTTGAAAACGATTTATATCTTTTAATAGTATGATGGTCTTAGTGACCTTTGGGCATGATTGAGCCCTGAATGAGGTGTAATCTTCTTATGTTGATAAGGGTTGATACCCTGTGATATTGTGAAAAGGATTTATATCTTGTGATAGTATGATGACTAGTGTGGTCTCATGAATGGCAAGTGAATAGTACCATGTGATGATGAGATGTGAAATTATGTTTCAAACATTTTATATCTTTTAAAGTTGTGATATTTATATGCTTTCAAGAAGTGAATTATGGTTTGTATGTCCACTTGTTTGATGCAGCCTTAATTCATCGAATTGGCATAACTAATCAAGTGAAACTCTAATCATGTAGTGACATGTTCCATAGATCCATTTGAGTGTCTGAACTTGCTAGATGGTGAAACAAGTATTCCTAAGGGAAACTCGGAGCACATATTGATGAGTATGTGGGGTGCTTATCATCCTGAATTCAAGTGTTTATGGAGGATCACTGCGGTCATATCTAGCCCTCAGTTTGAGAATGGTTGCAGTCGTGTCTTGGTGATTATATATGTGATAAGATTGGAGGACAACTGTGGTTGTACCTCAGATGGTAGGGTATGTGTACCCACCTCCTTTTACTAGTGCCATGACTTGTACCAAGGATAGACTAGGATGTTAGTAGCTTGACCTTATGTGTCTCTATGGCAGACCCATACTGACCGGGGCAGATAAGATCTTAGGAGTCCGGCTCTTCCTAGATCTTGTATGGCACTGATTTTGACTTAGCAGTGGTCAGTTGGATTTTGAGTGGTATCCTCAATTTCCTCTGGACATAATAAAAGATGTAAGACATCCGTGTAGCATATCTATTTAGGGTTATACACAACACTTCATATTGAATGATAACCCTTGTTTTCTGTCTTTTCGCTAAGATCGTATATAGTACAATAAGAGATAATAGATATAATCATGTTTTAGTTATGCTCATGTTGTAAACATGCTTATGTTGTCAAATATACTAACATTGATGGTTAATATGTTGTTGCTAGCTATGTTTAATATTGCTAGCCATGCCTATGTAATTAGAAATTCTTAAACTACTAATCATGCCTATGTAGTTCATTGTGTTATGATGTTAGTTCTACATATGATATTTGTTCCCTTTATTTGAGATGCCAATATTGATAACCATGTTATGTTACTAGACACATTCATGATGTCATGGATGCTTTTGCTACTAGGTTGCTTGTATTGTTAGCAAGGAATATGTTGAGAGTCAGATTAATGATAAAGATTGTCATTTGATGTAATTCGGTGATATTTGAGTAGATATCTATACAAAGAAATGGATTTATTTGTTATCTATATATGCATTGATGATCATACTTGTTGCATATCATTCAGGTAAAGTCAAACATCCAAATCCCTAGATCCTATTGTCCATGTAGACTCATCAAACCTAAGCTCTGATACCTCATTGTAGGGACCTCTCTTTAGATCAGCAATAATTCCAACCATTAGAGTAAAATCCAAAATCTAAACCCATATATTGAAGCAAAACAACTAGTTCTTAGAAAATGTGATTAACATCTATGAAAAACACATATTAATTTTTTTTTTCTTATAAAATCTTGTAACAAAGTTGTAAGACCCCTACCATGGATTTATGGTTGAACATGATTTCTTTACTTAATTGGGTTCTTAATTCATTAGTCAAACCCTAAGTTATGATTTGATATCATGTCACTAAGCTATGCTTCAATTTGTGTCCAGTTTGGACATTGTTTGATTAAGTTTTGCAATTTATGTGCTTATATGGATATGCAATTTCCCCAGATCTAGGATTTTATATGTAATTTTCACATAAATGATGTGCATCATAAATGCTCTTAACATATTTGATATAGTTGCATCTTTGAACAACTAAATGCACTATCAAATGTGTGATTTTTCTATCTTAGCTTTGAGGAACTAGGGTTTCTCACCTAATTAACCAACTCGATGGATTTTCTAAGTAGGTTAGGGATCTGATGGTTCACTATGAGAGTGAAGGATCCTATGGTTCTCCCTTGAAGCATGGGATTTGATGGTTTTCTCTAAAGGCAAAACAAATGATGGTTTCCCATGTAGTATTAATCAACCGATGGTGGACCATGGTTACATATATGGAAAAGTATGGTCACAATCTAATGGCTTATCTGATGATACAACTTGATGGTTCAGCTAGGTTTCCCACCAATGGCTCTCCTAGGTTGACAATAAATGGAAGATCTTCTTTTAATGGGTCAGAGTTTTTAACCTTTCAACACATGGCAAGCATGCTTTCAACACTCAACCACCATCCTCTCTCTCCCTAGCCTTATATTCTCATCTCCTTTCTACCAAACAAACTTTTTTTCACTCCTTCATTTCCTTATTTTTGCTTCAGAGGTCCAACCCTATTGCTTTGTGGAAGAAGAAGAGCTCTTGAGGGTGAATCTTAGTTTCATTTTGCTCTAGGGTTTGGATATGCCTTCTCTAGGATGATTTGGAGCTTCCTAAACTAGTTTCTTTCTCTAAACAATTAAGGTCATCTACCTTATCTTCCTTTTTATTGTTGCCCTCCTTTTGTCTTCTTCTTTGGGTGAATCCATGGTGTTTTTGGTAGAGCTCGATCATGTGGTTGAAGAACCTCTTCTCTCCTCTTTTTCTTTATATCTTCCTTATTATTGAAGAAAGGAGCTATCTTGGAATGTTTGGAGTGCTAAAGCAATAGTTTCTCTTATCTCTTTCAAGCTACCTTGTTGTTTTGATGATCGTCATCCTCCTTGAGGTGAGTTATATAACTGTCATCCCATTTCATGTTTACTTTTAACTTGCTATATGTATGGCTTGCCCTAAAAATGTAGTAATATGTAAGAAGAAGATCATTTGGGAAACGTATGAGCATATGTAGTAGTATTTGTGTGGGTAAAATACCCCTAGTGTAAGGACCCTAAACTTACTTAATGAGTTGAATAAGATTAACTATCATAAATGAATTCTTATAACCCTAATATAACCTTATTATATGCTTTTAAATCATAATACAATCTTAAGTTTCAAATTTGGTCCAATTGGGACATTGTTTGAGCAAGTTATGCAATTTTATGCACATTTTGGACTTTTATACAATTTACACAATTGAGAGGGTTTCCTTGCAATTTGTCACTTGAATTATGTTTTTTAGATATTCTCTCATCATTATTTAGCTTTTTGAGTCATGGTGAACCTATTTCATTCTTGGTTTGAAGGTGTTTTCTCCAAGGGTATTTAGGGTTTACCCCTTCACGGATGAGCTACCTTTCGTAGCTATCAACTAATGAATTATTTGATTGGCTTGGAAATTCGACAAAGGAAGCTAATCAGGTATATATGGATGGTGGGGGATCTTCTTGTGTGTTCTTGTATATTCTTAATAGTTTAAGGCCATAGACAAATGGGGAAGCTACTTTTACACCTCATGCTTTCTTCCATCCTAATCCATGGGCTATACTTACCTCTTCCTTGACCAAGTACGATACTTGTCTTGCTTTCTCTTTCCTCTAACCTGGAGCAACGACTCCACTCTATTTTTCTACGGAACCAATTTCTCTAATGTAGAAGACAACCTCTTTTTGGAGAAGAAGGTCTCCTAGAGCTCCATTTAGCCCTACCTAGGGTTTCTAAGGTCATCTTCTAGGGATTTCGACCAACGAAAGTTGTTTTATTCCTTCCTTATCCATTTCTCTTGCTCTTCTCCTTTCTTATACCATCCTCGAGGTCGTAACCTTACTGTTCCATGGTATACATTTCTCCAAAGATCTAAAATCCTACCTTTCTCGCTCCTTATGATTAGGGTTTGCTCATTTGATAAAGAAAGGTGCTAGATGGACGAGTTCACAGCTTTTGCTTGGATTTTCTACCCTAGCTGCTTGTGTTTTCTCCTATTTGGGAGTTTATCTTATAATTATAGGCAAGTTTTATAACTTTCTCTACGTTTATTGCTTATCATAAGCTTGCTAGCTCATGTTCTTGCTTGAAAATGATGATTCATGCACTAAAAAGCTATGCTTGACTTGGATTTTGATTTTTATAATGTTCCCTATTCTGATTTCAGTTCTAGATGAACATGTGATCATGTTTATGTTATTCCTAAGGTGTTATATGTCTTAGATCAGGTTGTTTTGACAACCTATCATGCTAAGAACCTATTAACCAATGCTCAATTTTAGGGTTTTATGCTGATTTCTTCTATAAACCCATGAACTAATGATGGTACCATTGTGACAACCATATGGTGTTGTCTTTATGAAAACTTATGGTGGGGATCAAAGGTTTTAGATGATGGTGACAACCTATGGTCACCCCCTTAGGTCAGGTTTCAGATAAATTAGAAGTTTATTGATCAACCATTAAGTACCCTACTAATGTTATCAATCAATGATGACATTAGCTTAATATTTGATGTTGATTGATTAATATAATTCTGATCTAACAACCTATGGTGACTTAATGGTCACTAATGATGGTGTATCAGGTCTTAAAAACCTATGATGAGTTAATCATATATTTGTAGCATCAATTAAGCCTTAGACCAATGGTTTCTTGGGTCACTTGATGCAATGGTTGGACCTATACTATAATTGATGATTTTAACTCATGAAATTGATCCAATGGTCAAGATATAATATCTATTCCTCCAATTAAGTGTTATGTCTAATGTAATATGTTGGTCCTAATCATGTGATTTATATGGTTTCTTTATATGATCAACTTAAGGAGCTTACTCGTTGACAATGGATGGCTTGTTTTAAATGAACAATCAATTGTGGGTTTTACCCTACTCTCAATGGAACTTTTTGTGTTGTTAATCAAGGGATGTCTAAGGTTAGATGGTGAATCGTTCTAGAGAACAAATCAAGGACTTCATAGGTGGTTTATCCAAGGTGTTTGCTTATGTAAACAACCAATGGTATTATCTTTAAACATCCAATGGTTCTGGGTGACATTGTGGTATGGAGATATGGGTTAAATGATGATGGAAGAAGTGGAGGGTTACCCTTAATAAGGTAGTCTTACCTATTCAATCATATGAATAGAAGGTATGATAACCATATTGTGTTGATATGTAACCCTAATTAGGTATACCTTGTTATAACTAGCTTTAATATAACTAAATGTTGGTAATTGGGTATGAATAGCCATTGAATGACAAATACAATCATGGAGTGCTCTGTTACTGTTATTGAAACCCTAGTATGCTATTACCTAATGGTTACACCTTGATTTATGTGTGGGTTGATATTTGAGAATAGTATGGAATGTGATGGTGATGCTTCACCTTATGCATCCATGATCCAATGGGGATGACGTGAGTTAGGGTTTGGGTACAAGTGCTAATTCATAACATTGATATATTTATCATGTTGAACCTAACTCTAATGCAAATAGATAAAGATGAGTATTCATGTTTAACATTCTTAAATGATGGAATGATGGTGAAATAACCTCCTAAACATGATCATAATCTTAATGTGTTAATTGGTTGTTATCATAGCCACATGGTTGATACTTTCTTATGCTAAGCATGTGCATTATAAATATGATGAGTGTTAATCATATCTAGATTACTTGCATGTTGGTGTAATAAAGGAATGTTCTTAATTTTAATATAACCCTACTATGATTGTTTATGAATAAACCCTAGCTCATTAATGCAATATTGTGTTGAATGAGGTGTAATCCTCTTGTGTTGACAAGGGTTGATACTCTGTGATATTTGAAAAGGATTTATATCTTTTAATAGTATGATGGTCTTAGTGACCTTTGGGCATGATTGAGCCCTGAATGAGGTGTAATCTTCTTATGTTGATAAGGGTTGATACCCTGTGATATTGTGAAAAGGATTTATATCTTGTGATAGTATGATGACTAGTGTGGTCTCATGAATGGCAAGTGAATAGTACCAAGTGATGATGAAATGAGAAATTACGTTCCAAACATTTTATATCTTTTAAAGTTGTGATATTTATATGCTTTCGAGAAGTGAATTATGGTTTGTATGTCCACTTGTTTGATGCAGCCTTAATTCATCGAATTGGCATAACTAATCAAGTGAAACTCTAATCATGTAGTGACATGTTCCATAGATCCATTTGAGTGTCTGAACTTGCTAGATGGTGAAACAAGTATTCCTAAGGGAAACTCATAGCACATATTGATGAGTATGTGGGGTGCTTATCATCCTGAATTCAAGTGTTTATGGAGGATCATTGCGGTCATACCTAGCCCTCAGTTTGAGAATGGTTGCAGTCGTGTCTTGGTGATTATATATGTGATGAGATTGGAGGACAACTGTGGTTGTACCTCAGATGGTAGGGTATGTGTACCCACCTCCTTTTACTAGTGCCATGACTTGTACCAAGGATAGACTAGGATGTTAGCAGCTTGACCTTATGTGTCTCTATGGCAGACCCATACTGACCGGGGCAGATAAGATCTTAGGAGTCCGACTCTTCCTAGATCTTGTATGGCACTGATTTTGACTTAGCAGTGGTCAGTTGGATTTTGAGTGGTATCCTCAATTTCCTCAGGACATAATAAAAGATGTAAGACATCTGTGTAGCATATCTATTTAGGGTTATACACAACACTTCATATTGAATGATAACCCTTGTTTTCTTTCTTTTCGCTAAGATCGTATATAGTACAATAAGAGATAATAGATATACTTATGTTTTAGTTATGCTCATGTTGTAAACATGCTTATGTTGTCAAATATACTAACATTGATGGTTAATATGCTGCTGCTAGCTATGTTTAATATTGCTAGCCATGCCTATGTAATTAGAAATACTTAAACTACTAATCATGCCTATGTAGTTCATTGTGTTATGATGTTAGTTCTACATATGATATTTGTTCCCTTTATTTGAGATGCTAATATTGATAACCATGTTATGTTACTAGACACATGCATGATGTCAGGGATGCTTTTGCTACTAGGTTGCTTGTATTGTTAGCAAGGAATATGTTGAGAGTCAGATTAATGATAAAGATTGTCATTTGATGTAATTCGGTGAAATTTGAGTAGATATCTATACAAAGAAATGGATTTATTTGTTATCTATATATGCATTGATGATCATACTTGTTGCTAAGATGATTTGCTAAATCTGTTTAGTATACTTGAACTGTTCAATCTGTTCATTTGATTATTAAATACTCCAACTACTTAGTTATCTACTATTTAAAAGGTTGTAAACAAGAAGTTTTATTGGAGGTTATATCTCTTGATGGGACATGGGTTTCACCCTTGTGGTTTGCCACATTTTTTAGGTAATCGGAAGTGACAAAACCAAACATGTGGCAGAAAAGAGGAGTTGTAGTAATGAAACTTTGAGAAAGTTGATTAAATGTGTAGTGTGTCCTAGAGTCATCCATGTACTCTCAGGTTCGGGCAGGAAAAGTTTGTATATGGTGTTTCAAATGTGTCAGACTTTTGTTAGCATATTAATGCTTGTTTGTGTGGCATATACAGATATTGTTCTCCTGTGTATATATATTGTGGCTAAGGTGATAGAATAATTTGTATCAAATTGTTGGTATAGTATGGATAAAAGAAAGATGTTGGACTCTTATGTAAGTGTTTCTGAGCAAGTGTTGATGTTGAAATAAGTTTTATTTTACCCATATTTTTGGGTATGTGATTAATTAGTGATCGATTGTGCTTTATGTTTTGAGTAATGTTGTTTAGTGTAACAGGTTATTACATGTTGGTATCTGATCTTTAGGTTCACTGAGTCTACAGGAATACTAGGACTTAGGACTAGGATGATGTCAAAATTAGGAATATGACAAAAATATGGTGCTTGCTGCCTTATCTCAGTATTTGGGTGCCCTGGCCATGTATTCAATTATTGAAGAAAAGGTAAGTATGAAACTCTTAGACTTTTGTCTTTCTGATTACTCTAATGAGGTAGTCTTTTTGAAACAATCTAAGAAGCATAATGAATCAGAAATCATGATGCAGATAACTCAATATTACCAGAAGAGAAGATGAAGTTTACATCATTATCTATCAAAACTTGAATTTTTAGTAACTATAAGAGAAAGATACAACAGATGAAATCTAAATCTAAATACAAATAAGCAAAAGAGGAGTTCTTGAAGATGTGATTTAAGAATATAATAAAGTAAAAGACATATAAGTATATGATTATAAAGTGATTCAAGATATGAAATCCACATAAGACGGAGAAAACTCCAATGAAAAGTATAAAATGAGAAGATAAATGAAAATAATCACAAAAGAATAAGGTGGAACCTGAGTTATCTCAAACCAACCTATGTGTTTGAGAAAGTGTTAATGCAAAATCAGCATGGCATGTGAAAGAAATTAAGGGAGATGATCCCTGTTCAATGAAGAAAATGAAGAATATGATGATTTACCTGTTGATAAGTCGTTGAAAAATATAATAAAATTAGAGAACATACATTAGTGGGATAAATAGTCATAAAGGAAGGAGTAATGAGATATGTTAATCATGATAAATTCCTATGCTAATGGCAAGGAACCCAAAATGAAAAGGGTAAAATGATACATAAGAAGTTGTAACTTGCATAATGGAAATAGAATTGGTTACCTTTTATCTAGTGACCCTTGAACAATGTTGCTATGATGTGGGAAGTGTGTTTCCCTTTGTGTCTTTCCTTTGTAGGGCACAACTTTCAAGGGGATCATTGCCACGGTGTACGTGTGGATTCACCGCAAACATGAGGGTGGATAGCTTATTATATCATAAGGTTGTTTGGATTATGGTTCCAAGATCATAAAGTTTGTAATGATTTTTCTTTTGAGCCTTCCAATAATTAGGAAGACTCCTCTTATATATCTTGATATTTGTTATGTTGGTAAAAGTGGATGAGATAAGGATGTGAGTCCCTTATATCACATGAGGTGGATACCAAGGTCTTGAACCCTAGTATCCAAGATGTATCAACAGTATGAGAAATATGTGAAGGTTGGAGATGCTTATTAAATTAACATTCCAAGTATTCCTCTCCTACAAAGAGAGAGAGAGAGAAAGAGAGAGAGATTTGATTATGATCCTATAAATGTTGTTTGGAAGGAAAAACAAAAGTGTCTCTTTAATGTTGTGTATGGTCTAGTAATTGTTGGACAAGACCACTATAAAGGATAGACAGTTTGTTGGTTAATAGATATTTGATACAGTGTTCCTTTAAGATAAACCTATGATCAAATATCAATGCATAAGAGTTAGATTGGATGACATAATTCACATGACCATGATGAGTTTAGAGTTATGTCCTTTAGACTAACCATTGTATGAATATAATTTATGAATAAGAGGAACAGAGTGTTCCAGTCATGTCATACAAGTTATATCAAGATTTGAATGATGACATGTCAAAGTATTTCAAATATGGTCAAAAATATGATCAATATTTCTCCAAAACCTTAGGGTTGCCAAAGCAGCAATAGCTATGAGACAAGTTAAACAAGAGTGAGATGGGGTTGATTAAATGTCTTTATGGGATCATGATATGTCTTCTAAGTAGGTTGTGTAAATCCTAGCAAGGTGAAGATAGTGTTGTTGTTTCACCCCTAACAATGTTTACTAGGAATGATGTTTCCTTGTATGGAATGATAGGTACCAACGTCATCATTTATTTTGATGCTGAAAAAGAACTGACAAGTGTTCTAGTGTCAGTGTATCTAGAAAAAAAAGGATGGATACATCACCTTTTTTTATGCTTGAAGGAATGGTATGAGACACATGTCATGATTGGTAAAAAGCTAGCAAGTATGACTTTTGAGTAATGTGTTGATACAATAGATATAGATTCAGGATGATAGCTATAATTTAAAGTTGAAAGTTACTATTAGATTTCTACATGTGGCACAACAAGTTTCTATGTTCCATATTTGCATATGTTTTCTTATGTGGGGGGGTTTTGTGCTGACCCAAGATGAGATATGTATGAATGATGTGACATCACTATGATATGCAAGTAACCATGTGAAGGTAATAGGATGAGGTGCAAAGGAAGTTCCCATCTTTGTTTACCTTGGATTTCAGGGGAAAAATCCCTGTTAGGGGTTTATAGTTGTAAGGCCCCTAAACTTGCTTAACGAGTTGAATAAGCTTAATTATCATAATTGAATTATTATAACCCTAATCTAACCTTTTGATATGATTTGAAATCATAAAACAAGCTTAAGTGTCAAATTTAGTCCAATTTGGACATTGTGTTAGCAAGTTATGCGTGCACATTTTGGACTTTTCTGCAATTTACCCAATTGAGAGGTTTTCTTTGCAATTTATCACTTGAATTATGTTCCTTAAATATTCTCTAATCATTCTTGAGCTTTTTGAGCCATGGGGAACCTATTTAATTCTTTATTTGAAGGTGTTTTCTCCAAAGGTATTTTAGGGTTTACCCCTTCACGGATGAGCTACCTTTAGTAGCTATCAACTAATGAATTATTTGATTGGCATGGAAATTCGAAAAAGGAAAGCTAACAAGGTCTATATGCATGGTGGGGGAGTTTATTGTGTGTGCTTTTATATTTTTAATAGTTTAGGGCCATAGACACATGGGGAAAGTACTTTTACACCTCATGCTTGCTTCCATCCTTATCCATGGGCTATACTTGCCTCTTCCTTGCCCAAGTACGAAACTTTTCTTGATTTCTCTTTCCTCTAACCTGTTGCCACGACTCCACTCTATTATTATACAGAACCAAGTGCTCTAAGGTAGAAGACAACCTCTTTTTGGAGAAGAAGGTCTCCTAAAGCTCCATCTAGCACTACCTAGGGTTTCCAAGGTCATCTTCTACAGATTTACTAAGGCAAGTGATTTTCTTCCTTCCTTCTCCATTTCTCTTGCTCTTCTCCTTCCTTAGACCTTCCTCCAGGTCGGAACCTTGCTGTTCCATGGTAGAAATTGCCCTAAGGATCTAAAACCCTACCTTTCTTGCTCCTTATGCTTAGGGTTTGCTCATTTGATGAAGAAAGGTGCTAGATGGACGAGTTCACAGCTTATGCTTGGATTTTCTACCCTAACTACTCGTGTTTTCTCCTATTTGGGAGTTTATATTTTAATTAGAGGTAATTTTAGTAATGTGCTCCACGTTTATTGCTTACCATAAGCTTGCTAGCTCATGTTCTTGCTTCAAAATGATGATGCATGCACTAAAAAGCTATGCTTGACTCAGATTTCGATTTTTATAGTGTCCCCTGTTCTGATTTCAGTTCTATATGAACCTGTGATCATGTTTATGTTATTACTAAGGTATAATATGACATGTATCAGGTTGGTTTGACGACCTATGGTGCTAAGCACCTATCAACCAATGGTCAATTTTAGGGTTTTAAGTTGATTTCTTCTATAAACCCATGACCCAATGATGGTACCATTGTAACAACCCTATGGTGTTGTCTTTAGGACTATGATCACCCCCTTAGTTCAGGTTTTGGATCACTAATGATCGACCATTAAGTACCCTACTGATGTTATCAATCAATGATTACATTATAGCTTAATGTTTGATGTTGATTAATGATTATAGTGCTGATCTAACAACCTATAGTGACTTAATAGTCACTAATGATGGTGGAACAGGTCTCCAAAACCTATGGTGAGTTAATCATATAGTTTTAGCATCAATTAAGCCTTAGACCAATGGTTTCTTGGGTCACTTGATGCAATGGTCGGACCTATATTGTAATTGATGGTTTTAACTCATGAACTTGACCCAATGATCAAGATCTAATGTTTATTCCTCCAATAAAGTGGAATGATTTATAATGTAATATGTTGGTCCTAATAATGTGATTTAGATGTTTTCCTTTATATGATCAACTTAAGGAGCTTACTTGTCGACAATGGATGGCCTATTTTAAATGAACAGTCGATTGTGGGTTTTACCCTACTCATAATGGAACTTTTTCTATTGTTAATCAAGGGATGTATACTAGTGTTGGATGGTGACTATTTCTAGAGAACAAATCAAGGACTTCATAAGTGGTTTATCCAAGGTGTTTACTTATGTAAACAACCAATGGTCTTACCTTTTAAACATCCAATGGTTCTGGGTGACATTGTGGTATGCTGATATGGGTTGAATGATGATGGAAGAAATGGAGGGTTACCCTTAATAAGATAGTCTTACCTATTCACTCATATGAATAGAAGGTATTATAACCATATTGTGTTGATATGTAACCCTAATGAGGTATATCTTGTTATACCTAGATTTAATATAACCAAATGTTGGTAATTGGGTATGAATAGCCCTTGAATGACTAATAATACAATCATGGAGTACTCTATTATTGTTGTTTAAACCCTAGTATGGTATAACCCAATGGTTACACCTTTATTTATGTGTGGTTTCATACTTGAGAATAGCATGGAATGTGATTTCTCACTTGTAAGTTTATGAACTGATTATTCCCTTGAGTATAGAAATAATGGTTTCTCCTTAAGTATAATGAACTGATTTCTCTCTTAAACTATGAAACAATGGTTTGACTCCTCATGAGAAATGATGGTTTATACTTAGTCTTTTAATTGATGGTTTTACTTGTACATGGAAATCAATGGTTTCACTAGTGAGTGAAACTATGATTTTACTTATCTTGAAGAATGATGGTTTTACTTATCTTAGGAAATGATGGTTACACTTCATTCATGAATATATCATCATATTTGATACCTAAATGATGCTCTCATCAAGTAGATGAATCGATGGCCTACCTTGAACGTGAAACTATGGTTTTTACTTGGTGTAGAATAAATAATTTCACCTAGTGTTGAAAATTGATGTCCTACCTAATGCTTACAAATGATGGCCTAACTATCGCTTACAACCAATGGTCTAACTATTACTTGCAACTGGTGGCCCTGCTAGTCTATGAAATGACAACCAACTAAGTTCAAGAAATGATGGCTTCACTAGGTACCTAATATGATGGTTTTGTTTAGCACATGATTGGAAGGTTTTGCTAAGTCCTTGAATCAATCAATGGCTTTTCCTAGTGTACAAAAGGAACCAATGGTTATGATTAATATGGAAACCAATGTTTTTTTAAGCCCAAGATTTGACGGTTATGCCTTGTGTGATATATGAGTCTATAATTGTGTTAAGCATGTGAAAGGATTGTCTAGTTAGTGGCCATGATCCAATGGTTTTGATTTTGACTAATTTTGACTAAGTGTCCTAAAAATCTGATTGTTTTGTTTTTGGTTGTGTGCAACATGAAATCGACAGTTATAAGAGAGTATGCTATTTTTCCTATTTACTCTGATGATTCAATGGTTTTACTTTTTCTAAATTCCTTTATGATCTGATGGTTATGTTTTTGACTAAGTACATTTGTGATCTAATGGGGATTATAATTAAAAGAGTTTGTGTTTTTGACTAAGTATAAGAATTTACCGATGGTCTTGCAATATGTGTTAACAAATTGATGGTTTACCTAGGTGTGCTAATGAAATGATGGCTTGTTTAAGTGTCTACATAAGTGTGACAATGAACTAATGGATTACCTATTTGTGTTGATTTGTGACATCAATCCAATCCACATTATTGAATCCTTCTTATAATGGTTAAGTGGTGACGGTTTAATATATTTATTTTCTTTAAAGTGAAATGATGTATGGACACAATTCATGTGGCTAATGGTAACCCTACTATGTTACTATGACATCCCACCATCACAAAGACAACGAAACACCACGTGAAAATGTGCGAAACCGCCATAAACATCATATTACCAAAAACACGGGTTAATTAAAATTGATTGTAGAAAATGTCATTGCAGCAGAATGATTACAACCATATCCATATCCTATAAGAAAACATGTCATATATATATATATATATATATAAACTTAATACATGTCCACCATCTCATAGGATCCAACTGTTCCATAAGCACAAGGAGTTCATTGCCTATTTATATACATATCAGACCCAACTAGGTCAACAACAGGATAAGAAAGCCATATCAACTATACATCATGAAACTTCGTCAAAAAATCTCCGAGGACCTGAGAGTACAGGGATGAATCTAGGACTCTACTACAAAATAGTAGCATATCCATCTCTGGCCTTCTACTGTTCTTCCTATTGCTCAGTTGTAACACCGTGATCACCACCACGTCTAGCACGATCACCTAAAAAGGTTTTAAACCAACGGGGTGAGACACACAGTCCCAGTGAGAAACATAACTCCCCGTCAAACTATAAAACCTCAAAAGAGAAACTAGAACAGATAAAGTAGGTAACTGATATAAGCAGATTATACATGCAACATACTTAGCATAATTAACTCTACAACATCTTATTTGAATACCTGAGAGGCGTATCAATAGATACTATATGGAACATGATTGACAAGACAAATTATATAAGATCCTATCATAACATTTAAATAACATGTAATTAACTATGAGATATAACTTCGACATATACACAAACAAGGACTCAACCAATGTTCTGTATTTGTCCTAGGCAAATACACTATACAGCTTGATAACGATTCATTATACCTTGACGAAGTGAGTCATACCACTCAGATCCAAACCAACCACCGCTTGGTCAAAATTGCTGCCATATAAGGTCAATGGAAGAGCTAAACTCCACGAAATCATACCCTTGTGGTCAGTGCACAAGAACCAACAAGAAGGACCGCAGTCTCATTCTTAAGTGACCTCAGCCACACAGGGTCAGGCTACCCTCAACCTAGCCCACCTTGGTACATGTATCTGCACTAGAAAACCGAGCCATGGGCCTGGTTCACCGTGCTTCATCATCACTGAGCCATGGGCATGTTTCACCATGATCTAACCATACTGAGCCACGGTCCTGAAACTGTGCTCCAATACTGAGCCATGGGCCTGGTTCACCATGATCTTGAGTCTACAACCGAAGTTGCACTCTAATCCTCCTATTTTTGGCTAGGAGAAACCCCACATATTCAACAATATACGCTACAGATTATCCCACAGGTCAACCCATTTCACCATCACCAAAATCTTAACGATGATGGATCTATGGCCAGGGCAAATAACATAAAAGGTTCATCTATCATTAATTAATATATTTTAAGTGGATTGCAAGATTCAACCAAGTTATGTAACATGCAACTACAAGTAAAAGTAAACAACATAGATTCCATAATCTTGTGTCACATTGTCATTATTATTCTCAATGCCATCAACATCAACATGATCCATCAAAAGGATCCAACATTTCATGTTCCCACTCGGCCTCTTTCCAACCATCAAAATCCATCTCAAGGATCATCATCACAGGGATTCAATCCTACTATCATGGTACAAATTTCCATTCCATGGGTAACACCCACCATATATCAATGGGTTCATGATAACCCTTGATGTTCCACATCATATCACAATCATGTCATCATCATGGCCTCATCATACAAATGGTACCTACATGGTTAGCATAAGCATAGAGGTACAATTGTATTGTCATAAGGAACATCTATTACTTACTAAAAGAGATCTAATTATGCCATTGGATGAGTAAATCTATGCATGATATTATCATATTTAACTTTCCAATCAAGCATTAAGATTACCAACCGAACATAAGGTACAACCCTCACTATAAGCATCACAACCCTCATAGGAAGTAGATTGGGTAAGGAAAACCCCTCACCAAATGTGCAACATCCCTTACTATAGGCATATCAAGTAAGGGACAACCCTAACCAAAGGTACATTTATCATCACCAAGGTATCATCCACAACCAAACCCTAAGCACCACCCATCATATCGGTCAACCTTCATATTGGTCAATAGCCATAGCGGCCAACATCCATATCGGTCAACACTAGTCATCTTGGTGCAAGAGGGTATCGAGCATGAAGGGTAAGCCCCTTAACGCCCACAAAATCAAACCGTAACACCCAAGCTCCATATCGCCCAAGCCAACTGAGCCATTAGAGCACCATGTCGGGCAGTACAACCAAGGGAGTGTCGTGCAAGGTACTAGCATGACATATCGCCCAACACAAGGATCCTCTTACCATACCCACATCGGTCAAGGAAGCAACAAGCTAATATATCGGTTAAACAACCTATCGGCCAACCAAGTCTACAAGGAAAAACACCCACTATCAAGGGTTCATATCGGTCAAAGGGGTCAACAAGACACCCATCTAGCATATCGTCCAAGCTTAACCCTAGAACAAGGATATCGATTTAGCAAGGGTGTCGGGTTACACCTCATCACAGGTTGGTCCTCTTCAAACTCAAGACCACCACCAAACCCTAAATGATCAAGAGAGTTGGCTGACCTCTCAACAACTAAGTGAGAGGGGTCTTGCACAACCTCTATCACATATCGGGCAGCAAGGTGGGTCATCACCATAATGGCCAACCAACCAACAACTAGGTCAACATCCATCCAAAGGGCTCTCCTTTCAAATCCATGGTGAGATAGGGGTGTTGCTCAAGCAACTAGAGTGTAGAATCACCTCTCAACAACTAAGGGAGAGAGGGTTTTACCCACATGACTAGAGCTTAAGCTCACCTCTCAAGACCAAGGAGAGAAAGGGGTCTTGCCCGAAGGACACACCACATATCGGGCAATAAGGTCCAACATAACCAACAAGGTCTAGGGCACATAATAGAGCAAGATCTTCACTAACAAGATATGCATGGACGATCAAGATAATATATAACAAAGCAACATAGAAATTAGGTAGTATAGATAGGCTTAGGAGTTATGTAACCTGCCTCAAGCAAGCTCCAAAGCTCCAAGATCGAAGGCACCACCTTCGACCACCTCAAGAAGACAAGCGAAGCTCATAACCACCATGGTCGAAAGACAAGCAAGAAAGAGAAGAAGGAGCCAAGGAAAGAGGGGGAAAGATACTCACCACAAGAGAAGAAGGATCAAGGCACACTCTAGGGTTTGGCCACCACTAGAGGAATAAGAAGACTAGAGCTATGTCGTCCTCCAAACTCCACCAAGGAGGGGTATCGGCCACCAAAGGAAGAGGGGAAACAACTATGGAGCTAAAGGGATCCCAAGCTAGCAAAGAAGGGGTATATATACTAGGGGGTTAAGTGGGCGTCCACTTGAGGGCTGCTCCACATGCTCTTCCCCAAACCACCACTTGTCCAAGCTATGCCGCCTTGCTAGCAAAGAACGCCAAGTGTCACCAAGGGTGACACAAAGGAAGCTTTGTCAAAGAAGGCCACCTGGCCGATACACCTCATGGGCGACACAACACCCTGGCCGATACACCCTTTCCCGATACACCAATAAAGGAGGTGGTACCAAGCTCAAACAAGGCCCAAAGAAAGCCCAACAACAAGCCTAAACTTCAACAAGCTCAAACGAGGCCCAAAAACAACTCAATCAAGGTGCCCAACTCATCCTATCAACCCTAGAGGATGCAAGGAGAGAGAAAGAAATCTCTCAAGGTGGCAATCTTGCACACTAACCCTAAAACTTGGGTAATTTTCAAGTTGCACCTCAACCTCTCAACAAAGCACAAAGAAGACCCTAATCACAAACTCAGGTGATTAACAAACATATAAACATAAGGTTTAGGCAAAGCAAACAGGGTAAGCCCAAAATAGAGGTCAGGGTCCTTACAAGCCATAAACCCCTACAAAAGGATTCCCCCCCAAATCTGAAGAGAAAATTGAGGGATACTTCCTCCTCATCTCTTCCTCAAGCTCCCACGTGGCTTCCTCAACACCACGATGATGCCAAAGAACCTTCACAATAACCAGGTCCTTCCTCTTCAACTTCTTCACTCTTCTGTCAAGGATCATCATTGGACCATCCTCGTAGGTCCCATCTTCATCAAGCTCAACCTCAATCAGATGTATCACTATCTCCGTGCCTAGATAACTTCTCTTCAACATACTGACATGGAACACTGAATGCAACCTGTGCAACTCAGGTGGTAGCTCTAACTTGTAAGCCACTTTGCCAACATGTGCTATTACTGGATATGGCCCCATATACCATGGAGCCAACTTGCCTTTCCGGCCAAACCTCAGCACACCTTTCCGTGGAGAGACCTTGAGATACACCTTGTCTTTCACCTGGAACTCTAAAGATCGTCGATGATTATCTACATACAACTTCTGTCTGTCCTGTGCCGTTTTCAACTGTTGTTGTATCACCTTGACCATTTCTATCATTTGCTGCACTAACTCAGGACCCAAAAGCTGATACTCGCTAGACCCATACCAACATAAAGGAGATCTATGCTTCCTACCATATAAAGCCTCATAAGGTGCCATGTCGATACTCCGTTGGTAATTTTTTTTGTAGGTGAACTCTATCAAACTGAGATGCATGTCCCAACTACCTAGGAACTGCATAACACAGGCTCAGAGAAGATCCTCCAAAGTCTGAATAGTCCTTTCAGACTTCCCATTTGTCTGTAGTTGGAAATCAGTATTGAACCTCAATTACATTCCCAAGTCTCTATGCAACTATTCCCAAAAAAGACTCGTGAATTGAGGACCTCTGTCAAAGACTATCGTTGCGGGAACACCGTGAAAATGCACTATCTCATCCACATACACTTGAGCAAGCTTCTCTGATGTATATGTTATCTTCATAGGTATGAAATGGGTAGACTTCGTCAATCTATCCACTATCACCCAAATGGAATGATGATTTTAGGTTGTCCTCAGAAGACCAACTGTGAAATCCATGGTTACATGATCCCATTTCCATTGTGGTATTGGCATGGGTTTCAGTGTTCCTACCGACTTCTGATGCTAAGCCTTAACCTGCTGGCACACCGCACACCTAGCCACAAACTCAGCCACGCCTATCTTCAATACAGATCCTTCATATTATGATACATCTTGGTGATACCTTGATGGATAGCATACATCGATGTGTGTGCTTCCTCGAGCACTAACTTCTTCATATCATTAACATTGGGGACCATCATCCTGTTATGATAACAAACTAGCCCATCCTCAAACTCATGGAAACCATCACGCTTCTCATTGCCAAACTCTATCCTGATCAACTGAATTGTAGCATATGCCTGCTTTTCTTCTTTGATATGTTGCCTCAACGTAGGCTTCACTTTTATTTGTGCCAATAGTCCTGCCAACAAGGAGACTTCCAACTATACATTCATCTATCACAAAGAGACGAACATATCCCGCCTTTGGCATATCAAAGAACTCAACTGTGCCTTCTTCATAGAAAGAGAAGAAGACTTCCTGCTAAGCACGTCATCTACCACATTTGCCTTACCAGGATGATACTTGATGGTGTAGTCATAATCACTAATCACCTCCATCCAGTGACGCTACCACATGTTCAGCTCACTTTGTGAGAAGATATACTTTAGATTCTTATGATCCTTAAAGATGTGACACACTTCCCCATAAAGATAGTGTCTCTAAATCTTTAATGCATGGACCACCGCTGCCAGCTCCAAATCATGTGCCGAGTACCTTTCCTCATGCTTCTTAAGCTGTCGCGAAGCAAAAGAAACCACATGATCTTCCTGCATCAGCACACATCCTAAGCCTTTCTTGAAAGCATCACAAAATACAACATAGCCTTTCCTAGGTTCTAGCAACACTAACACTGGAACACTAGTCAGCTTCTCCTTCAAACTTTGAAAATTGCACTGATAACGATCATCCCAAACAAAAGGCACATCCTTCCTGGTCAACTTTGTCAATAGTAATGCGATCACATTGAAGTTCATTATAAACCTTCCGTAGTATCCTTCTAAACCCAAAAAACTACAAACTTCGATCAACGTCTTTAGTTGCTCCCACTCTGCAACTGACTCCACCTTCTTGGGATCCACTATGACTCCTTCTGTGGATATCACATGACCCAAGAAAGTCACTTCCTTCAACCAAAACTCACACTTACTGCACTTGGCATACAACTGGTGCTGGTGAACGAGAGTCAATGCTTGTCGAAGGCGTTGTTCATGTTGTTGACTATCTCGACAATAGATCAAGATGCCATCTTTAAAGACCACAACAAACTAATCTTGAAACGGACAGAACACCATGTTCATCAGATCCATGAAACCAACAGGTGCATTGGTTAGCCAAAACGGCATAACCACAAACTCAAAGTGACCATACCTCATCCACAAAGCTATCTTTGGTATGTCATTGTCCTTGATCCTCAACTGATGATATCTAGACCGTAGATCAATCTTTGAGAACACTATCACCACACAACTAATCAAACAAATCATCTATCCGCAACAATGGATACTTGTTCTTGATCGTAACTTTGTTCAACTGTCAGTAATCTATGTATAACGCATCGATCCATCCTTCTTCTTCACGAACAAAACTGGAGCACCCCACGGAAATGTGCTCGGTCTGATGAAACATTTGTCGAGCAACTCCTCTAACTTCTTTTTCAGCTCTGCCATCTCAGTTGGAGCCATCCTGTGCGTTGTATGAGAAACTGGTTGTGTCTCTGGCACTAGATTGATCTCAAAGTCAATCTCTCAAGGTGGGGGAACACTGGGAAATTCCTCAGGAAACACGTCCTCAAATTCCCTGACAATTGTCACATCCTGAAAACTCAGACCTTTTGCCTTGGTGTCCACAACATGAGCCAAGAACGCTCTACAACCTTATTGTAACAACTTCTTTGCCACCATAACTGATACTAAACACATCAGAAGAATCTTCCTATCTCCCTAGAAGATCCACTTCTCACCATTATCAGCGAACACCGCTTGCTTGGAACCACAATCCATCACAACCGTATACCTTTCTAAGGTATCCATCCCAAGGATTACATTGAATCCATGCATAACAAGTGGTATGAGATCCACTTGTACATTGAGTCCTAAAAAGGATAGAACACAAGATGGATACACCTCTCAAAGCATCGAGGAACCATCAAGAGGTATTTCTTACAACAAGCTATCTTTCTTACGACAAATAGGTAAAAGACAACTATCAAGCATACTACAAGAAATAAAAGAATGTGTAGCACTCGGGTCAACCAGAACAGATGTAAAGCAAGAAGAAGACAAATCATATTGAAATAACTCCATCTAACCTATCACCACTCGTGGGTTGACTATCGCCTCCGGATGACTCATAGTGTAGAATCGAGTCGTTGCTTGATGTCGTTCACGCCCTCTACTTCCTTGAGAAGACGATCCAACTTGTGATGCTTGTCCACATCCTCGCCTTCTAGCGCTACTAACCTGCTGACTCTACCTCGGTTGTTGTGTCACTTCAACACCTCTTCTTGAGCAATCTGACTTGAAATGCCCGACCTGACCACAAAGAAAGCATGACTGGTCTCTCGGCTGCAACCTAGATGGTCCTGTCACTGCCACTGAAGCTGTGTTATACGCCTTCGACAGCGAAGAACCATATCCTCTTCCCTTACTCGAGGATCATTGTGATGGTGCACTGGAACCTTGTACAATAGACGGTGCAGAAAACCTCAGCTTCTTGGGTCCATCATACCTCTACCTCTGAAACTGACCAGACTTCCTCTTGGTCATTGCCTCTTTCTTCTCCCGAGCTAATCGCTTGTTCCTCCAAATTGACTCAATAAATGTAGCAAAGTGATCTCTGTTCTCTAACGCAACAAGTGTTGTCGATAGTTCATCACTCAGACCCTTCTCAAAATGTTTGATCCTCTAGTCATTGATCGTCGCCATGTGAGGACAAAACCTCAACAGCTCCATAAACTTAGCCTCATACTCGGTGATGCTCATAGATCCTTGGCACCAACATTCAAATTGACTGATCTTCTCGTCCAGATATGTCTTTGAGAAGTATCGGCTCATGAACTCCAACCGAAAGACGTCCCAACAGAACACCTCACTAGGTCACTTCTCCTCTTCGATGGCCCACTAGTGGCCATCACTACCCTTCAGAAGGTAGACATCATGCTTTACTTTGTCTATTTCGGGGATGTCGAGGATCCAGAAGGCCTTCTCAAGACCTTTCAGCCACAGATCTGCATCCGCTAGATAAGCTATTCCAGCATAATCCGAAGGCCCGACTCAGCGAAGCCGCTCAAAGGTCTTCCCAATGCCCGATGATTCTTCACGAGGAACCGGTGCTCTTCGCGGAGGCACTGGCAATCTCTCCACCATGAGATTCATCATAGCCATTACCTGCTCCATAAGGTGTTGATAAGAAGGTTTCTCAAGAATGGTTGGGTCAATTTGGGGAACCTCAGGAACCTGATCTTCATGTGCCTGCACACTCGCTCCATCAACTGATGTTGCGGAACAGCTCTTGGCAGCATGTTCTTCGTGATTTCCAGACATCTTTTAGTTTATCTTCTACTTTGGGCAGAAGGTCATTATAAGAAAATTTGGAAAATCACAAGAACAGACACAAGGCCTAGTCCTAGATCCCTGTAGACTCAATGAACCTAGATCTCTGATACCAACCAACGTGTGACATCCCGCCATCACAAAGATAGTGAAACACCACGCAAAAATGTGTGGAACCACCGTAAACATCATATTACCAAAAAAACGTGTTAATTAAAATCGATTGTAGAAAATGTCATAGCAGGAGAAAAATTACAACCAGATCCATATCCTGTAAGAAAACATGTCATATATATATATATATATATATATATATATATATATATATATATATATATATATATATATATATATATATATATACATATATATAGATATATATATATATACACATACACACAAACTTGATACATTCCACCATCTCATAGGATCCAACTGTTCCATAAGCACAAGGAGTTCATCACCTATTTATATACATATCAGACCCAACCAAGTCAACAACAAGATAAGAAAGCCATATCAACTATACAGCGTGAAACTTCATCAAAACATCTACGAGGACCTGAGAGTACAGGGATGACTCAAGGACTCTACTACAAAACATCAACATATCTATCTCTTGCCTTCTACTGTACTTCCTACTACTTAGTTACAACACCATGATCACCACCACGTCTAACACGATCACCTAAAAAGGTTTTAAACCAACGGGGTGAGACACACAGTCCCAACGAGAAACATAACTCCCTTCCGAACTATAAAACCTCAAAAGAGAAACTAGAATAGATAAAGTAGGTAACTGATATAAGCATATTATATATGCAACATACTGAGCATAATTAACTCTATAACATATTATTTGAATATCTGAGAGGCATATCAACAGATATGATATGGAACATGATTAACAAGACAAATTATATAAGAACCTATCACAAAATTTAAGGAACATGTAATTAATTATGAGATATAACTAGGACATCTATACAAACAAGGCCTCAACCAATGTTCCATATTTGTCCTAGGAAAATACACTATACGGCTTGATTATTATTTATTATGCCATGAGGAAGTGAGTCTTACCACTTAGATCCAAACTGATCACCGCTTGGTCAAAATCAATTGCCATACAAGGTCAATGGAAGAGCCAGACTCCATGACCTCATACCCTTGTGGTCAGTGCATAAGAACCAACAAGCAGGACCTTAGTCTCATTCTTAAGTGGCCTCAGCCAGATAGGGTCAGGCTACCCTCAACCTAGCCCACGTTAGTACAGGTATCGGCGCTAGAAAATCGAGCCACGGGCCTAGTTCACCGTTCTCCATCATCACTGAGCCATGGTCCTATTTCACCATGCTCTAACCATACTGAGCCAAGGTCTTGAAACCGTGCTCCAATCTTGAGCCATGGGCCTGGTTCAGCATGCTCTTGAGTCTACAACAAAAGTTTCACTCTAATCCTCCTATTTTCGGCTAGGAGCAATCCCACATATTCAATAATATGTGCTCTGGATTATCTCGTAGGAGAACCCATTTCACCATCACCAGATTCCTGACGATGATGGATCTATGTCCAGGGCAAACTACATAAAAGGTTCATCTATCATTAATTAACATATTTTAAGTGGATTGCAAAATTCAACCAAGTTATGTAACATGCAACTATAAGTAAAAGTAAATAACATATATTCAATTATCTTGTGTCACATTGTCACTATTATTCTCAATGCCATCAACATCAACCTGATCCATCACAAGGATCTAACATTTCATGTTACCACTCGGCCTCTTGCCAACCATCAAAATCGATCTCAGGGATCAACATCACATGGATTCAATCCCACTGTCATGGTACACATTGCCATTCCATGGGTAACACCCACCATATATCAATGGGTTCATCATAACCCTTGATGTTCCACATCATATCACAATCATTCCATCACCATGGCCTCATCATACAAAATGGTACCTACATGGTTAGCATACGCATAGAGGTACAACTATATTATCATAAGGAACATCTATCACTTATTAAGAGGATCTGATTATGCCATTGGATGAGCAAATCTATGCATGATATTATCCTATATAACTTTCCAATCAAGCATTAGGATTATCAACTGAACATAAGATACAACCCTCACAATAAGCATTACAACCCTCATAGGAGGTAGATCAGGTAAGAAACAATCCTCACCAAAGGCGCAACATCCCTCACTATAGCCATATTGGGTAAGGGACAACCCTCACCAAAGGTACAACTATCATCACCAAGGCATCCGCCACAACCAAACCCTAAGCACCACCCATCATATAGGTCAACCTTCATATTGGTCAACAACCATATCGGCCGACATCCATATCGGTCAACACTAGCCATCTAGGTGCATGAGGGTATCGGGCATGAAGGGTAAGCCCATAAACGCCCAAAGCATCAAACCCTAATGCCCAAGCTTCATATCGCCCAAGCCAACTTATCCATTAGAGAACCATGTCGGGAAGCAAAACTACGGGAGTGTCGTGCAAGGTACTAGAATGCCATATCACCCAACACAAGGACCAACTTACCATACCCACATCGGTCAAGAAAGCAACAAGCTACTATATCGGTTAAACAACCTATTGGACAACCAAGTCTACCAGGAAAAACACCCACTATCAAGGGTTCATATCGGTCAAAGGGGTCAACAAGACACCCATCTAGCATATCGTCCAAGCTTAACCCTAGAACAAGGATATCGATTTAGCAAGGGTGTCGGGTTACACCTCATCACAGGTTGGTCCTCTTCAACCTCAAGACCACCACCAAACCCTAAATGATCAAGAGAGTTGGCTGACCTCTCAACAACTAAGTGAGAGGGGTCTTGCACAACCTCCATCACATATCGGGCAGCAAGGTGGGTCATCACCAAAATGGCCAACCAACCAAAAACTAGGTCAACATCCATCCAAAGGGCTCTCCTTTCAAATCCATGGCGAGAGAAGGGTGTTGCTCAAGCAACTAGAGTGTAGAATCACCTCTCAACAACTAAGGGAGAGAGGGGTTTTTCCCACATGACTAGAGCCTAAGCTCACCTCTCAAGACCAAGGAGAGAAAGGGGTCTTGCGCCAAGGACACACCACATATCGGGCAACAAGGTCCAACATAACAAACAAGGTCTAGGGCACATACTAGAGCAAGATCATCACTAACAAGATATGCATGGCCGATCAAAGCAACATAGAAAGGAGGTAGTATAGCTAGGGTAAGGAGTTATGTAACCAACCTCAAGCAAGCTCCAAATCTCCAAGCACCATGCTCCAAGCTCCAAGGAACCACCTTTGGCCACCTCAAGAAGAGAACAAAATCTCATAACCACCATGTCCGAAAGACAAGCAAGAAGGAGAAGAAGGTGCAAAGGAAAGAAGGGGAAAGATACTCACCATAAGAGAAGGAGCAAGGCACACTCTAGGGTTTGGCCACCACTAGAGGAAGAAGAAGACTATATCTATGTCACCCTCCAAGCTCCACTAAGGAGGGGCATCGGCCACCAAAGGAAGAAGGGAAGCAACTAAGGAGCTAAAGGGATACCAAGCTAGCAAAGAAGGGTGTATATATAAGGGGGTTAAGTGTGCATCCACTAGAGGGCTGCTCTGCATGTTCTTGCCCAAACCACCACTTGTCCAAGCTATGCCACCTTGCTAGCAAAGAGAACCAAGTGTCACCAAGGGTGACACAAATGAAGCTAGGTCAAAGAAGGTCACCTAGATGATACACCTCATGGCTGACACAACACCTTGGAAAATACACCCTTGCCCGATACACCAAGCAAGGAGGTGGCACTAAGCTCAAACAAGGCCCAAAGAAAGACCAACGACAAGCCTAAACTTCAAAAAGCTCAAATAAGGCCCAAAAAAACTCAAGAAAGGTGCCCAACTCATGCTGTCAACCCTAGAGGATGCAAGGAGAGAGAATGATATCTCTCAAGGTGGCGATCTTGCACACTACCCCTAAAACTTGGGTAATTTGCAAGTTGAACCTCAACCTCTCAGCAAAGCACAAAAAAAGCCCTAATCACAAACTCAGGTGATTAGCAAACATCTAAACATAAGGTTTAGACAAATCAAATAGGGTAAGCCCAAAGCGGAGATCAAGGTCCTTACAGTTATTCTTCAAAATTTTGTAGCTACTATTATGATTGATAAACCCTGATGTTGGGTCTGAAATTAATAAGTGTGTTGGCAAAATGTTGAACCTTTTATAGGATATTGAATAACAATGATGTACTTGAGGAAGTAATGTTGTTTTGTCCTGAATGGATTTTGGGAATGTTTTGATCGCTAATGGGAGTTCAACCCTCTTCATGGACGGTAATGGATTGGTATACTATGATATTATCCGATTGATGATAACCCTTTCTTTTCTTATTTTCATATTTAAATGATGTATAACGCGGTAAAGAAACCAATTGTGCATTCAATGTTATGGATGCCCAATCTTTTGTTAATAATGTTAACCTTTTAGTCCTACAATTAAGACTTTGATTATGATTGTTCTTAATGAAAATTTTATATTTGGCATTTCGATCCTATCATATTAGCTATCATCTCTGTTTAATTCTATAATCTGTTATAAGGAATAAGAATTGTTGAGAGTTGTATCTCTCACTGGGACATGGGTCTCGCCTCTTGGGTTACCACATCTTTTTAGATGATTTTCAACATGTTTTCAGACCCATGGCAGTGAGGAGGAGAAATTTTAGAGAACCCTAGAAGAAGGTTGATTAGTTGTCTAATATTTCCTATAGTTATCCGTGCACTCTCTTGTCCGGATAGGAAACTTTTGTATATGACGTTTCACGAACTCTAGTTTTAATAGCAATATGATGTTTGTACATGTTGTATATGTGGATAACACCTTATGTATATATGTTCTGGATGAGGCCACAAAGCAATTGTAAAGATACCTGGTATTGTATATGAATTTGTGTAAGATGTTGGGACTTTATGTAAATCTTCTAGAACTTGATTGAAGAGAATTACATAAGTTTTAATTATGCTCCTTTTTAATGATGTGATTAATTAGTGGATGATCATGTTTTGGTTTTGTGTAATCTCATTTAGGGTGTTGGGTTTCCATAAATGTCACCTCAATGACAACATATTTAATCACCACAATCCATACTCAACTCCATTAAAACCAGAACCAAGACGTAATGCTCAGCTACAGTTCAATTCACATCATTTACATGAATATGACGGTACAAATTGATCTACAGCCCATCCCGGTAAATAGTGAGTACATGGACATTCTAATCTATATAGATTATTCTATTTATATATTCTTTGTCATGACTCTTTTGTTGGATTGCATTATACCTAAAAACATTTGAAACAACCTCAAGAGACTCATATAGAGCCTTAGTGAGTGGATAACCCCCACTCAATCCGAGTAGATTCATCAAAATTAGTTAAATTGTAATTAACTTAGAAGAGACATATATATATTGAATAGTATAGTATATAGTTCTATAAAACTAGTTAAATTAGTTTACAAAAATAATCCTATTAACTGGATAAGGTAATTACTTAGACCAAATCCTACTTCTAAACATATCTTAAGTCATCTTTGAACACTCCAGTCGATGTTTCTTAAATCTAATTGATAATCTATTAGTATGAGTGACAAGTCAAGATCTAACAATTTCAAATAAATGAATAAAAATAACATCACCGTTTTTGGACTCCACGAGTCAGATGAGGAACACATCCTACAATCTTAAATCTCAAGTACACATAAGACATATCTACCAAACAAGACTATTCTAATGAAAAGTAAATGTAAATCATATTCATTAGTGCATATAAAATCACAACACCAGTTACATGTCAGAATTTAAGACCAGAATCCAAACTAGACAATTAAGGATATAGAAATAGATAATCTTTATAAAATAATGATTAGTTTCACAAAAAGAAGCATATTCTACTAATAGATTTATCAACTAATAGTAATAGGCATGTAGCAACATTCAACTCAGATTTCACATGGCTTGTCATCTTTTATTCATTCGCCCTGAAACTACATGACTTGTACCTAACGAGGTAGAAGTCACAATGCCTGGTTCTTGTGACAATGACTCACCATCTCTATCTTACGGTTTAGCCGGCCACTCTAAGATACCAAAAATAGACAGATGGTCCACCGTATGGTTTTCCAAAGAGGATCACGTCCTAGTCTCAGGGATAAGAGATAGGAACCAACAAAGCCATAAATCAAATAACATACATATCACACATTTTTAGAGTTTTCATTTCACCAGAGTGTATTCCTCGTGGACATAGACTTTCATAGAAAAGGATTTAGGGCCAGAGCCACACTAGCTGACTCACTCCTAAATCATGGTAGTCTAACCTTTAAGGTCCCAATCCACACTCTGGATTTCCTTCTCATAACACTTTAATTACTACAAGAAGATATGTTTCATTTCCCCAGTGTGGAAATCAAGGGAAACTCACTATGTTATGGGTACTTAACTAAGATGTTTTATCATTTCACTTGTTATTAATCCTTTTTCTTCTCATCTTGAAGAAGATCCAATCATCACTTGTCATATGTGTATATTCTTATATAACTAGAATAACATGAATCCAATTAGACTAATAAAAAGACAACGATTAAAATAAGAAGCCAACAAATTTGTAAATTTGTAAGAAATGTGATTCTTTCCATTTCCACATCATATTATAGCATTCATCATCAATGGGATTTTAGCTTAAGACATAATGTCATTATCCATAACTTACATTAAAAAGGGTTTCTCAAAAGTAATCAAAGCATGTTAATTCCATCTCAACGTATTTATTATCCTTTCATTCCATACCTTAGTTTTCATCAAATTCACAAATAAATTAAAACTAGAATAGTGTAGGCATACATACATCATGTGCCATTCAAAGTACTTAAAAAGGTTTCATCATGCAACATATACTTATATCATTCTACCTATATAGATAGAATAAATCTCAAGAATAAACATGCATAACACACTTATTACTCCTCATTTATTGTTTGTCATTTTTAGTTAGGGTTATTGTCCATCAGATATGTAATCTCATTTGAAATCCATCACATAGACCACTCTTAGAATAAAAGTGTCTATAGACAATTACAATCCAAACGTCAATGGTTATGACTCAAATTGCATCGCTAAACTCTATCTTGTAATTTAATTAGACTATACTTATGTACATTCCTTAATTTCTCATTTCAGAATAGAATTAATTATTATCACATAGCTCATTGTATTAGGGTTAGGGTAAGTATATTAGATCCAACTATGAGTTTTCTTCCTTTTTCCTTCACCTGATAATAATTACTCATAACTTCTTTCATATCATGTTCACTACTATTCTTGGAATCAAACATTCTAAATTTACTTATTCATAAGGTTTGTCTCTCCTTGAAATCTTTTATAATCCATTTTTAGGAAATTCCATTCATTTTAGGTCAAGCCAGATACATTTAAAGTAAAAAGGTAAAGACTTCATCACACTTACTTCAATAATATGGTATTCGTTACATATCATCAAAATTCATGTCACCCTTGTCCATTTCATATTTTGAATCTAGATACATGTACGATATCATTTGACTCATAATGGAATAACGACTATGCTTCCGTTCTTTACTAAACTCTCAAATTAGAAGGTACCATGGATTAGGGTGTTTTCTTCTTACTCCTCAGTCTTAATCATCTCATGATTAATTATTAAAAGACTTGTATAAAAGTCTAGAATCATGTAGGGTTTTCTCATTTTTCTAATATTGTACCAGGATACATGCATTAGGATTATATCATATTATTAAGGCTTATCAACTTCAGTTGAAGTAATAATGCCTCTAATCGATAGTTTCATCACATTTACAAGGTATATACAACTTTTATCTTTATTTCACATACTCAGCTGAATACTAGATTTCTAGGGTTCAAGAGGTCATCTTTGTGCAACCCATCAAAAGAATCATATCATTAAGTAATCTCATAACGGTGCACATGGGTTCATTAGAGCTATTCACACACATCAAAACCCTATTTTCCATTTCCACATATTTTATTCAACAATCATAAGTATATATTGATTCATTGACTCATTTGATTCAATCCCTAAACACAAACCCTAACTAGGGAAAATTGCCCCTCATACTGACCCTTATGTGTATATCATATTCATTTTCATTAACATTCAACAATTCACTTGTGTAATTTCATTCTAATCCAATTAAAATATGATTCTATACACATCAACTCAAAATTCCAAGCATATCATTCAATAGTTGGTTCTAAGTAATTTTCATATAGAACAATGTAATTCTATGTAATGACCCCACCTTCCGGAAACCCCCCATTAAGGGAGACCAAGAGGTCAGAGCCATTATCCCAATTTCAGGATCAATGGTTCGGCAAATAATCAATAATAATTATCAAATTCTACCAGACTATATTGAAAAGCTATGATAAAATAAAATTTTGCATACCTTTTGAAAACTTGGATTTCTGAACTTCTATCCACGTATGAATTCTATTCTAACTAATCCCCCTTGTACCTTAATTCATGTATTTCAGAATATGACGATTTACAATTTGTCCTTTTGGTTTTGTACCTAAAAGCTGACAAACAAAACGCCAGTCAGCAAAAAGTTGGTATGTGGGGGAAACAATAATCGTACAATTAACCATAACAACTTATTGCATTCAATTACAGTTTAACAAACAACTTTATGTTTTAAATATAATTGTGCGGTCCATGCACACCCTATCCTCTGTGTTGTCCCTACAATGGACCTGGATGCTACCTCCCTTATGGTAGATCCCCTCATGATCCCACCTAACAGGTGAATCAGTTTCTAGGGTTCAGTCACATGGCACTACTCGTAGGTAGCCCACTCCCTAACTCATGGCATGCTAAAGAGTTTAATGCACTACACATTAGTAGTTCAATTTCTAACTCATGATAGCCTAGACCTTGCACTAGGTTACCCTTTTTAGCCTTTACAAAGCCACAGAGGAAGACCCAGATCTAAGCCAGTTATATATATATATATATATATTTATTTATTTATTTATTTATTTATTTATAGTGATATTCATAGTCGCTCTATAGTTGCATGAAATAAAAGGCAACCAACAATTATTTTCAAGCAACTGATAAACGTTCGGGAATTGTCGTGAAACTAAATTGATTATTCATAAGTGTAACCACATACCTGTAATTGTAGTTTTGGTGACAGAATTACATACGGAGGGAAACCCAATCAAGCAAGCAAAGATGAATAGAAATCCTGAAAGAAACATATAAACTTATTTTTATCATTGTTTATCCAAACTCATCTTATTTCTTAGGATTTCTATTCCAATTTTTAGGGTTTCCTTGGAAATTAGGGTTTTGCCTCTATTTTTAATATTATGAACCTTAATTTAACAAAACTACATAAAACTTTTAAATTTCTCATTTTAATACTCCTAATAGACTTAGGATCATTATTTAGCAACTTATTTCCTTAAAACAAAATAAACATGGTTTTTCTCACTTTTCACCCTA
The DNA here is from genome assembly GCA_963693085.1 of Alisma plantago-aquatica. Taxonomy (NCBI): domain Eukaryota; kingdom Viridiplantae; phylum Streptophyta; class Magnoliopsida; order Alismatales; family Alismataceae; genus Alisma; species Alisma plantago-aquatica. The sequence goes on from OY856410.1 coordinate 589,285,738, forward strand.
AATTAGGGTTTCTACATGTATTATCCTTCATTTATAGATCAAAACCCTAAATTAGCCAACTTTGCATTCAAAACGGATGAGAACTCTATCTTAATAATCAACAGGTTAATACTCTTCAAATTAACCTGTTAATCCACAAAGATTCACCTTTTATATTCAATTAGGGTTTCTAATTACCTTTTAATACATTTTTCTACCAAATTAATGTCCTTTTGTAAAACAAGATAGAATCAAGTAACCAAACTATTTTTATCCTATTCCTCATATTTTTCTAAGCAACTTTCATGTATAAAGTTTTCTCATCAGAGATTCCTAGCTATTTCTATGAATTTTGCAAAAGAAAACCTTTTTGTGGATTATTTGAGCAGAGAGATCTAATTACTGAAAATTGAGGGTCGCTCGATCGCTGGTCCGGTAGTCCACCTTCTTGATCTAACGCTACGCGTTGCAAGAGAATTAACTTAGTCAACCTCCCTTAGCAACGTCAGATCCTCACGTAGGATCACAATGGTCCCTGATCGAACGATGATTGTGTGTCGTCTCCTTCCTTTCTTCTTCGTTGGACAACGCAATGGCACCGTGGTGGTTCTCTTGCTAGAGAGAAAGCAATCGGGAGCGAGAGAAGGTGTTGAGACTCAGGATGTGGATGCCCAGGTTCGCTAGGGTGTGAGGAAGCATGTAAGGGTCTTTCTATAGGACCAAGGGGCTTCATTAGGGTTTCTTCAACCCTGCTGCTGCCCTTGTTTTCTGCCCAATTGGGCGTTTCACCAAGACACTATAAAATATCATCAACCTAGGGTCTAGAAGCTTCGTCTCCTTCTCCCGAACTCATTGGGACACTTTCCAAGCGTGCCCATGCATTGATTTGATCGGAAGTCAAAGGGGAAAGTCCCCCTGTACTCATCCACAGTCTGTGTCCTGCTGGGACACTGACGATGAGTGGTGCATGTTGGATAAAGATCCAACGACCCACATCCTTTGTGCTCAAACAAAAGGAAACGATTTTTCCTAATTCCAAATTAAATCCATATTTGAGGATAATTTGAAAAAGAAATAACTCCCAATTTATAACTCCTTTTTATCTCAAATTTTAAGGGAACCTCGTTTATGACTTTATCTCTCTTCATGCAAAAATTGGGATCATTATCTAAATAAAAAGAGTCATTTTCGTTAGTTGCAAGCTAACACTTAATTATTCACATTTTCAACATATTTTCTCTTTCCCTAGCCTTTATATTATTATCCTGAGTTCCTTCAACCTCAAGGAACCTTAATATCTCAAAATTCCATCTTGGAAAATATTCCTTAGCCTTTTATTCTTCTTTTATCTATTATCTTGTTTATTCCTTTATCCAATTGGATTCCTTTCCCTTTTCTTTTTCTTTTTGTTTCAATTGGGCTTAATAGCCAATAAGGCCCATTAAGAAAACATACAAGGCTATTATACAAGAAATTCATTCAAATCAAACCATTACATCAACCATTGATTTCATTTATATTTTAAAAGGAGATTCACAAATCTCGTTACATGGTTTAGAAAAATGGGGTTATAACATCCTCCCCTCCTTATAGGAATTTTGCCCTCAAAATTCAACAATCAAACAAACAAATAAGGATATGCTTTCCGTGACTGTATTCAACTCCCATGTGGCTTCATCCTCTCCATGGTGCTTCCAAAGAACCTTTACCATTTCTATATTCATATTTCTGAGTTCTTTCACCTTGGTATCTAGAATCCACAAAGGTAACTCAGGATAAGTTAGCTTCCCTTGAAGCTAAATGGGTTCAATGCTCATCACATGGCTCAGATCTTACACATCATGCATCATTAGATTAGACACGTGAAACACATCATGCATCATACTATATTGAGGGGGTAACGCCAAACAATATGTGGATTTACCAATCCATTCTAACACTTCAAACAGACCCACGTATCGAGGACTCAACTTTCCTCTGTTCTTAGCTATAGCTCGGAGCGGTCAGATTTTTAGAAAAACATGCTCTCCCATAGTGAAATGCATGTTAGTCCGCTTCGCATCAGCATACGACTACTGTCGATCTTGGGCTCTCTTTAGCCTTTTCCTGATCAAAGCGACTTTATCATCATACATTTGGAGTTCATCTGACCTCAACAAGGTCCTTTCACCAACATCATCCCAGTGAAGTGGTGACCGACACGGTCTCCCATACAGAGCTTCATATGGAGGCATCCCAATACTGGCTTGATAACAGTTGTTGTAGGCAAACTCATCTAATGGTAAGTATTGCTCCCATGATCCACCCCAATCGAGCACACAAGCTTTCAGTAGATCCTCTAAGGTTTGGATTGTCCTTTCTGACAGACCATCTATCTGGGGGTGATAAGCGGTATTGAACTTCAACCTTGTACCAAGTTCCTCTTGAACTTGCTTCCACAACTTGGAAGTAAACTTTGGGTCTCTATCGGAGATGATGGAACTGGGTACACCATGTAAACGCACTATCTCTCGGATATATAGCTCAGCTAAATTTGACACCTTGGTAGTGGTCTTTAACGCAAGGAAGTGTGCTGACTTGGTAAGGCAATCTACCACAACCCATATTGCATCATGACCTCTCTTGTTTCGGGGTAGACCCACCACGAAATCCATGGTGATCTTCTCCCATTTCCATTCTGGAATCTCTATAGACTATTAAAGTCTGCTAGGTCATTGGTGCTCAACCTTCACCATTTGGCACGTAAGACAGTTGGCCACATATGCCGCAATATCTCTCTTCATTCTTGGCCACCAGAAAAACCTCTGCATGTCCTTAAACATCTTAGTAGTTCCCGAGTGTAGCGTGTACTTAGAACCATGAGCCTCTTGTAGGATACGTTCCTTCAACGGTGAATCTTTAGGAACCCATATACGATTCTCGAATCTGATCCCTCTGTCTATTCCCAATGAAAGACGGGTTTGTGGCTTCTTCATCAAGCCTTTCATCTTATCAAGTTCTCCACTGGTCAACTGTTCTGCTACAATCTCACCGACCAATTCTGACTGTATTTGGATGTTGGCCAATCAAACTCGATCATAAAATGGTTGAGGGGACCACTCTACCAATTCTTCTAAACTTTTCCATTCAATGGACAAAATAGCTGCACACCTGAGCTATTTCTAACTCAAAGCATTTGCTATGACATTCACCTTTCCTGGATGATAGGCAATGGTGAAGTCATAATCCTTCATGTACTCCCTCCATCGTCATTGTCATAGATTTAAGTCTTTCTGTGTCAGGAGGTACTTCAGACTCTTGTGGTCAGTGAGGATCTCAAAAGTAGCACCATGCAGGTAATGCCACTAAATCTTCAACGCATGGATGATAGCAGCCAGCTCTAAATCACGCGTTGAGTAATTCACCTCGTTGGGCTTGAGTTGTCGGGAGGCATATGCTATCACATGCCAATTATGTTCCAACACACAACCAAGTCCCATCTTGGAGGCATCGGTGAAAATCATGAAACCCTCATTGCCTAATGGTAGAGTCAAAACTGGTGTAGTGGTTAGCTTCTCCTTCAGCTCCTAAAAATGATCTTCACATAAATCGGACCACACAAACTTCACATCCTTCCGAGTCAACATGGTCAAAGGCAAGGCACTCTTTGAGAAATCCATGATGAAACGCCGATAGTACCCAGTGAACCCCAAGAAACTACGTGTTTTTAAGGGATTCTTCGGTGCAGGTCAATCTCAAACTGCCAACACTTTTACTGGATCTACGGCGGTCGTTCCTCCTGAGATGATATGTCCGAGGAACATGACTCGGTCTATCCAAAACTCATATTTAGAGATTTCTCATAGAACTTCTGCTTTCTTAAGATATCAAGGACTTTACTTAGGTGGTCTCGGTGTTGATCTAAGTCATCCGAATAAACTAGTATGTCATCTATGAACACTATGACAAATGAGTCAAGGAAGGGTTGGAACACACTATTCATAAGGTTCATGAAGAGACTGGGTGGATTGGACAACCCAAAAGGCATAACCACAAACTCATAGTGGCCATAACGTGTTCTAAAAGCTATTTTGGGTATGTCCTCACCCTTGACTCTCAATTGGTGGTAACCTGATCTTACGTCAATCTTGGAAAAGACTTGAGCAGACTTCAGCTGATCAAACAAGTCATCTATCTGGGGTAATGGGTATTTGTTCTTAATGGTAGCGTGGTTGATCATCTGGTAGTCTATACACATTCAGAGCGAACCATCCTTTTTCTTTACAAAAAGAACCGGTGCTCCCCATGGTGATGTGCTAGGGCAGATAAAACCCTTGTCTAGCAATTCCTGCAACTGTTTCTTCAACTTGAGCAACTCCGTAGGGACCATCCTATAAGGTGCTCGTGAAATAGGGCTTGTCCCTAGAGCTAGTCTATGGAAAAATCCACCTCTCTCTCTCGGGAGGAATCCCGGGTATATCATCCGGAAAAACATCTGCATTTCTCCTTACTACCTCTATTTCTTCTAAAGGTTGCACCCTGGGTTTTGGCTCGGTAACTACTGCCAGGAAAGATCGACACCTTTTACTCATCATACGCTCTGCTTTCAAGGATGACACATATAGGCTAGTGGTGGCATCCTTCCTACCCCTAATGAAAAAAGGTGGGTGACCTAGTTTCTTAATGATCACTTCTTCTCCCTACATTAAATATTGGCCTGATAAGTATAAAGCCAGTCCATATCAATGATCACATCAAAATCATTCATGTCAAGAAGGATAACGTCTATAGGAAACTCATGATCTCGATATTTCATAGGTATCACCGGATTTTTCAAAATAGAAGTAAAGATACAATGACTCGGGGTTGTAACATCTAAGACATACCCTAAATTCTTGATATCCAAACAAAGCATAGTTGCAAGATTTCTTGAAATGAAAGTATTAGTAGATCCAGAGTCAAACTAAGCTTTTACATTGTGTCCCATAATTTAAAACATGCCTACATTGTTTTTCACCATACATTAGACCATTACATTCTTATTTTAAAACATAAAAGAAAACTCTAAGGGTTATTACCCTCGATCAACCGATTAGCATTTGCTGGAGCCTCCTCATTGTCAATCGAAAACACTCGAGCCTGTCTTCTTCTACAACATGTTGGGTCACAGCTATAGGTGGGGATTCCATAGGTGGGGCTACTACTGGTGGAGCTGCTACTGGTCCTGGTCCTCTTAGATCAGGTAGAGGGCAAAACAATTGTAGGTGTCCTTCTTGATGGCACCAAAAGCATGTCTTCTTCTTGTAGCGGCACTCACCGGCGTGCCCCTTTCTGCAGGTGTGGTAAGGAGGTTGGTTGTTCTATTGATGGGGTTTCCCTTTTCCTCCATATCTACCCTTAGCTTGATGACGCCCTTGACCTTTCTTGTGGTTGTTCTTCTAGCCTTGGGTTCCTTAAGTGAAACCCAAATACCCCTTGGGTGGAAACTGGGCAGGCATCAGAGTCCTCTCCATGTCTAAAGCAGTGTTGTAAGCTTCCGTGAAGGTTTTAGGTTTACTTGCCACTACATGGGGCTTGATGGCAGGGTGAAGACACTCTATGAAGTGATCCACCCTTCTTTCCTCATCCATCTTATACCCAAAATGCTCCAGGTTTCAAAACTTGCACCCAAAGTCTACCATAGAAGAGTTTCCTTGAGTCATGTTGGTGAACTCCTTTTCCTTTTCCTTCTTAGTTGAGGCATGGACGAATCTGGCAGTAAAGATTGTCTTGAAGTCATCCCATGCCATTGGTTCCTCAGTTAGATCTCGGCCTATGATGTGTGTCTCCCACCATATTTTGGTTTCTCCTTCCAGAAGGTGAGCAGCAAAGAGGACCTTATTGCTTGACTATACCTCAAGCATGGAGAATCCATTCTCAACTGCAAGAAGCCAAGCTTTCACCTTGTGGACCACTTCAGATTTATCTTCTTCCCAGACCTTCTCAATGTTTAGCTTGACGAAGTATAAGATGGTGGCTCCTAGTCGAGGACGAACAAGAAGCGGATCGCCATTCTTGTTGGGTTTTAGGGGAGACAGAGAAGGCAGTGGAAACAATAATTTTCTCCCCAAACCCATACCGAGGAAACGCATCAACGTCTATATAATAGGAAAGGATGGTTTGTGGAATCATACCTTGTCCCGAGGCTTGCTCGGCGACAATACCTCGCGCAATGCGCGGTCTTCAACTTCGGACTTCGACGGTGTCTGTGCAGCTCCTGGTCGCACTGGGACTGACAACTCCTACTCGAACCGGACTGTCGGATGACAGTTGTCCTCCTAAGAGACAGTGTCCTCCCGCCTCTGTAGTAGTCCACACGGACCACCTGGAACTCCACACTCCTTGTCCTACAAGGAAGTAGAAGGAGTCGTACCCTCCTGTTGACGTACTAGTCGCCAACACGCTCTCATGCCTCCTGTTGCAACTGTAGTTGTCCTTCCCTTGCTGCACCTCCCTTTTGCGGGAAGCACTTGCTCGGGCTCTCTCACGGTTACCAAAACCAGAGAGAACGACAACTTGCAGAGCAACTGGTTGCACTGAGCTGTACTATGAGAAGCCCCCAATACCCCCTATATATATAGGAGAGTCATGGGACAGGGTTCTCCATCCCGGGCAATGCGGGACTAAAGCGGGAGTAGAAGGGTTCGGGATTTTCCACCAAAAGCAACCATCTCGCAACCTGAACTGATCGGTTGGACCTGAGCCGACCGTTTGGGGCACTCCAACCGATCGGTTGGTGCCCTGAACCGACCGGTTCATGGTCCTAATCCGGCTCAAAAAGACTTTCCTTGTTTCTTTCCCAATTGGTATCGAATACCAATATTATTCCCAATCGAATTGGGCAATTTGAAACCAAAGGAAAATTCTTGCCGACATGACTTTCCCAACTGGTCGGTTGCACCAGTTGAGCCGATCGGTTCAACCCTTGAACCGGTCGTTTCAACCTGGGCATGAGCCGATCGGTCTGGACACTCCAGCCGACCGGTTCAGCAACCTCAGCCGACCGGTTCATCACATGAACCGATCGGTTGGGAGCACAGGTTGGGCAAAATCAGTCAATTGCAATTTCAATCATTTCGATACTCCAATCAATGCGTCCAACACCTTGAACCATACGATATTGAGCCATCGACTGATTGAGTGTTTAATTGAACTACTAAACTCCTTTAGTGATCAATCTAAGCGTTGCTTTGTGGACAAAACTCCTCTTCCAGGTTAAATCCTATGTGTGTGACCCTGCAGGTCCATTTCACATTGGCAGTGAAAGTTCATAACACTTATGACTTCACAAGCAAAGAGCGGTGCCTAGTCACACATTAGTGCTACCCAAGTGAAAGTAGAAAGTTGGAGAACAACTTTCATCCTACAATCTGTGAATGGTGTTACAGCGAATGTATAATTCCTTTGTTACTGATATCCCAAATGAACTCAAGGCATGGAACAGTCATCCTGTCAACGTTCATTCACTTCCTTGATCTCAGAGTAGACTGGAAGAGATATGTATGACATTAGTATCATATACTGATTCACACATGCGTGCACGCCTTTCTCAATCCTACTCATCAAGTGGCCATGGATATCAAACTCCCTCAGGAGGGACAAATCCCATATCTATCACTCACCCCTCAAAAGCCCCATGTGTCAAAGCCACCCAATCATCACCTTTATAACAACCCATGTTTCAGGACTGCGTTTGATGATGTCAAAGTGTGCCCAACGACATGTGTTGAGTGTAGTGATTTCAGGTCTAAGAATCACACTCACCACCATCACTGTGAGTACTGACTGTGACTACCATCTCATGGTTCCATGTGTCAAACGCACGGTGGGTCTGTCCGGTACCTTGTTCTCTAACAAGTACCTATGTGTTTGGTTTGATATCTCTATATCATGACTAATGAGATTCTGTCATCAACCAACACCACAATCTAGTCTTGTGTGTCATTGTTGTCTATCTACCTTCCACAATGACATCCGACTAGGGACATAACAAGAATGTACAAACTCTTAGCATCCGTATGATCTCATCGTTCAGGTCCTTAACCTGAAAGCATACGTCATTGAGTATTGTCATTCTCTAGACATTCAATATGTTCTATCACTATCTCATATGACTGAACCAGAAAGAATTGGAAGCTTTCCTTTGATGTTTATCAAATCAATCTTAATGTATCCCACCAATCATCACATGATTGGCTCTCAGGGCATACATACCAACAATTCTCACCTCGAGTGAAGTCTCAGAGGGCCAAAGCACTAATGGCCTCTGTAAGCTTCTTCTATCGTTCCATCAACAAAGCATCAGGGGTGTGGATCATCATGGTTGGTTTTGGACCACCAGCTTGGTCCTCTTCCATCTGGGCTACCTCCTCATACACATGTTGTTCCTCGTACCCTTGACACTCTTCTTGATCAAGGTTGCTGAAGGGTATCAGGTCAGGGTTAGGGACCTCATGCGTGGTTTCTTTAAGTCTCTTCCTCTTCTTATAGGATTCACCATCATGGTTCCTCTTTCTCTTCTCAGAAGACCCCTTTACCTTGTGGGGAGGCCAACCACTCCTAGATGGGTTCCCAGTGGCGTCAGGAATAGCTACAGTCTTTGTATGAGCCATCTACATAAGCATAACAAACAGATCCTTAGTTTATATTTAAACAAATTATACTTATGTTGATGACGTCTCATTACATATCTTTTATTAATTTGATGGAGGATTCCTTAATCCTTAATTTACTTACCCATACAACATGAGGGTGAGGAAGAGAGGGAAAAACCCTAACTCCTAAAATCCTTAATAGAATGTGTGATGAGAAGGGATGAATAAGATGAGAGGGTACTAAAGGTATCTTATTTCGAGTCAGATCCTAGGACATCGGCCAAGAAGTCATACAATCCAGGATTCCTTGTATTTCAACTAGCAATGCGGAGGAAAATATTGCCCGCCCCAGACGTGATCCTTTTCTAGACACCTTTGTCTTTCGGAAAATCCTCTAGTAACTCTATTGGGTTCTATAGAGTTTGTAAAATATAATAATTATTAAGAATTAAATGAGGAACCTTGGCTCTAATACTAAATGTAATGACCCACCTTATGGAAACCCCCAATTAAGGGAGACCAGGAGGTCAGAGCCGTTATCCCAATTTCAGGATCAAAGGTTCGAAAAATAATCAATAATAATTATCAAATTCTACCAGACTATATTGAAAAGCTGTGATAAAATAAAATTTTGCATACCTTTTGAAAACTTGGATTTCTAAACTTCTATCCACGTATGAATTCTATTCTAACTAATCCTCCTTGTACCTTAATTCATGTATTTCATTATATGACAATTTACTATTTGTCCTTTTGGTTTTGTACCTAAAACGCCGACAAACAAAACGTCGGTTAGCAAAAAGCCGGTATGTGGGGGAACAATAATCGTGCAATTAACCATAGCAACTTATTGCAGTCAATTACAGTTTAACAAACAACTTTACATTTTAAATATACCTGCGCAATCCATGCATACCCTATCCTCTGCGCTATCCCTGTAGTGGACCTGGATGCTACCTCCCTTACGGTAGATCCCCAATAAACCCCTCATGATCCCACCTAACAGGTGAATCAGTTCCAAGGGTTGATTCGCATAGCACTACCCGTAGGTATCCCACTCCCTAACTCATGGTGTGCTAAAGAGTCTCATGGAACTACACGTGGGTAGCCCAATTTCTAACTCATGATAGCCTAGACCTTGCTCTAGGTTACCATTTTTATCCTTTGCAAAGCCACAGAGGAGGACCCGGATCTAAGCCAGTTATATATATTTTTATAGTGATAGTCATAGTCACTCTATAGTTTCATGAAATAAAAGGCATCCAAAATTTATTTCCAGCAACCGATAAAAACATTCGAGAATTGCCGTGAAACTAAATCGATTATTTATAAGCATAACCACATACCTATAATGGTAGTTTTGGTGACAGAATCAAATAAGCAGGGAAACCCAATCAAGTAAGCAAAGAGGAACATAAATCCTGAAAGAAACATATAAACTTCCTTTTATCATTATTTATTCAAACTCATCTTATTTCTTAGGATTTCTATTCCATTTTTAGGTTTTCCTTGGAAATTAGGGTTTTGCCTCCACTTTTAATATTATGAACCCTAATTTAACAAAACTATATAAAACCTTTAAATTTCTCATTTTAATAATCCTAACAGACTTAGGATCATTATTTAGCAACTTATTTCCTTAATCCGAAATAAAAATGTTTTTCTCCCTTTTCACCCTAAATTAGGGTTTCTACATGTATTATCCTTCATTTATTGATGAAAACCCTAAATTAGCCAAATTTGCATTCAAAACAGATGAGAACTCTATCTTAATAATCAACAGGTTAATACTCTTCAAATTAACCTATTAAGCCACAAAGATTCACCCTTTATATTCAATTAGGGTTTCTAATTACCTTTTAATACATTTTTCTACCAAATTAATGTACTTTTGTAAAAAAATATAGAATCAAGTCACCAAACTATTATTATCTTGTTCCTCGTATTTTTCTAAGCAACTTTCATGTATAAAGTTTTCTCATCAGAGACTCCTAGATATTTCTATGAATTTCTCAAAAGAAAACCTTTTTCTGGATTATTTGAGCAGAGAGATCTAATTATCGAAAATTGAGGGCCGCCTGATCGCTAGTCTGGTAGTCCACCTTCCTGGTCTAACACTCCATGTTGTGAGTAACTTAACTTAGCTGGTCCCAGATCGAACAATGGTTGTGCATCGTCTCCTTCCTTTCTTCTTCACTGGACATTGCGGCAGCACCGCGGTGGTTCTCTTACCGGAGAGAAAGTAATCGGGAGCGAGAGAAGGTGCTGAGACTCGGGATGTGGCCTCCCAGGTTCGCTAGGGGTGTGAGGAAGCATGTGACAGTCTTTATATAGGACCAAGGGGCTTCTTTAGGGTTCCTTCAACCTTGCCCCCGCCCTAATTTTCTGCCCAATTGGGTGTTTCACCAAAACACAATAAAAGCTCGTCAACCTAGGGTCTAGAAGCTTTGTCTCCTTCTCCCAAACTTATTGGGACACTTTCCAAGGGTGCCCATGCACTGATTTGATCCGAAATCAAAGTGGAAAGCCCTCCATGTACTCGTCCATAGTTCGTGTCCCGCTGGGACTTTGACGATGAGTGGTGCATGTTGGATCAAGATCCAACGACCCACATCCTTTGCGCTCAAACAAAAGGAAACAATTTTTCCCAACTCCAAATTAAATCCATATTTGAGGATAATTTGAAAAAGCAATTACTCCCAATTCATAACTCCTTTTTATCTCAATTTTTAAGGGAACCTCATTTATGATTTTATCTCTCATCATGCAAAAATTGGGATCATTATTTGAAGAAAAAGAGTGCTTTTCTTCAGTTGCAAGTTAACACTTAATTATTCACATTTTCCACATATTTTCTCTTTCCCTAGCCTTTATATTATTATCCTGAGTTCCTTGAACCTCAAGGAACCTTAATATCTCAAAATTCCATCTTATTAAATATTCCTTAGCCTTTTATTCTTCTTTTATCTATTTTCTTGTTTATTCCTTTATCCAATTGGATTCCTTTTCCCTTTCTTTTTATTTTTCTTTCAATTGGTCTTAATAGCCAATAAGGCCCATTAAGAAAACATACAAGTCTATTATACACAAAATTCATTCAAATCAGACCATTAAATCAACCATTGATTTCATTTATCTTTTAAAAGGAGTTTCACAAATATCATTACATGGTTTAGAAAAATGGGATTATAACATTCTATGTCCACGGGATTATTCATAGAACTATAATCAACATATAGAAAATTAGACATATATTAGTCAATTAAAAAGGATCTAAGTCAATAGCATTTATTTCCCAAAAATTATCTTGATTGATTACACAATTACGTACAAATACTAGTAATGATCTTAACTATTTTAGCCAGATGTAATGAAATTTTCAACATGATTACAAAGCTTAATAGGGAGAGAAACGTTCACCTAATTTGTCACATACCTTAAAAATGTAGGTCAAAGTCTGAATTTCTAGAAATTCACCAAGGTTCTAACTATTGAACCTATTTCTTCCTCCCCTCAACTTGAAAACCCTAGAAATTGAGAATAGGAGATAAAGAGTTAGACAAGAGGGTGATTTGATATCATTTCAAATAAAATCATAGCAGGGACTAAAATCTTTACATGTAAGAAAAGAATCACCAACAAAAGATAACTAATGATTACAAACTTACTTGGTTTCATCAGCTTTAGGAAGAGAAAGCCCTAGATTACCATCTTGGCCACTTTTTCCAACCAAACCCGAACTCTCTCTATCTCTAAAGGATTTTGTTTCTTCAATATAAATCATGAAATATGAGAGATTCTTGGTACTACTTCACTCTTACAGATCGATTAAGGTGCTTTGCTCAATTGCAAATTGACTTTGCTTCACACTTTCTTTTATTTCAGCAGAAACTTCTATCCTAAAAAATGTTACCAAAAATCTTTTATAAAATAGGTCAAACCTCCTCCAAAAATTATGAAAAATTAGCATTTTTTATGATACAACATTTCAAAATTCTAAAAAAAATCATATCATTCGTATTTATCAATAAAAAGATAAAAAACAAATACTAGACTATTATTTTACAGCCAGAATGCACTGTCGATCGAGTTTGTCTTCGGGTAACTCAGTCGACAGATAGACCAATAAATATTCCAAATTCTGATAATTAACCACAACAATTATAATTGATTATCCAAATCATGTCCATATTTCAAGTAAATAACAGTTATATATAAAAAAATCATTTACTACACTACTATATTTACCAAATTTGCATATATATGCTACCCAAACCCTAATTTTGTCCAATTAGGGTTTAATTTCTCAAACCCTAATCATTTGAAATAAAAATTATGATGACGTTTCTCATTAGGTTTAAAAGAATCATTACTAGAATACCATCATGAATCAAACTTTAAAAAATGATTAATATAGTTAAGCATGAAATCATCTATGTAAACCCTAATCAGATGCCTTTTTTGGAAATAGTTCATTACAAGAGGTGCCCAACCTATATCAATCCAGTAAATCATCTAGAAATATGCATACAACACCAAAGTGTTACAAATTTAGAAATATGCATACTACACCAAAGTATTACAAAATTTTCCAAAAACCTCTGTTAGTCTTTTAGAAAGGGTTTTAAGGTTAAGGTCTGGGATGAACCTGATTCTATGGACTCTAAGGTTTGTAATATTTCAACCCTAACTCTAGGTATAAACCTTGAAGTCATTTAAAACCCTAAGTTTTAGAACACCACTAGAATTACATATATTGTTTGACACATAAAGGGGTTATTAAAGCTAGTCCTAATGACCTATGTTTGATACAAATATCAGATTCTAACATTCATGGAACATACAAATGTCATTTCTGATCAACCCATATGTATTTTTGAACTACAAATTGAATCAGGTTACAAAACCATGTTATTTGATTCTACTCATTTCTGACTAATTTAACACACACACACACAAAGGCTCACACACACACATATATATGTGTGTGTATGTGTGTGTATATACATATGCTACAACTTTCAAGGGTTTTAGATGATTTACCTTTTGTGTCCATTTGGATATAAATACAAGTTGCCTAGATCTTACCACATGGCATAGAGGCATTCCACCCTTCTCATTAGGGTTGCATGGCATGTTAGCAATTAATTGTGGGATTGTTTGGGACCAATTATAGACATGGTGGTACAAAATCTCTCCCTCCACTAAGTTGAGAGGGTTGCATAAAAGAGATGAGTGGTCGTGGATCTTAGGCGTTGGACATGTTCTCCAGTGAACCGTCTTTAATCTAAAGGGATGTGAGTCTTCACTATGTCTGACTCTAGGTGAGAGAAGCAGCACTCATAAAGGTAGTTTCTCATCAGAGCTGTAAGGACAAGGATGATAGATGCTCAAGGAATTTTGAATAGTTCAGCTTGATATTGTCTTAGCCATACATACTCAATTGGATAACTGATTTCCACAATGAAGGCTCTAAAGGGGGATCCCCAAACTACATTATGTGCTAGTTCTATTGAGGATGTGGGAGATGAGAAGATGGAATAGTGTCTTTCAGATTTTTTTAGTAGCAACAGAAGTGTAGCGGAGAAAAGGTCAATGTTTGGTCGAGACAAAGAAAGATTTTATAGGTCTATATTAGGATCAGAAATGAGCCATGAAATACCTCTTTGATGGAGAGATAGCAGGAAAGGTTCAATCATTTGAATCTCATGTCAATGCATAAAAATGATTTAAAATTATGAGGGTGTGATCCTAATGAAGAAATACAAATTTTGGAAGGGAAGGACAACTTTGTTGTGGTCAGAATAGGACAAAATCATGGTGCCTGGTCTTTCCTCCTCCTTTCACTATTTGCGGGAGGTAGAAGGCAATGGTTTGCCATTGAACTGAGCCACAACTTGTGAAATGTGGATCTAGGGGATCCCACTGGTTGAGTATTTAATTGAAGGGTCAATGAGGTGGCAAATCAAATGTAAAATGAAATTAAGAACTGTACACCTGGTCTTGATCTTCTAAAATACGTGAACATTTATAGGATGGTCCAAAATTGATGAAATTGGAGACATATCTTAAAGACATGTTTCTCTTGATATCAATAATTTTTGGTGTCAATTCAAAATTGTTTTATTATGAATTGATCAATAGATATTTGGTTTAGCTGAAGCTAGCTTTTATTCAATTGATCATCTAAAATTCAATTATAGGATATATTATTTCAACTAGAGAGTAATATAAGATCAAATATCAATGAATAGATGATGTGGGTCAACAAAGAAACAATAGATACACAAAAAGGCACATAAGCGGATTAATTTACTAAGTAGTGAAATTTCAGTTCATCAAACATGATACAAAGGACATATACATTTTTAGACTATTTTACGTATTTATTTTAATTGTTTTATGTTTTATTTGTTCTATATTTGACTGTACACTATGCCTTATGTTTTTGTTTTTGAGGTATGAAACTTGATATCTAGAATGAAAATATAATTATATGTCATGAACCTCTTATTGTGTCATTTTCTTATGATACTCTTGCATACAATTGTGTTTATTATTTTTCTTTTTGTTTTTTAATATTCCAAGGAAGATTCATTTTTGTATTCTCTTATGTCCCTAACTTTTTATATTATAAATGGGGATAAGAGTATCAAACTCTTTCTATAGATTTACATACACAAACCCACATATCTTGTTTTATTTGAATCTTCTGATATATATGAATCCATATTTATACATATATACTTATGTGTTGGTTATATGCCCTAAGAGCTATCATGCGATGATTGTAAAAAGGGATATTTTTTATTTTATTCTATTATAAATAAAATGACAATTCCACTTATTATTTCGTTTCAGTATTGAAACAATCAGTAAACCTAAGAATGTTTTGACTCGACGCCATATGGTTTTGGGTTGAGGACCTAAACATAATATCATATGTATATTTATAAGCATACATTGTGTTTAAGTCTATAGTCAGTTACTATTGTGAATATTATAGGGAAACAATAGTACATAAGCCTAAAATGTATGTTGAGTGATGACTACATCTCTTTATCATGATGTTGGATATCAACTCAGATACAAAGGTACTTGTTTGAGAATAAGTGTAATGGACTTACTCCCCTTTTTTGAATGACACAATAAGGACATGTTGTTTTTACTAGACTAAACCACCTTGAGAATAATTCATGGGGATCATATAATAATATGTTAGATTCATGTCTCAAAGTTATATTGGTGACTGTAATCCTTAACAATGATCATATGTTGTTGTGTATACATTGACACTAGATCAACGCAAGTTTGAATAAGGGTTTTGTAACATCCTCAGATTCTGCCGTCTCGAGACTTAGAAGGCCTGTGTGGCTAAACACAAACATGGTAGAAAATGGTTTCAGAGTGTGATACCGAAGCATAATACACATACATGAGCTTTAAACATAACATACACCATACATTCAATCTCAACATTCAACATGTACATTTATAACATGAATTATTACAACTTACATTACATAATTTGAAAGATAATTTTACAAGTCTATGACCATGTACGCTAATCAAGATATACACAATAGGTACGACCTGTACAACTTGCTCACTTAATGTTCATTTATCCCATGCTAGCTTTGAACCTAAAACATATGTGATACAACGAGTCAACACAATGTGTTGTGTACATTGGTTGAAAGGTACATATATTTATGGTTTTCATAATTTTAGACAATTGCAAAAAAAGAAAGAAGGAAGATCATAGAAAAATTTCTTCATTAAGCAAAATATGCCAATTTTGGTCAATTTATAGATGAGTTGCATTACCAAGGTGGACTAGTACCAAAACATATATATTGGGCCCATCCCTGTGTACCAAGTGATCTAGGAAAACTCCTCATACACCATGTGCTCTAGCGAGGTTTACTATTCAACATTAATCCATTCCCTCATAAGGGGGATAAAGAACACCTTAAACAACTACAAAACATCTACTCATCATTTATGTGTTCAAATGATAAAACATCGAGTACTATATATTGCTACTACATCCAATATTTGCAAATAGAAGAGTGCATACATACATATCATGATTTGAACCAAGAAAACCATAGTCATATACTTAAATAAACCCACTTACCTGAGTTCAGAGATTCTTGCTTATATTCTTGATCATCTACATCTCTACTCATTACCTGATTAATAACAAGTAGTCATCATTAATAAATAATAATCATCTTCTAGGTATTTTAGGTCCAAATTAGGGTTTGGCTATAGGTTCAAACAACCTAGAACTTGTGTCTGATATTTTTAGCATGGCCTATATGTTATTATTAAGGTCTGGTACAAATTCCATATTTTTAAGGCTTTTCCTATATTCTAGAATTAATAGCAGGGTTAAAGCACCTAATTGGTCTTTAATCAGAAAAGGCCTTGTATAAAACACTTGCTACCATTAAGATAACAAGTGAACAATAAAACATGCGGAAACGATCATTAACAATGGATTATTGAAAATTACTAAAAATTAAAACCATTTACCAAGGGATCCATTCTCATGAAAACTCTTTCAACATGAACCAAAGTATTAGATTTACATATTGGTTCACATTGTACATTCCATGTACCATTTCTTCTCGAGGAATATACATACATCATTTTCTTTATCAAAAGCTCAAGTAATAAAATCCTCGAAGCATCATGCCAAAATCCCATATTGATTATAAAAACACTACCCAATGACTCCTAGTACCTGAGAGTACAGAGATGACACATAGGACTCTCTATACTAAACATGACAGCCAGTGTCTCCACCTGGATTATCACTGCTATCCCAGTTACTACTGCTGCTGTTCTTCCCTTGCTATGGGGTTTCTGCCTCTACCTCATTCGCATCCACCTAAAAAAATGTTGGATCCCACAGGGGTGAGACAATTATAAATTGCCCCAACGAGAGATATAACTCTCTGCCAAAAACTTTATTATTGTTCTTTAATAGAAATAAACTGAGCAGTAGAATCATATAATAAACATCAGATAATTCAATGTCTAAATAGATTACAACAATATTATTATTCAAAGCATTTCAACTATAACCTGATAAGCATCATGTCTATTGGATAAAAGACTTGTATACTATTTATCCAACTAAGATGTGCTAAATAGAGTAACATCAACCAGTGAATTCTCATATTTCAACTTATGCAAATATGCTACATGGCTGATTACATTTTTCAATCATACTTAAGCCCTGAGGAGATGAGGTATACCGCTCATACTCCAACCGACCACAATTACATTAGGCATCAGTACCACACAAGGTCAATGGAAGAGTCGGATTTCATGACCTCATCTATCTCAGTCAGTTCGAGACTATCAGGCAGAGACATCATGTGTCCAACTACAATTAGCTTGCCAGGGTATATTGGCATCTTCGCTATAGAGGTATAGCACACAACATATACTCTTTTTAGGGTTATGGCTCGTGGCCAATGCATGGTATCACACAGAGGAGTTATGGCTTGTAGCCACACTCGTATTGGAGCATGGTCCGCAAGCAATACCATACATAGGGTATGGCACACAACCAATACTATGGAGCATAAGGATATGTTTGCCCAATTACCCCCACATATTCAAAAATATGCATTCCGGGAATTCACACAAAAAACCTGTTTCACCATCACCAACTGCTGACGATGATGGATCTATGGTGAGGGAACTACATGAATAGATTTCTCTTAATTAATTAAGTACATTATCATATTCTTTTAGCATCAGCCAAGTTTTCAAACAGAACTTATTATGACAAATGCTACAAAGAAACATGTATAAATTTCATCAATTTCTTCTCAATCTTTATAAGACATTGGGATTTCAATCCCTCATTTCAATACTTGGAATTCTTATCCCTTCACAATCTCAATATCATAATCATATGGATCTGGGTATTCAAACCCTCAGCTCATCACTTAGAACTGTTATCACTTTTTCAGGTAACAATCACCTTCAGGTCATCTGACCAAGGTAAACATGATACTTACTACACAAGCATCTCTTATGGAACTTAAGGCCCATTAACTCTCTTGTTACCTCTTACTACGAAACAAGGCATATTATGGAACATAAGGCCCAATAAACAATTTCAATAAATAAAGCATCATAGCTCATACCTAGCTATGTTCATCATCTCATGATACATGCATGGTTAGTACAGTTGATAACAGTTACATCAATTACATATCAGCACCATGCCAAACAAATATAGCATCACTATTCAAGGGTAACACCATTATTCCCTCACATGGGATAGGGTTTTCCATTTCATGTCAATTGAGGATACTCATCACAGGGTTATCGTTTATCACCATATTACCCAAGTTAGGGTTTCATGCACTTTACCCTAGAATTAGGGTTTCATATAGCCTTACATATCATTACTCTGGATTAGAGTTTCACATCACATCATTGCATCAGGGTTTTACATCACATCACCCTAGATTAGGGTTTACATTCAATAACCCACAATTAGGGTTTACTAATCATCCTGATTAGGGTTTCATATTCCATTACCCATAATTAGGGTTTACTATTCAACCCAATTGGGGTTTCATATTCAATTACCCCCAATTAGGGTTTCTCATATCATCACCCTTAATTAGGGTTACAACATTACCCTAGATTTGGGTTTCACTCAGAATTGCCCTGAATTAGGGTTATAGCTCATTAACCTACTCGATTAGGGTTTCATGATCTCTTTACTAAGGATCATACCCTAATAATATATTCTAAATGATTAACACTCATGTATGAATTCCTTTCTATCATCCTCTCAACTTGATTAGGTTACATCAACCTTTCAATCAAGTACATACAACTATAGTTGACATAGTGTACTGAGTTATTGCTTTCATAAACTTTTAGAGTTAATCATTCTAAAGGTACTGATCATCTAGGTACTTTGGGGATTCAACCTTTGTACATACCATTGATAATCATCATGATCAACCATTGGCTCAGTAGGTCAATCATCACCTTAAGTTTCCAAACAATTTGATCACCTTAAACATCCAATTGGTTTTGACATTTTTCAATACAAACAGTTTTGAAACTGTTTGATTCCAAATGGTCCTGAGACCGTTTGATCCCAAACGGTTTCAAGACTTTTTGGACTCAAATGGTCTCAATACCATTTGGGCCAAACCAGCCTCAAAACTGAAAGGACCACTTAGGCTTCCTTCAATCAAATTGATTAGGGTTTTTGCTTTGTTGAATCGGCCATCAATTGAACCTTTGATTGTTCATCAATCTAACTCCATTGGATTTCATCCATCAAACACAATCAACCTTTGGTTTCCAGACGGTCCTGAGATCGTTTGATCCCAAATGGTTTAAAGACCGTTTGGACTCAAACGGTCTCAATACCATTTGGTCCAAGTTGTCTTGGAATCGAAAGGATGACTTATGGATTCTTCAACAAATCAATTAGGGTATGCAACTGGTGGTTCACTCCTTGATACAATCATTCAATTGAATCCATTGGATCATTATTTAACATGATCTATGGTCCTGACCTCAAATAGTCAACCCATCCACTTGGTCAACCATGTCCAAATGGTTTGGGACTCAACCTCCAAATGGTTTTGCAAACCATTTGGTCACCAAACGGTTTGGTTAAACCGATTGGACCAAAATTCATAAAACTGTTTCCAATTAAATTATGTTGAGATGTGTGCTTATGATGATGTCGTCATCATCAAGCTTCAACCCCTCAAAATCTACTACCATTCCCATGGTAGTTTCATCAATTATTCAAAGGAATATCAAGAAGAACATTTCAACATAATGAATTGAAGAATTGAATTCAAAAACAATGATTAAGGGTTCAAGTTATATAACCCT
Organism: Alisma plantago-aquatica; assembly: GCA_963693085.1. Taxonomy (NCBI): domain Eukaryota; kingdom Viridiplantae; phylum Streptophyta; class Magnoliopsida; order Alismatales; family Alismataceae; genus Alisma; species Alisma plantago-aquatica. The sequence continues at coordinate 589,306,230 of OY856410.1, forward strand.
CCTTCAAATGAGCTTCAAAGCTCCAAGATTCATGTCAACAATGGTGGATGAATCTCCTTCAACTATCCCAAGGCTTATCCTCAAGTCATTGAGTGAAAAGGTTGGCTAGAGTTGAAGATTGAGTGAAGAAAAGAAGAAATCAAGCATTGATTTGTGATTTTCACCATGAAATCAAGGTGAAAGAAGGTCATGGAGCTTACCAATAGGTTGGGGGTCGTCTTCCTATTTCTCCTAATCTCCCTTGGTCGTTTTTCAAGAAATAAGTGAAAGTGGATTCGAAATTACCCTTTCCACTCATGGATAAATGAGCATATATGCATTTTATTGAAAAATTCATTTAAGAGAGAGAAAGTAGGAGATAACTCCTCCATATCCTTGCCATTTTCCCCCTTCTCTACCTTAGATACGAGTCTATCTTCATTGGTTTATATTCCTCTCAATTATCCATGAATTAAAGAAAAGAAAATTAAGCTCATTAATCCATTTAATAATAATATCCATAAGTTAGTGGATATTTCTTTTTAATTAACAATTGTGAGTGGGTTCTTCACCTCCTTAAGATATTTTCGCTTCCTTTGAAAGGAAAATGGACGTACACACATATTTGAATTCAACCATTTCAATTTTGGTTGAAGGGAATTTCAATTAATATATTTATTTTTGCCTTAAATTGAGTTAGGGTTTCAATTATGCTTAAATCTTGATTATTTTAATATCAAGATTCTCTCTCCTTCAAAGTGATACAAATGAGATGCCCCTCTCATTTTATTTTCTCTATATGATGCCAAGAAATACTAGGGAATCTCTTGAATATGCAATTTGCATATTGAACCCTAGGTTTTGGGTAAATTGCACAGTACACCAAAACTAGGTTTTAATGCACAAACATTCCTTTATCAGCTCTTTCTTGGTACTCAGGCTTTCAGAAGCCATATCTATGCATCATTTTCATTCTTACTATGCTTCAACACTTGAGGAACATCTTATCATGTAACATTTGCAAATTAACACCTCAACTTGGGTAAATTGCACTTTAGTCCAAAGCAAACAAAACATTGTTTTCAACATGATTCAAAAAGGACTAAAATTGAAATATAAGTTCTTCTTGAGCCTTAATTACTTTTCAAAAAGATAAGAATAAGCATATAATTATCTTTCTTAAACAAAACATCTAGGGTTAAAGCATAACCCAGGTTAGGGATGTTACAGGTTATCCACCCCTTATAAGGATTTTGTCCTCGAAATTATCAAGAGAAAAGAGAAGGGGACTTCCTCCTCATCTCTTCCTCTAGCTCCCACGTAGCTTCTTTGATGCCACGGTGATGCCAGAGAACTTTCACAAGACATATGTCTTTCTTTTTCAGCTTTTGGATTCTTCTGTCAAGAATAAACACTGGTCCTTCAACATATGATATGTCATCATTTAGTTCTACCTTTACAGGTTGTAGAACTAACTCTGTGTCAAGATGACACTTTCTCAGCATGGAGATATGAAACACTGGGTTCAATCTATGCAGCTCAGGTGGTAACTCTATCTTATAAGCTACCTTTCCCATCCTCTCAGTGATTGGATGAGGCCCCATAAATCTAGGAGCTAACTTCCCCTTCTTTCCAAATCTAAGGATACATTTCCAAGGTGAGACCTTGAGGTATACTATGTCTCCAACTTGGAATTCTAGGGGTCTACGAAGCATATCCGCATAAGATTTCTATCTAGCTTGTGAAGCCTTTAACTGTTGTTGTATTAATTTAATCTTCTCAGTTGTCTGTTGTACTAGGTCAGGACCGAAAAGTTGATATTCTCCTATTTCATACCAACATAAAGGAGATCTACAACGTCTACCATATAATGCCTCATATGGTGCCATATCAGTACTGTGCTGATAGATATTATTGTAAGCAAATTCTATCAAGCTCAGGTGTAGATCCCAACTTCCAACAAACTGAAGGATACATGCCCTAAGCAAGTCCTCCAAAGTGTGTATGGTCCTCTCAGATTGTCCATATGTCTGTGGGTGAAAGTCTGTACTAAACCTTAATTGCGTACCCAAAGCTTTATGTAGTTGTTCCCAAAAATTAATTGTGAACTGGGGACCTCTATCACAAACAATTGTAGATGGAACCTCGTGCAACCGCACTATCTCGTCTATGTATATCTGTGCAATCTTCTCAGCCGTGTAGGTTGTTTTGACAGGAAGGAAATGTGTTGTCTTAGTCAACCTATCAACTGTCGCCCAGATGGAATCATGACTTTTGGTTGTTCTAGTAAAACCAACAACAATGTCCATGGTTACATGATCCCATTTCCACTGCGGTATAGGTAGAGGTTGCATTGTTCCTGCGGACTTTTGATGTTCAGCTTTAACCTGCTGACACACCGGACACCGCATAACAAACTCAGCTACATCTTTCTTCAATCCAGGCCATCAATACATATCTTTTAAGTTATGATACATCTTGGTGCTCCCTGGATGCATGGCATACATTGAAGGATGAGCTTCTTCCAGAACTAACTTCCTTAGATAATTGGCATCAGGTACTACCATTCTACCATGGTAATAGGCTACCTGATCATCTGAATCATGAAAACCATCTTGTTTCTCACTACCATACTCTGACCTGATTTGTTGAATCACAGTATCAGCTTGATGTGCTTCTTTAATCTGTTGTCTCGGAGTAGGTTTTACTTCCATCTCAGCTAACAACCCGACTAACATTGATACCTTAAGCTGTACATTATCTTGCCTCAAGGAGATACACATATCTCTTTTCAAGAACACTAAGGAGTTCAACTGTTCTTTATCTAGGGATGGTGATGTTGATTTCCTACTTAGTGCAGCAGCTACTACATTAGCCTTCCCTGGATGATAATCAATTGTACAATCATAGTCCTTGATTAACTCCATCCAGCGGCGTTGTCTCATATTCATCTCATGTTGTGAAAAGATATATTTTAGATTCTTATGGTCTATGAAAATCTGGAATGTCTCTCCATAGAGATAATGTCTCCAGATCTTCAAAGAATGGACCACAACAGCTAGATCTAGATCATGTGTTGGATAATTCTCCTCGTGTTTCTTAAGCTATCGAGAAGCAAAATAAATCACTTTCTTATCCTACATCAACACACATCCTAGACCATTTTTAGATGCATCACAGAAAACTATGTACCCCTTTCCCTACTCAGGTAGCACTAACACAGGTGCACTGGTTAACCTTTCTTTCAACAACTGAAAGGAATGTTGACACTTGTCAGACAAAAGGAATCTCCTTCCTGGTCAACTTGGTTAGAGGTAAAGCTATAGAACTGAAGTTCTTAATGAACCTCCTATAATAGCCTTCCAGTCCTAGGAAATTGCGTATCTCTGTCAGTGTCTTTGGTTGTTCCCATTGCAAGATAGATTCTACCTTCTTAGGATCAACATGAATACTTGAGGAAGATATTACGTGTCCTAGAAAAGAAACTTCTAGTAACCAAAACTTGCACTTGCTAAACTTAGCATACAACTTATGCTCTCTTAGCAATGTCAGAGCCTGACGGAGGTGTTTCTCATGTTGTTGAGCATCTCTACTATATATCAAGATATCATCTATGAAGACTACTATGCAGTGATCAATAAAAGGTTGAAAGATTCTATTCATGAGTTCCATGAATGTAGTTGGTGCATTAGTTAGTCCAAATGACATAACTATGAACTCATAGTGACCATATCTTATCCTAAAGGCATACTTAGGTATGTCACTCTCCTTGATACGCAACTGATGGTATCCCAACCTCAGATCTATCTTAGAAAAGATAGTTGATCCACACAACTGATCAAACAAATCATTAATCCTTGGCAGATGATACTTGTTCTTTATGGTGACTTTGTTCAACAACCTATAGTCGATGCATAATCACATAGACCCATATTTCTTCTTAACAAAGAGGACCAGATCACCCCATGGTGAAGTACTCGGTCGGATAAAACCCTTCTCAAGCAACTCCTACAGTTGTTTCTTGATCTCTGCCATCTCAGCAGGTGCCATTCTATATGATGTTTGTGCTATTGGTTGTGTGCCCGAGATTAGATTGATCTCAATATCAATCTTTTGGGGTGGAGGAACACTTGGAAGTTCCTCAGGGAATACATCCTCAAACTCCCTAACTATCGAAACCTTAAGAAGATTAGGGTTCTCCATTGTGGTATCTACCACATGTGCCAAGAATGCAAAACATCCTTGTCTCATCAGCTTTTTAGCTACCATAGCTGACACTAGACAGGTTGGAAGAATCTTTCTGTTTCCCTGAATGATCCATGTGTCACCGTCATCAGTGAACACAACATGCTAGAAACCACAATCCAAGACAACCTTATACTTCTCTAGGGTATCCATCCCAAGAATTATATCAAACCCATGCATCTTAAGTGGTATAGGATCCACTTGAATGCGATGTTCAGAAAAGGAAACAATGCAGGGAGAACACACCTCCCGCAACACTGCAGATCCCATCAAAGGGGTTTCTAACATCAAACTATCTGCTCTATGTGTGACAATCATATTGAAGTCATGAATCACTTCTCGAGTGATAAAGGAATGTGTAGCACCTGGATCAATTAACACAGATACGAAGAAGGATGAAGACATATCAGAATATAATAGTTCCATCTGACCTGTCACACCCCGAGGGTTGACTACTACTTCTGGCTGATTCATAGCATAGAATCTTGTCGTTGCCTGTTGTTGACCCTATGCTCAGTTGTTTGATGTTGTTGACCCTTCTTAGGACGTCTGTCCACATCCTCGAGCACCACTAGAAAACTGCCTCCTCTATGAGCCTTGTTGACTCTTCCTCTGGGGTTGAGTCACCATTGTGTTCCCGACTGGACAATCTCTTGCCAGATGTCACACTTGTCTGTACTGGTAACTGATGGAGTTGAGACTTACACCAAAAGATTTTACTCTTCCAATGGGAGTCCCAAAATTTGCACCAAAAACCCTAGAGAGGATTTATATCTTCCCTAGGTTTACCTAGAACTGGTGCTTAGATAACAACTCCAACCCCATAAGAGTATGGAAGCCTTATCATAGTACAGATTTAGGATCGAACCCAAAAGACAACGGTCTTGTTGCAAGCAACAAGATGGAAAACGTACAACACTTCACTTAGTTATTTTACTAATTGGCACTTATATCGAAAAGTTGGATTTTGATTGGTTTTTAGACTAAAGCATGAAAAGTAAATAAAGCAAGTAAAACTAAGATTTAACAAATGATGATGAATCACTGGGGTTAAGCAGGAATTTACCACCGCTACACATGCATTGTATATGTACTAAGCAAGCAAGACTTATAAGCTAGATACATGGATGTTCCACAAGACTGATGCCTTATAAGACAAGAGCGATGCATTGCATCCAAGGATGTTCCACAAGACCGATGCCTCGTAAGATAAGAGCGATGCATTGCATCCTTCGATGTTCCACAAGACCGATGCCTTATAAGACAAGAGCAATGCATCACATCCTTCAAGGGTTAAGTAGCTCTCATTCGGTACATTTCTACGTGTCAATGAAGATATGTAGTCTCCAAAGAGAGACTCTTACTCAACCTCATGAAACATGCATCTAAAACTAACAAGCGAGCGATAATTATCAAATCGAATAGTATCTTTGTAGGCCTAGTCTCCTATTCGGATAACCTAGCTATGAGAAGTGCGGGAATGTTGCAACGCCAGCCATTCCCGATCAAATGGTCACATGCTTTACATCATTCCCCTCGCAAAGTGTGTTCCTCGACTTACCAAGGTTACTTCCATACAGATGGAAGTGCAACGGATGATAGTGAGTTTACTCCACTCTTTGAGATACACTCCTAGACACCGAAACGGATGCGTGGTGGATACACACACCAGAAACCAACACTAAATCGATATTCGAGTCTCGAGAGCGGTCGTAGACAAACCACAACAAAAGACAATAGATGCATACAAGAACGTGGCCATCATTCAAGCATGTATGAAACGATTTAGTATTAAAACGAAAGGATAACATCTTTTTAATACAAAGTACAAAACATGGGCAGCGGGGCTAGTCCCCGCGCCCCAGTGGATGGAACTACTCACTTCTCATAGAGGGAACAACAAAGGAGGAGGCAAGAAGAGATAGAAAGAACATCATCTCCACTGAGGAGAGAAGGTTGAACCCTTGGTGGAGAGAGCAATGATCTTCACCCTTCGTGGCTTGCTTGACGACGGATCTTCTCCTCTCACCTTCTTTGTTGATGAGAGAGAAGGTAGCTTTGCAATGGAACGTGAGTCTCAGACCGGCAGCCTCGGGCGGTGGATGGAGTTGTTCTGGTAGTAGAGAGACAGCCTCTGGACGTCTGGACTCTTCTCAGGGATGGCCCTTGAGGTCTTATTTATAGGCCTTGAGTGAGGTCCAAACGGTCTGGAGATCGTTTGGGTTCAAACGGTCTTGAGACCATTTGGCGTTAAACGGTCTTGAGACCGTTTGGCGTTAAACGGTCTTGAGATCGTTTGGCGTCAAACGGTCTTGAGATCGTTTGGCGTCAAACGGTCTTGAGATCGTTTGGCATCAAATGGTCTTGAGACCGTTTGGCGTCAAATGGTTTTGAGATCGTTTGGCGTCAAACGGTCTTGGGACCGTTTGAACTCCATGCGGTCTTGGGACCGTTTGGCTTCATGCGGTCTTGGGACCGTTTGAACTCCATGCGGTCTTGGGACCGTTTGGCTTCATGCGGTCTCGGGACCGTTTGAACTCCATGCGGTATTGGGACCGTTTGGCTTCATGCGGTCTTGGGACCGTTTGAACTCCATGCGGTCTTGGGACCGTTTGGCTTCATGCGGTCTCTGGACCGTTTGAACTCCATGCGGTCTTGGGACCGTTTGAACTCCATGCGGTCTTGGGACCATTTGGCTTCATGCGGTCTCGGGACCGTTTGAGCTCCATGCGGTCTTGGGACCATTTGACTTCACTCGGCCTTGAGGCTGGTTTATTCTTTTATGATTTTTTTGTGCTTTTTCTGCAAGTATAAAAGGAAAAAGTTAGTTTGATGATGTATTTACAAAAAGGGATAAAATTAGGTTTATGTACAATATAAACGTAAAAAGAGTATGGAAAACTAAAGAAAAAGACTAAGATAAACTACTAAAATAGGAGGTTATCACCCCCCCTAACTTAGAGTCTAGCTTGTCCTCAAGTTAGATAGAGCTGAGACATGAAATGGCGAGGCGATCTTAATTAGGATCTCCATACTCTTGCTTCAATTCTTGACCTGAGTTCCCCAGGGGTCATATCGAGGCTTATTGCATGCCTTGATTCCTTTGGATTTCGAGAGTTGCTTGGATCTCAGGTTTTTCCGTATCTCAAAGTTTGCCTTGGGACCACATTTATTTTGTGCATGCCGTTGACTCTAATCAACTTTATACCTCTCTGGAAACCTACTGGAAGCTAGAGAGGGTATGAGGGTTGGCTAAAGGCTTTGAAGTGTAGCTCCCTTTCAAGCGGGGGAGGGGCTGTCTATGCTTTTTAGGATCTCACTACCGGGCACGACACATCTGCCTTTATGAGGGCAGCTGAATGTATCGGCCGGGCAAGTCCTTTATGAGCCTTTTCATATACTTGGAACTTTTAGGGTTTCACTACCGGACGCGACACATCTGCCTTTGTGAGGGCAGCGGAATGTGTCGGCCGGGTGAGCCCTTTATCAGTTCTTCATATAGGTCCTTATGCGCGGCACAACTCTCATGATTTTATTCGTCTCTCTGGCTTTTATTCAAAAACTCACAGGCTTGGGTTTTGGAATGAGGATTTATTTTGGGCGGCCAAGCCTCTTTTATTTTGAAGGGAGGAAAGCTGTTCTTAAAGTTTTTCAGCATGCACTTATTTGGTTTGTGGTCCACTTGCAGAACTTTTTGATTTGGAAGTTGCCTAATTTCCCTCTCATCCTCGAGATCTCGGCTTATTTCTGCCCTGATTTTGACCTGTGGAGAGTCAGATAAAGAATTGAAGCAAAAATATGGGATCCATAGTAGGTGGAAATTGATAAATCACCATTTGATGTCTGAGTGCTTTTTACTTGTAGAGACTAACATGATTCTAGGGTTAGTTGAGGTGACTATTTTTGAAAGAGAATTGTGAAAATAATTAAGACTTAAAGAATTGTAAAAGATTTTAAGAATGAAGAAATGTATGGAAAGTGTTAAAGAAAAAGGGAGTATAGAAGTTGATACCTAGCCCTTGTCTAATGTATCCCCCCCTAACTTATCACACACTCTGTCCCCAGAGTGGCAAAGTGATAGGTTGAGAAATCATTAGAACAAGGGCTCCAGGTTAAGGTAGATTGTCGTTTGCCCCTGGAGAACGGAGTAGTGTAGATGCGAACTGCCCACATAAGGCGTGGTAGTCCACGTCAGTCATTTCCTCCACTGGTCTTTGGAGAACGATTATGGTGTACATCCAGTAGAGGACGTGGAAGCCGCAGTCGTTGGATTGTCGTATTTGCTGGGGGCATTTGTGGCAGAAGGCGGGGCGATTGAAGTGTTCCTTGCTGTATGCCTTAGTGTGCTGACTCAGAAGCTCTATTAATTTTGCAGCGCACTCTTTTGCCATTTCTTCTGTTGGCGTCTTGGGCGTTACGATGTAGTGTCGTTGTCGGGCGTTGAACTGGCTGTCGGAACTGTTGTATATTGTAGTTGTTCTGTCTTGGAGGTTAGTTGCCAGAAGAATCCAGTGCTCTTGATGCAGGATTGGTAACATGATGAACTTCGGCGTTGTATGTTGGAGATATGCGATCAACGCTTCTGTTGTGCCGAAGTTTTTGAGTTTGAGTAGATCATCCTTCATGTATGGGGACGCCATGTATGTATCTGGATTATGTTGGCCAATCTGAGACTGGTAAGCTGTCATGAGGCTGACAGAAAGTTGCCCCTTATCTTGTAAAGTCTCTCGCAGTGAATCGGCCATCACGATAATGTCTTGAGACATGAATACTATGCCATCTTTTTCTGCGGAGAGATTCGCCATGATGATGCGCATTTCAAGGTCGGTGAGACCTTTGCCAGAATTGCGATCAAAATCAGGAAAAGTTGGTTTAGTGGTGTAAGCAGGATCGTTCTTGCTGGTATCTTCTTCTTGCGACTTGTGTTGTTCATACTCTTTCAGAATTTGGCGGAAGGGTCGCCGTTGTCGACGTTGTACAGCTGAGTAGAGATACCTTGGAACATCATCTGGTGACATAGTCAGATCGTTGAAATATCTTCTGTCACAGATGAGCTCCATGGCGTAGCGTCCTCGTAACGAATGGAAGTCTTCAGCTGCCACGTCAGTGAAAGGGATTTCTTGGTTCAGCGCTTGGATATGTCGGATGGTGTAGAAAGCGCTGTCCCCAGATCCCGTGGTGGCTTGAACTGGAGGGTTAATGATTCTGAACCAGGGTTGGCTCCAGTCTTGACGAAGAGAAGGGCGTACAACCCAGATTACTTTGAGCAGCCGGAAGGGTATACACCGGGCTTCACCTGCTGCGTCTCCGACGAAGTTTATTATGTCGGCTGGTAGCTCGGCGCTATTGAAGTTGTAAACTTTAGCGTCCCTTGCTTCGGTATCCACTATCATAAAAAGCCAGTGGTCCGAGACTTGGAAAGGCATTGTGATATAGCGTGCCCGACGCGCTAAACCGGCACGCAGCCGCTCAATCGACCTCGCGCGCAAGCTTTTGTGTAAAAGGCCAAAAGACAATGCGGGTGAAGCGTTGAAGGCTGGTTGTATCCGCTGTTTACTTGTATAGATTTCTATACAGTTGGCGAGGAGGACACGGAAGATTGGCATTGGCATCGTAGACCGGGGTCGGAGGATGCAACGAAAATTTTCACGTGTCAACGTACGCCTGGTTTTTGTATTGTTGTAAACTATGTCATCCCCCACTTTTGCATCGTCTACTATAGTGTTCAGGATGAAGATGTCCTGAGCATCTAAAGTAGAGATGGCTGTCGTATCAAGATCGTGCATTTTTTGTGGGAGAGGAGGTGGCGGGGGGAGGTCTTGTGGTGGAGGGGAGGCGTGCTGTTCGGGGGACTCTTCATGGCCTTTGAGGTTGTCGTCTAGATCGGAGGCGGAGTCAAGATCTACGTCAGTATCTAGACTCACTCGGTCTGCCTCGTCTAGGTAAGGGGGAGAAGGTGTTGAGGAGGGGGGAGAAGTTTTTGGCGAGGTAGCGCTGGCTCCTAGTATGCATTGTTGGAGCTCAGCGAAGGCCGCATCCTTGGCAGCTTCCCCCATTGACCCCAAAGCGCAGTAGTCAAAGAATTGGTCCCCGTAAGAAATGTTTACGTTGTCATGCTGTGGGGACTTGGGGTGGTAGTCACTTTCCTGGTGACCTTTATCAGACCCTTTATGGGAGGGTCCTGCTGCGTTCCCAGGGTCTTCACCATCATCGTGCTTGTCTCGTGAAGATGTGTCTTTATTGGAGTCAGCAGATGAATCGGATTCGTCTTCTTTTTCATCATCATCGTCGTTGTCAACCGCAGCTTCGTCAGTTGTCTTCTTGTTAGTCGACTTTTTACACCGCCGGTGAGTGGCTTGTAGCTCATCGAAAGCCACTTGCAGATGTTCGTGTTTCTCGAGCAGTGCGTCGTGGGCTTCTTTGAGATCTGTGTATCTGCCCTCGGCGGAGAGGAGGCGTGCTGTCAGATCTGTGACTTGGGCACGTAGTTCTTGTGTTTCATTGATATTTGCTTCCTCTTGATGATGATGGAGTTGCGTGATTGTTTCGTCGATGGTAGCCAGGCGCGTGCTTAGCTCTTCTTGATTCTGCTCAAGCTTGCGGAGATTCTCTTGCAGAGGGTGAGTCTGGTTAGAGATCTCATCGACTTTTCTTATCGTAGCTTCTTGCTGGCGCGTTGCCTCAAGGATCAGGTCTGGCAGGTTGTTGGTGTGGCTGTTGATATGCTCAACTTGCTTAGCCACTTCATCCTGTCGTTCCTGGATGCCTTGTAGGATGACAGGCAGAGCTCGGTGTTGGTTGTCGATCCTGGTTACTTGTTTAGATAAGTCATGTACACAAGAAAAAATAGAATGTAATAGGTTAGAAGGATTGGTGAGGAGGTTTCGGACAGCGTCAAATTGACGGCCGAATTCCTCACCGATGTTAGTTATGGGGACCCCAGAGGCGGAAGGGTGATGTGGTTGGGGCCTATGTGGGATGGTGGGAGTGTCTTGCGGAGGAGACACTGATGATGTCCCGAACTGCGTAGTGACTGTTGATGAAGTCACCAGCGGTGTCGGGGTGGTGGCGGATGTGAAGAGCGGTGGTATTTGTGGCGAAAAAGGTGGCACTGATGATGAAGGGGTGGGAACTGTGGATGTGAATGGAAAGGTGGTGAAGTCGGGCATGGAGGTGGGGAAAGGGAAGCCCGATGTTAGGGTGGGTGTGAATGCTGGCGTGGATGTGGGGAGGAAAGTAGTGGTGGGGGCAGCGGAGAGCTTCTCATTTAGACTCTGGATGAAAGAGTCAAATGAGGAAGTTGTTAAGATTTCATCGTTGATCCGCTCGTCCTCCGGTTTTGGGCGGGACGTTGGTGTCCCTGACAGCTGTTGGGCCTGCAGCAACCTTCTAGAAGGTCGTTTGACAGGGACTTTTGTAGGTCGAGCTGTTGGAGCTGTGATGCTCATTTCAGTTGGGCCCGCAGTTTGTTTCTTTTCAGCGGGTGTGACCGAAGCTAGTAGATGAGTAAGCTCCTCATCAGAAAAGAGGAGCTGTGTCATATCATAGTGTGCTAGCTCCGGTAACGGAAGGAGGGTTCTTGATGACTTAACCATCGGGCAGAATACATAGTGTAACTTTCTATCCTTTTCTTTGATTATAAATGAATTTTTCAAAGATTGTTCGTTTGTAAGGATGTCGCCCTTTATTTGCGTGCATTGGGGTAATAGCCTGTCCATCTTAAAAAATTTAATTATGGATGTGACATGGCCCCCCAAACAGATCTCTTTCCCTATGAAGGCGGCGGATAATTTCTGGACCATCAACCGTCCGATGTTGACTGGCCTTCCGTTGAGGATAGACCAGAGGACAAAGAGGTCTGATATTGTAACGTTTCCTCCTTCCGTTCTTGGAAAAAGTGCGCCAGCTAGGATTTTGTGCAGAGTGCGCACAAATCCGGAGTGTATGTTGGACGCTTTGCATGTTTTGGCGTCGTATGTGGGAATCCCAGTTAAGCTTTTCCAGAATGTGTGGCGGTTGAATTCTGGATGATCAGTTCCCACTGATTTTGCCTTTTGTAGCTGCTCCAGGTCGTCAATGAATATTGAATTTAGCATATTCTCTGTTAAGAAGACGTTGCTACCAAAGATTTGGGTGACAATCCTTCTATCACCCCCATCCCGTGACCTATCTGCAATGTCGACGGGCTCCTTTGTCAGGTAGGAGAAGAATTCCGCTGTGGGCTCAATGTAGGATATTTCAGGTATTAAGCACAACCTGGTAAGGTTGCCTTTTTGTAGCGCTTTGAAGATGCGCTCGTGAATTCCCATTTTAGCTAGTATGCTGGAGCAAACATACTTGGTTGGTTTAAGGGTTTTATCGGTGGTGATGGAGGTTTGGATGGATAGGTGCTCTGGTGGTGGTATTGGGGCGGTAATGGGAATGAAGGTGGTAGGGATGGTAGCTGCAGGGGTGGTAGTGGTAGCAGCAAAGGTGGATGGTTTGGCGAAGGGTTGGTCCATGGCAGATAGAGGGTGGACTTGTTTTCTTGCCCTCTTGGGGGGCTGCCCAGATTCAGCCTTTGCAGCTTTGCGTTTTCCCTCTGTCTCTTGGGCAGAGGAGTCTTCATCAGGATTCGGTATGTAGTCTGATCCTTCGTCATCGTCAGAAGAGATGTGCTCGATGTCCTCTTCAGGGGCCTCACCCAAGCATTTGGTGAGGCGGGTTATCTCACACAGGACGTCGATGATCTTGGTCTTGGGAGGGACGGCTCTGGTGGTGTTGTAAGTGTCCCTGATCTGTATGAGCCTGTCTCGCTCTTCCATCATCTGCTCCCTTGTCAGAGCAGGGGCAGTTCCTGAGCCGGAAGTTTTGTTCGCTGGTGACGCCATTTCTGAAAAAAAATAAGAGTTTCATAATTAGAGAAGATTTGAAACAATGTAAATTTGATTTGTAGTTATATCTTTTATATTTTGTGAAAGCAAAAGGGAAACGAAGACCAAACGGTTTCAGGACCGTTTGGTTCCAAATGGTTTCAGTACCGTTTGGTTCCAAACGGTTTCAGGACCGTTTGGTTCCAAACGGTTTCAAGACGGTTTGGTCCCAAACGATTTGAGGACCGTTTGGTCCCAAACGGTTTCAGGACCGTTTGGTTCCAAACGGTTTCAAGACCGTTTGGTCCCAAACGGTTTGAGGACCGTTTGGAAAGCGAAGAGTCGCAGGTCGCCAGCGCGGGAGAAGGTGGAACGGCGCGAAGGTGAAGAACGCGCCGGCGCCTTCGAAGACGATGAGAAGAACGGCGGCGGTGATGAAAGCGGTGGGAGAGTCGGTGAAATCTTTCGACAGCGACGGCGATGGCGGAGCAAGAGACGTCATGCGATGGTAAAGGAAACGGCAACTGGTGCCATGATGGTGGCGACAGAACGGTGCGGCGACGAAGGCGATAGAGGAGTCGGTGAACTCGTTCGATGACGACTGCGATGGCGGCGAAAGAGACGTCGGAGTGAGCAGCGTGCTTGTAGTCGCCGGACTACCTTGCGGAAGGTGGATGGGCGAATGGGTGAGAAGCTTGCGCGGATGCAACAGGAGCAAGAACGAGATTCTTTGCACGAAAGCTCTTGAGAATTCGAGGGTTCGAGGAGAGAAAGACGGAGGGGTAGGGTTGATATTTATAGTGATTGGTTGGTGACCTTTTGTATTCCAAACGGTTTGAAGACCGCTTGGTCCCAAGCGGTCTCAAGACCGTTTGGTCCCAAACGGTTTCAGGACCGTTTGGTCTCAAACGGTTTGGAGGCCGTTGGGCTCGAAACAGTTTGGAGACCGTTTGGAGTTCAAACGGTTTCAGGACCGTTTGGCTCCAAACGGTTTGAAGACCGTTTGGAGTCCAAACGGTTTCATGACCGTTTGGCTCCAAACGGTTTGGAGACCGTTTGGAGGGGCACAAAGGGTTTATATATTTTTATGTTTGTTTTTGAGTATGTATATATATATATTTTTTTTGTGTATTTTGGTTTATGAATTTTTATGTTGTTTGTATTATGTATTGTTTTTGTAGTTTTGATTATGTAGATTTTTTTGTATTTTTTTTTAAATTAATGATGAAAGAACTTAGAGAAAGCAAGAAAATAAAAGACTAGAAATAGAAAAGATGATACTCAGGTCTTGGGTTGCTTCCCAAGAAGCGCCTTGGTTTTCTGTCGCTGGCTCGACGAAGTTAAAACATTGTTATGTTGCTGGCATAGTATTTGATTGCTCATGTCCATTCGGCCCATGTTTAGGGTTCGATTCGGGCTGCCCAGCGAAAGTGCCTGTTGGGGGTTTCAATTGTGCAGCAATCTGGGCAAGATGTGCTTCAACTGCCTTCTGTTGAGCTTGTTGGTTGGCCAGCATAGTTTGCTGAGATTGCAGCATCTGTCTTATTGAAGATAGCTCATCTTCCGGCTGCGCGGTAGCATTTTTCTGAGGGTTTTGTTGTTGGGACTGTTGAGTATGCAACTGTGGGTGAAGCGGGGAATGAGTGTACTGATAGTAGGCTGATTGATTTCTAGGGTGGTTAGCCCTAGGGAAATTGTTCCTTGGGTTCCCTTGATTTTGGTTAAAATTGTTTGGAAACCCATGAGGCAGCCTACTGTCAAATCCCCCTTGTGTCTGATGTTGCGGATTCGCAGTTCCAGAAGGATTTCCATACTGGAACCCAGGATGGTTCCTTGGTTGACTGGGATTATAATAAACTTGTCCGGGAATAGTATGGATGGAGTTGACTTGCTCCGGAATCTGATCTTCAGCCTGATTAGTGATGGCCTCATAGGATTGTGGTGGTGGATGCAGATCCATCATCACATTATAGAGCATTCCGCAGGAAAGAGTCGGATGATCTGAAGCATGACAAGCCTCACAGGATCCTGTGACGGCTTTGACTTGATGAACCAGCGGGGTTTTCTTCTTATCAATTTCCCCTAGAGTTGTTTCAAGGGTTTGCTGTTTATGAGCGATTGTCTTCAAAGCCTCGGCTATTGACTTTAGTTCCATAGATTCTTCAGCTTTAAAGACTTTTAAGACGCCTTTTCCGGCTGACCGCCCCCAATTGGACTGGTTTTCGGCTCCTAAGGTAATGATCTTCCAGGCATCTTCATAGTTTTTCCTCATGAAATTTCCTCCAGATGAGGAATCTAGGAACTGTTTAATGTCATCGCTTACCCCCCGATAAAAAGTTTCAATCAATTGATTCTGTGAAATTCCATGATGAGGGCATTTGCGTAGAAGTTCCTTGAATCTTTCCCATGCCTCAGCGAGGGTTTCTCCAGGTAGCTGGGAGAAATGGTTGATCTGCCCTCTGATTTCATAGGTAAGCGAGGGTGGAAAGAACTTCTCCAAGAATTTTTCCTCTAGAGGGGCCCAAGTGGTTATGATGGGTTCTCTGTCCAATGAGTTGTACCAACTCAAAGCCCTTCCAGATAAGGTGAAATGAAACAGGTGGAGCATTATTGCATCGAAAGCAATGCCAGCTTGCGGGACCAGGCGGCATAATGCCTTAACCCGTTTCAAATGGTCCATGCAATCGTCTCCTGAACCTCCAGAGAAGGAAATTCCTTGCATAATCTGGATCCACTGGGTCCGGATCTCAAAGTTTGGGATATTGATGATCGGAGGCCGGACCGGGTGGTTGTCTTCGTAATTCTTCGGGACAGCATAGTCCCTCAGTTGCTTGTTTCGTAATTCGAGCTGAGCAGCCTCGGTCTCTGCTCTTATGCGGGCTTGCTCTTCTGCTCGTATCTCCGCTTATATTTGGGAACGGGTGTCTGCAATGAGTTGTGCCCGTTGTGCGGCTATAGCAACATTGACTCTCTCCATCACCAAAGCGGCTTGATGCTGTTCGTCAGCCATTTGACTAGCGCGTTGGCGATTGAGACGGATTCTGCGGTGGAAACTTCTCTCTACCTCGGAGTCGAACTCCGGATCAGGAGAGAGTCCTCGATTATGCGGTGATTGCATATACGGGTTCTACCTGAGTAAAGAAAAGAGAACACCTTTAGATAATAGAGACAATATGAAAGCTTCAAGAATATGGTGAATTATGATTCAAAAAAGAAAGTGTAAAATCCTAACCAACTAGAAAAATAAACTAAGTGAAATACTAATGTTCCGTTGTCCCCGGCAACGGCGCCATTTTTTGATGGAGTTGAGACTTACACCAAAAGATTTTACTCTTCCAATGGGAGTCCCAAAATTTGCACCAAAAACCCTAGAGAGGATTTATATCTTCCCTAGGTTTACCTAGAACTGGTGCTTAGATAACAACTCCAACCCCATAAGAGTATGGAAGCCTTATCATAGTACAGATTTAGGATCGAACCCAAAAGACAACGGTCTTGTTGCAAGCAACAAGATGGAAAACGTACAACACTTCACTTAGTTATTTTAGTAATTGGCACTTATATCGAAAAGTTGGATTTTGATTGGTTTTTAGACTAAAGCATGAAAAGTAAATAAAGCAAGTAAAACTAAGATTTAACAAATGATGATGAATCACTGGGGTTAAGCAGGTATTTACCACCGCTACACATGCATTGTATATGTACTAAGCAAGCAAGACTTATAAGCTAGATACATGGATGTTCCACAAGACCGATGCCTTATAAGACAAGAGTGATGCATTGCATCCATGGATGTTCCACAAGACCGATGCCTCGTAAGATAAGAGCGATGCATTGCATCCTTCGATGTTCCACAAGACCGATGCCTTATAAGACAAGAGCAATGCATCGCATCCTTCAAGGGTTAAGTAGCTCTCATTCGGTACATTTCTACGTGTCAATGAAGATATGTAGTCTCCAAAGAGAGAATCTTACTCAACCTCATGAAACGTGCATCTAAAACTAACAAGCGAGCGATAATTATCAAATCGAATAGTATCTTTGTAGGCCTAGTCTCCTATTCGGATAACCTAGCTACGAGAAGTGCGGGAATGTTGCAACGCCAGCCATTCCCGATCAAATGGTCACATGCTTTACATCATTCCCCTCGCAAAGTGTGTTCCTCGACTTACCAAGGTTACTTCCATATAGATGGAAGTGCAACGGATGATAGTGAGTTTACTCCACTCTTTGAGATACACTCCTAGACACCGAAACGGATGCGTGGTGGATACACACACCAGAAACCAACACTAAATCGGTATTCGAGTCTCGAGAGCGGTCGTAGACAAACCACAACAAAAGACAATAGATGCATACAAGAACGTGGCCATCATTCAAGCATGTATGAAACGATTTAGTATTAAAACGAAAGGATAACATCTTTTTAGTACAAAGTACAAAACATGGGCAGCGGGGCTAGTCCCCGCACCCCAGTGGATGGAACTACTCGCTTCTCATAGAGGGAACAACAAAGGAGGAGGCAAGAAGAGATAGAAAGAACATCATCTCCACTGAGGAGAGAAGGTTGAACCCTTGGTGGAGAGAGCAACGATCTTCACCCTTCGTGGCTTGCTTGACGACGGATCTTCTCCTCTCACCTTCTTTGTTGATGAGAGAGAAGGTAGCTTTGCAATGGAACGTGAGTCTCAGACCGGCAGCCTCGGGCGGTGGATGGAGTTGTTCTGGTAGTAGAGAGACAGCCTCTGGACGTCTGGACTCTTCTCAGGGATGGCCCTTGAGTTCTTATTTATAGGCCTTGAGTGAGGTCCAAACGGTCTGGAGATCGTTTGGGTTCAAACGGTCTTGAGACCGTTTGGCGTCAAACGGTCTTGAGACCGTTTGGCGTTAAACGGTCTTGAGACCGTTTGGCGTTAAACGGTCTTGAGATCGTTTGGCGTCAAACGGTCTTGAGATCGTTTGGCGTCAAACGGTCTTGAGACCGTTTGGCATCAAACGGTTTTGAGATCGTTTGGCATCAAACGGTCTTGGGACCGTTTGAACTCCATGCGGTCTTGGGACCGTTTGGCTTCATGCGGTCTTGGGACCGTTTGAACTCCATGCGGTCTTGGGACCGTTTGGCTTCATGCGGTCTCGGGACCGTTTGAACTCCATGCGGTCTTGGGACCGTTTGGCTTCATGCGGTCTTGGGACCGTTTGAACTCCATGCGGTCTTGGGACCGTTTGGCTTCATGCGGTCTCGGGACCGTTTGAACTCCATGCGGTCTTGGGACCGTTTGAACTCCATGCGGTCTTGGGACCGTTTGGCTTCATGCGGTCTCGGGACCGTTTGAGCTCCATGCTGTCTTGGGACCGTTTGAACTCCATGTGGTCTTGGGACCGTTTGACTTCACTCGGCCTTGAGGCTGGTTTATTCTTTTATGATTTTTTTGTGCTTTTTCTGCAAGTATAAAAGGAAAAAGTTAGTTTGATGATGTATTTACAAAAAGGGATAAAATTAGGTTTATGTACAGTATAAACGTAAAAAGAGTATGGAAAACTAAAGAAAAAGACTAAGATAAACTACTAAAATAGGAGGTTATCAGTAACAAATTCTAGTTTCTGAATGAGGTTTAGAAGGTCCAGTCACCGATATTGATGTTGTGCTATGGGTTCTAGTTGGAGGAAAACTATGGCCTCTACCGCTGCTTGACGTCGAGTGCATCTGGGTATTGAATCTTGGTGGTGCTATTAGTACAGAATACCTTGGTTTCTTGAAACCCTCAGACATTTGTCCTTGAAATTATGTGTACTCTTTCTTACTCTTGGTCTGACGCTTCTCTGTCACAGACCTCTCTATCCATCTCACGGACTCGACAAAGGTGGAAAACCTCTCCCTGTTCTCCAAAGCAGACAAGGGAGTGGTCAGATCAGCGTTCAACCCCTTCTCAAAATGCTGAATCCTCTCCACATCAGTAGATGCCATATGCAGACAGAACCACAAAAGCTCCATGAATTTAGCCTCATACTTGCTCATGTTCATCTGCCCTTGTCTTATCCTCTCAAATTGAGAGATCTTCTCGTCTAGAAACGTTTTAGGGAAGTATCTAATGATGAATTCTCATTGGAATTCTTTCCATCCGACTTCCACACTTGGTCTTTTGCCTTCCTCTATTGTCCACCAATGGCCAGCACTCCCCTTTAACAAGTATACAACATGCCTCACCTTCTCAGCTTCAGGGATATTGAGGATTCTGAAAGCTTTCTCTAGCTCAGTTAGCCATAAGTTAGCATCTACTGGATCAGCTGTACCAGCATAGTATGTTGCTCCTACCCGCCGAAGTTGTTTAAAAGTCTTGTTGGCTCCTTATCCTTCATTGTGGGCTGGTTCCCTGGGTGTAGGTAGTGGCATCCTATCTATCATATGTGTCATGGCTACCATAAACTACCCAAACATAGCTTGGAAGGTTGGGTTCCCTATATCTGCTTGGTTGAACTTGGGTTGTTCAGGTACTGTCTCCTCCCTATTTTGGTCCATTGCACCTCCTCCTAGTGCAGCAATGCTGCTCTCGGCAGCTTGCTCATCATGTTATCCAGACATCTTTAAGTTCTTCTTCTCCTATATGAGCAGAAGACACTTATCAGATAAACTGGAAGACACTAGAACAGACTCAACAACCTTAATCTTATGTCTCTGTAGACTAAGCAAACCTAGATCTCTGATACCACTAATATTGAAACACCCGCTACCATTAAGATAACAAGTGAACAATAAAACATGCGGAAACGATCATTAACAGTGAATTAATGAAAGTTACTAAAACTTAAAACCATTGACAAAGAGATCCATTCTCAAGAAAACTCTTTCAACATGAACCAAAGTATTACATTTACATGCTGGTTCACATTGTACATTCCCTGTACCATTTCTTCTCGTGGAATATACATACATCATTTACTTTATCAAAAGCTCAAGTAATAAAATCCTCAAGGAATCATGCCAAAATCTCATATTGATTATAAAAACACTATCCACTAACTCCTAGGACCTGAGAGTATAGAGATGACACATAAGATTCTCTATACTAAACATGACAGCCAGTGTCTCCACCTGGATTATCACTACTGTCTTGGTTACTACTGCTCCGGTTCTTCCCTTGCTATGGGGTTTCTACCTCTACCTAATCCGCGTCCACCTAAAAAAATGTTGGATACCACGGGGGTGAGGCAATTATAAATTACCCCAGCAAGAAATATAACTCTCTGCCGAAAACTTTATTATTGTAGTTTAATAGAAATAAACTGAGCAGTAGAATCATATAATCAACAATAGATAATTCAATGTATAAACATATTAGAACAATATTAATATTCAAAGCATTTCAACTATAACCTGATAAGCAGCATGTCTATTGGATAAAATACTTGTATACAATTTATCTAACTAAGATGTGCTAAACAGAGTAACATCAACTAGTGAATTCTCGTATTTAAACTTATGCAAATACGCTACATGGCTGATTACATTTTTCAATCATACTTAAGCCCTGAGGAGATGAGGTATACTGCTCATACTCCAACCGACCACGCTTACGTAAGGCATTGGTACCACACAAGGTCAATGGAAGAGCCGGATTTCATGACTTCATCTATCTCGGTCAGTTCTAGACTATTAGGAAGAGACATCATGTGTCAAACTATAGTTAGCTTGCCATGGTATATCGGCATCTTCGCTATAGAGTTATAGCACACAACATATACTCTTTTCATAGTTATGGCTCGTGGCCAATGCCTGGTATCACACAGAGGAGTTATGGCTCGTAGCCATACTCTTATTGGAGCATGGTCCACAACCAATCCCATACATAGGGTATGGCACACAGCCAATCCTATGGGGCATTAGAATATGTCTGCCAAATTACCCCCACATATTAAAAAATATGCATTCCAGGAATTCACATAGAAAACTTGTTTCACCATCACCAACTACTGACGATAATGGATCTATGGTCAGGGAACTACATGAATAGATTTCTCTTAATTAATTAAGTACGTTATCATATTCTTTTAGCATCAGCCAAGTTTTCAAACATAACTGATTATGACAAATGCTACAAAGAAACATGTACTGCTTTCATCAATTTCTTCTCAATCTTTATAAGACATTGGGATTTCAATCCCTTGTTTCAATACAGGGAATTCTTATCCCTTCACAATCTCAATATCGTAATCATATGGATCTGGGTATTCAAACCCTCAACTCATCACTGAGTACTGTTACCACTTTTTCAGGTAACAATCACCTTCAGGTCATCTGACCAAGGTAAACATGATACTTACTAGAAAAGCATCTCTTATGGCACTTAAGGCCCATTAACTCTCTTGTTACCTCTTACTAGGAAACAAGGCAATTTTGGCACATGAGGCTCAATAAAAAATTTCAACAAATAAAGCATCATAGCTCATACCTGGCTATGTTCATCATCTCATGATACCTGCATGGTTAGTACAGTTGATAATAGTTACATAAATTACATATCAGCACCATGCCAAACAAATATAGCATCACTATTCAAGGGTAACACCATTATTCCCTCACTAGGGTTAGGGTTTCCCATTTCATGTCAATTGAGGATACTCATCCCATTATCTATATCAGAGTTATGGTTTATCACCATATTACCCAAGATTAGGGTTTCATGCACTTTACCCTAGAATTAGGGTTTCATATAGCCTTACATGTCATTACTCTGGATTAGAGTTTCACATCACATCATTGCATTAGGGTTTTACATCACATCACCCTAGATTAGGGTTGTAACATCCCTGACCTGGGTTATAAACTAACCCTAGGTGTTTTGCCTAAATATGTAATTAAACCCTGGTGATTATCTTTTGACATGTAATTAAGTTCCTCAGGAACATATACTTTCAATTTTGTCCTTTTTAAACAAAGTTGTAGTATTATTTTGGTAATGCAGGGGCTTATGTGCAAATTACCCAGTTAAGGGGTTAACTTGCAATTTCACATGTTATGATGTTCTTTTGATAATGAGACATCATATGAGTGAATATGATGAGACATGATGGATTTCCCAAGTTTGGGCATCTAGATGCAGCTTGTGGAATAATCCTTATGCTTAAAAACCCTAATTTGGAGTAAAATGCAGTTTACCAAATTTGAGGCATGCAACTTGTAAAATACACTATCTAGAACATCTTTTATGACTTTTGTCATCATTTAGAGTAGAAATGGTGAAAGGGACACATCAATGAATAATCAAATAAGAAAAATGACCTTTGTACATAAAATTCACTAAGTTTGAGTAAGGAAACCTTTCATGCATGTAACCTAGTTGAAAGTTGGCTTTATTTACCCCTATATCTTGAGATTTCATGAGATTTGCATAAGTTTAGATGAGACTGGACGATCCCTTAAATAAGAAAGGACTTGGATGAGAATTTCAAAGTTTTAGAGGTCCTTATGGTGAAAATCAGCCTAATCTATATAAGCACCTTTCTTTCCAAACCAAGCAAACATATTCCCTTCACTTCCTCACTTCTCATCTTTCTCAACCGACCAAGGCAAAGCTCTGGAGCTCAAGGGGACGACCAACCTGTTCTAGGTAAGAGAACACCACCTTCTAGCTTGGATTCATGGAGGAAATCGTATTACAAGGTTGAATTGCTAGTTGTCTTACTTAGGTTCCTTGTTCTAGCCGACCATCCCCATCTTTTTCTTGAAGAATTGACCTTGGCCGACCTGTGGAGCTCAAGACGCCATTAAAGACTTGAATCTTGGAAGCTTGGAGCTCAAGGAACGACCTTAAGGTGGGTTTTATAACTCTAACCCTTAGTTTTATTATGCATATCTTTGTTCTTGTTTTCTATGATTAGTTCTTCTTCTACCTCCCTTCTTCCTTGCTCTTTTGCAAGCAAAATGGGGGAGGAACCGACCTGAACAGAGGTTGAGGATTATGGGCGTGGATTCCTATGTCACTTTATGAAACGACCTTGAACCCTTTTGGTCCAAACGAGTGCAACTCGTTTATGGTCAAACGGGTTCAACCCATTTGATCTCAAATGATCATACAAGATCGTTTGGATCAAAATGACCCCAAGACCATTTCATAGGGTTGACCAAGTATGGAACGTTTGGGTTTTTTGTTCACAATTATGGAGGCTAATGACCCACCAAATTTGAGGGATTAAGTCTAAAGGAATCGTTGGTTGAAGGCCAATCAATTAGGCAATAGAATTGAATTAAGTACTGATTTTCCAAACTAATTAACTTGAACTTTTGGGCAAACGGGTTCCAACCCATTTGAGTGAGTTGACCAAGCATTGACCGTTTGGGATACCTGTTCATAATATATTGAATTTCATTCCTACAAAGATTTATAATTTAATTCCTAACCAATTAAAAGTTGAAGACACTTCAATAATCTAACCATAATCGGGTGAAAGTTGCTGATTTCAATAAAGATCTTGTTGAGTTTTGGGTTGAAGGACCCAAACGGGTTCCAACCCATTTGAGGGTTCATCCTAACGACCTCACACTCGTTTAGTGACACCCCAAGATCGTTTGGAGGTCTAGGGTTAAAGAAATTTGATGGTTTGAGGGTCCAATTACAAGATGTTGATAAATTGATGAAAAGTGCTGATTTTTAATTTAATTAGGGCTCAACCTGTATCAAATCATTTTGGTTTTTGGTCAAACTTTGGGCAAACGGTTTCAAGATCGTTTGGAGGTCATCCAAACGACCTCAAGACCGTTTGAGCCAAGTTTGCGCCCAATTGAAGGTCAATTGATAGGTTCAACTCTGATTTGAATCATATTGTTAAACATTGATGATTAGCCGATTGGAAATCCTAATTGAGTTAGATTTTAACCCTAATTGGCTTTCAATTGAGGGTCAATTTGGTGTCCAGTTGATTGAGGCTCATCCTAATTGACTCAATTTGTATATGGTTAACATGGCTTGGGCCAATTGAAAGCTTCAACATAAGAAATCCTTTTCAAACATAACCTATGTGTCACCTTTTATGTTCATGCGGTTTGGACCCAAGTAAGTTGACACCCGTTTCATCTCAATTGGGTTGACACCCGTTTCATCTCAATTGGGTTGACACCCATTTCATCTCAATTGGGTTGACACTCGTTTGATCTCAAACGGGTTCACACTCGTTTGATCTCAAACGGGTTCACACTCGTTTGATCTCAGACGGGTTCACACTCGTTTGATCTCAAACGAGTTCACACTAGTTTGATCTCAAACGGGTTCACACTCATTTGATCTCAAACGGGTTCACACTCGTTTGATCTCAAGTGGGTCCAAACCCGTTTAAGATTAAGTGGGTCCACACTCATTTAAGGTTCAAATGGATTCAAGGTCATTTGAGATTAAACAAGTTCAAGGTCGTTTAAGAATCAAATGGGTTGAAGGTTGAAGGTTAAACCTTAAACCAATTGGAGACCTTCAAGGTTGATTATACTTAATCACTTGAAGGTATAAATGGTTCAATGATGATCTAATCTAAACCCTAATGGTAACCTAAGATGTTAAGAGACTAAGTGGCTAATGAATTGACCCATGATGATGGTCAATGGGTAAATTACCTAAATTCCCCTGAAAGGTTCAATTGAGTGATACCTTGTTTTAATCAAACCCTAATCACATAATAGTGATGAGTTGACTGGTGTTAATCAATGAGGACTTAACCTAACCTAATCTAGAGTGGTGTAATCACTATCTACTAGTTAGAGGAGAGAGAAAGTACTAATTATACTGAAAACTCAAGTAAAATACCTTCAATATACATGAATGTGCAAGTTTAGGTATGATCCACTTATGTGAGATCATGGAAACCCTAATTATGATAATTGATGAATCTTAATCTTATCTAAGGTCTTTAATGATGATGTTTCTCATACATGAGGATGTTATGAGATCTTTTCACCATGAGGTGAATAATAAACCCTAATTCTAGGGTGATGACATGTAATGTAAATAGTAAACCCTAATTGATGAAAACCAGGGAAACCTAGCTCTTGTATGAGTAGGGAGATACAACTTCTTTAAAATAAGTTATTTACTGTTATCAGTTGATTTAACCATGCAGGTTCCTTTATGAGAATGATCATATCCAGGTATGGATGATGATACTATATTCTTTGAAAGCATGTTGTTAGCTTTATGAATAGTGATATGTCCTGATGCCTTGATTAATAGCATCTTATGAGATTGATAGGTTGTGAGAGCCATGAATACCATCAAGGTCATGCTTTAAGAGATGACTTGTGATAATAATATTGAGAAATGATAATTGATGAGAGTTAGGCTTGTTACATTTAGTATTCTTCCTTCATAGCTGCTATGCTAATGATTAATGTTTGAAAACATGTATGATGATAAAAGAATACTGAAATGTACCTAACTAATCAAGTATAATCATATCATGTAGAGCCCTGATCATAGATCCATCATTGTCAGAGTTCAAGTGATGGTGAAATAGGTTTTCCTAAGGGAACTCCTGGATCACATACTTTAGAGTATGTGGGGGAATATGGATGTGTATATCCTTACATCCTAGTATAGGAGTTGATGTTGATGTATCTTAATCCATCAACCCTTCACTATATGTTTATACCAGGATGATGTAACACTATTCTTCCAAGGGAATCTTTTATACCGCATCGATGCGAGATAAACATGAAATCTTTCGATGGTGAAGAGAATGCAGAATGCCACTGTGACTCTAATAGTGAAGTACCAGAATACCCTGGTAAGCTATATTAGTAGGGACACTAGATGTCCTGTATGTTTATCCTCATTCTGACTGAGGTAGTTGAAGGTCATGAGAATCCGGCTCTTTCAATGACCTAGTATGATACCGATGCGACTTACTAGTGATCGGTTGGAGCATGAGCGGTATACCTCATCTCCGCAGGGCATAATGATGTTTGTAAAACATAATCAACCGCGTAGCATAACTGCTTAGGTTGAACTACGAAGAACATTGATTGATATTACCTTGCTTGTTTTTAAATATCATGTCCAAGTATTAGTATACATGTTCTTCATATTCCTTAAATAAAGATGAGTATTTGTTAGCAAGCCTGTTGTGAGTAACCTAAATTACCTGCTCATGATATTTCCTTTAATTGATTTTAACAAAGTTTCTGGAGGAGAGTTATAACTCTCACTGGGACAATTATTTAAAATTGTCTCACCCCGTAGATTTCTACCTTTAGGTGGACATCGAGGTCGAAGGAACTGATCTGCAGGTGGACAACAGCAACAACAAAAATTTCAGGAGCAGCAATGACTCCAGGTGGAAACACTGTGCGGTCTAGTCTTGTAGTCAGAATAGTCTTATGTCGTCTCTGTAAAGAGTGGGATAAACCCACCTCTCTACTCAAAACAATGGTAAACAAAATCCAATTTGGATAGCAGCGGAAGATAAAATTTTGACTATATTCAATTTCAAATAAAGTGTACATAAAAATTCTCCCAATATGGGTGTACATGCTTTATACAAAAAGAGCATCTAAGTAGAGGGAAATCTAACTACTCCACTTTTGTCTCCAAGCAACATATCCATCATCTAAGTCCAAGCCAAAGCCAATATCTTCAAGTCCTATTCAACCACCTTGCTTCACACTTGGGTGGTTGGGAAGACACCCAGCAAGAGGGAAAAACAAAGGTGTCTGCACTAGAAAACCGGGAGAGATTCTCTACGTTTGTTGAGTCAGTCTGAAGAATAGAGAGATCTGTAGTCGAGAAAAGACAAACCCAAAAGAGATATCCACAGTTCCAGGGATCTTCATCTAGAGACTTTAAAAAGCCTAGATTCTCTACACCTACACCTCCACCACCCAGATCGAGTTCTCAGACTCAGTGGTCCCCAAGTAGAGGTAGAGGATGAGGTTTACCACTACAAGAGACTCACAGTTCAGCGTCAATGTCAGTCACAGGACCACCCAGACCACAACAACTGGAAAGAAGCTACTACAACTGTGGGAAGGTGGGACACTTGATGAAGGACTGCAGGTCTAGGCCTGTCAGTGTGACACAGCCTCAGAGGCAGAATCAACAGGGATCACAGAGAAGGCAGTCTCAAGGAGCAGCTAGAGGACGTTGGCAAGCGTCTCAGGCTGGATCGTCAGCACCAACTCAACCTCAGGCGACAACAAGGTTCTATGCTATAAACCCACCAGAAGCAGTGGTCAATCCACGGGTTGTGGCAGGTCAGATGGAACTTTTATATTCTGATATGTCTAAATCCGGTGTGGTATCTATTTTGATCGACCCGGGTGCTACATACTCTTTTGTCACTCAAAGAGTGATTCATAACTGCAATATGACAGTTACACATAGGGCCATAGCTTGTTGCATGAAACTTTGTTGAGAGGATCTGCTGTTTTGCAAGAGGTATGCTCTCCCTGCATCCTCTTCTTTTCTGATCATCGCATTCAAGTGGATCTTATACCACTTGATATGCAAGGATTTGATATAATCCTGGGGATGGATACCTTGGAAAGGTATAGAGTTGTCTTGGATTGTGAATCCAAGCAGGCTGTGTTTGCTGATGAGAGCAACACATGGATCTTTCAAGGAGAGAGAAAGATTCTACCCACCTGTCTTGTGACTGCTATGGTTGCTGATAAGCTGTTGAAGCAAGGATGTTATGCATTCTTGGCCCATGTGGTAGATATTACCATGGAGGGTCCTAATCCTGCCGAAGTTCCTATAGTCAGGGAATTTGAAGATGTATTTCCTGAAGAACTCCCAGGTGTGCCACCGCCTCGGGAAATTGATTTTGAAATCAATTTAGTCCCAGATACTAAACTCATAGCCCAGACACCGTATAGGATGGCGCCTGTTGAGATGGCAGAACTCAAGAAACAGCTTCAAGAGTTGCTTGAGAAAGGTTTTATCCGACCGAGTACTTCACCTTGGGGTGCTTCGGTTTTGTTTGATAAAAAGAAAGATGGATCAATGCGATTATGCATCGATTATAGACAATTAAATAAAGTAATAATAAAGAATAAGTACCCTTTGCCGAGAATTGATGATCTTTTTGACCAGTTGTGTGGTGCAACCGTCTTCTCAAAGATAGACTTGAGGTCAGGATATCATCAACTTCGTATTAAGGATAGTGACATACCCAAGTCTGCTTTCAGGACAAGGTATGGTCACTATGAGTTCACAGTTATGTCGTTTGGACTAACTAATGCACCGGCTGCATTTATGGAACTTATGAATAGAATCTTCTGACCTTTCCTCGATCAGTGTGTTGTTGTCTTCATAGATGACATTCTGATCTATAGTAGAGATGCACAACAACATGTACAACATCTTCGTCAAGCTCTAACCTTGCTAAGAGAACATAAGCTATACGCTAAGTTTAGCAAGTGTGAGTTTTGGTTGCCAGAAGTATCTTTCCTTGGTCATGTGGTATCTGCCTCGGGTATTCGTGTTGACCCTAAAAAGATAGAATTTGTTCTACAGTGGGAACAACCGAAAACACCGACGGAGATTCGAAGTTTCTTAGGGTTAGCTGGCTACTACCAAAGGTTCATTAAGAACTTCAGTTCTATAGCTTTACCCTTGACTAGGTTAACCCGGAAGGATATTCCTTTTGTCTGGAGTGATAAGTGCCAGCAATATTTTCAGTTGCTAAAGGAGAGGTTGACAAGTGCACCTGTGCTTGTGCTACCTGAGCAAGGCAAAGGATACATAATTTTCTGTGGTGCCTCCAAAAATGGACTCGGGTGTGTGTTGATGCAGGATAAACAAGTGATTTTTTTGCTTCCCGACAGCTTAAGAAACACGAAGAGAATTATCTGACACACGATCTAGAGTTAGATGTTGTGGTTCATGCCTTAAAAATATGGAGACATTATCTTTATGGAGAAACCTTCCAGATTTTCACAGATCACAAGAACCTTAAGTATATCTTTTCTCAGCATGAACTTAACATGAGGCAATGTCGCTGGATGGAGTTAATCAAAGATTATAATTGTACAATAGATTACCATCCAGGAAAGGCCAATGAAGTTGCAGATGCCTTGAGTAGGAAATCAGCAACATCATCCTCTAATAGGACACAATTAAACTCTTTAGTATGCCCTAGGAGAGATATGCTTATCTCCTTAAGGCAAGACAATGTATAGATGAAGGTGTCATGGATTGTCGGGTTGTTGGCTGAGATGCATATTAAACCCACCCTAAGAGAGCAGATTAAGGAGGCACAACAAGTTGATGTTGCAGTTCAGCAGATCAGATCTGGGTATGGTGATGAGAAGCGAGAAGGTTTTCATGAATCAGATGATCAAGTGGCATGCTATCATGGGAGGATGATAGTACCAGATGTAGATAACCTGAGGAAGTTAGTCCTGGAGGAAGCTCATTCTTCAATGTATGCTATGCATCCAGGAAGCACCAAGATGTATCGAAACTTGAAAGATATGTATTGGTGGCCTGGGATGAAAAAGGACGTAGCTGAGTTTGTTCTGAGGTGTCCAGTGTGTCAGCAAGTTAAAGCTGAACACCAGAAGCCTGCAGGAACAATGCAACCTTTACCCATATCACAGTGGAAGTGGGATCATGTAACCATGGACTTTGTTGTTGGTCTACCTAGAACAAACAAAGGACATGATTCCATTTGGGTAATTGTTGATAGGTTGACTAAGACAGCACATTTCTTACCTGTCAAAACAACCTATTCTGCTGAAAGGTTATCCCAGTTATATGTTCAAGAGATAGTGCGTTTGCACGGAGTTCCTATCACTATAGTTTCTGACATAGGTCCTCAGTTCACAAGTCGTTTTTGGGAACAGCTACATAGAGCATTAGGCACCCAGTTAAGGTTTAGTACAGCCTTTCATCCACAGACAGATGGAGAGTCAGAAAGGACTATACAGACCTTAGAAGATCTACTGAGAGCATGTGTTCTCTAGTTCACAGGAAGTTGGGATCTGCACCTAAGCTTGATAGATTTTGCCTATAACAATAGCTATCAACATAGTATTGATATGGCACCTTATGAAGCCTTGTATGGAAGACGTTGTAGATCACCCTTATGCTGGTATGAGACTGGTGAACATCAACTGTTAGGTCCTGATCTTGTGCAGCAAACTACGGAAAAGATTAAAGTAATACAACAACAGATTAAGAATGCACAAGATAGGCAAAAATCTTATGCTGACAAGCGTCATAGACCGTTGGAGTTCCAGGTTGGAGATAGAGTATATCTCAAGGTCTCACCTTGGAAAGGAGTCCTTCGCTTTGGAAGGAAAGGGAAGTTAGCTCCTAGATTTATAGGGCCTTATCCAATCATTGAATGGGTTGGAAAGGTAGCCTATAGACTAGAGTTACCACCAGAATTACAAAAACTACACCCTGTGTTTCACATTTCTATGATAAGGAAATGTCATCCCGATACCGAGTCCGTTCTACAACCTATGGAAGTAGAATTGAATGAAGACATAACTTATGAGGAAGGACCGGTGTCAATCCTTGATAACAGAATTAAAAAGTTAAATAAGAAAGATATAAGCCTTGTGAAAGTCCTCTAAAACCACCGTGGTGTTGAAGAAGCCACTTGGGAACTAGAGGATGAGATGAGAAGGAAATACCCTGCTCTTTTCTCCTAATACGTTTTGTTGATTTCAAGGACGAAATCCTTGTAAGGGGTGGATAATTTGTAACATCCCTGACCTGGGTTATAAACTAACCCTAGGTGTTTTGCCTAAATATGTAATTAATCCCTGGTGATTATCTTTTGACATGTAATTAAGTTCCTCAGGAACATATACTTTCAATTTTGTCCTTTTTAAACAAAGTTGTAGTATTATTTTGGTAATGCAGGGGCTTATGTGCAAATTACCCAGTTAAGGGGTTAACTTGCAATTTCACATGTTATGATGTTCTTTTGATAATGAGACATTATATGAGTGAATATGATGAGACATGATGGATTTCCCAAGTTTGGGCATCTATATGCAGCTTGTGGAATAATCCTTATGCTTAAAAACCCTAATTTGGAGTAAAATGCAGTTTACCAAATTTGAGGGGTGCAACTTGTAAAATACACTATCTAGAACATCTTTTATGACTTTTTTCATCA
The DNA here is from genome assembly GCA_963693085.1 of Alisma plantago-aquatica. Taxonomy (NCBI): domain Eukaryota; kingdom Viridiplantae; phylum Streptophyta; class Magnoliopsida; order Alismatales; family Alismataceae; genus Alisma; species Alisma plantago-aquatica. The sequence continues at coordinate 589,337,420 of OY856410.1, forward strand.
TTTAGAGTAGAAATGGTGAAAGGTACACATCAATGAATAATCAGATAAGAAAAATGACCTTTGTACATAAAATTCACTAAGTTTGAGTAAGGAAACCTTTCATGCATGTACCCTAGTTTAAAGTTGGCTTTATTTACCCCTATATATTGAGATTTCATGAGCTTTGCATAAGTTTAGATGAGACTGGACGATCCCTTAAATAAGAAAGGACTTGGATGAGAATTTCAAAGTTTTAGAGGTCCTTATGGTGAAAATCAGCCTAATCTATATAAGCACCTTTCTTTCCAAACCAAGCAAATGTATTCCCTTCACTTCCTCACTTCTCATCTTTATCAACTGACCAAGGCAAATCTCTAGAGCTCAAGGGGACGGCCAACCTGTTCTAGGTAAGAGAACACCACCTTCTAGCTTGGATTCATGGAGGAAATCGTATTACAAGGTTGAATTGCTAGTTTTCTTACTTAGGTTCCTTGTTCTAGCCGACCATCCCCATCTTTTTCTTGAAGAATTGACCTTGGCCGACCTGTGGAGCTCAAGACGCCATTAAAGACTTGAAGCTTGGAAGCTTGCATCTCAGGGAACGACCTTAAGGCGGGTTTTATAACTCTAACCCTTAGCTTTGTTATGCATATCTTTGTTCTTGTTTTCTATGATTAGTTCTTCTTCTACCTCCCTTCTTCCTTGCTCTTTTGCAAGCAAAACGGTGGAGGAACCGACCTGAACAGAGGTTGAGGATGATGGGCGTGGATTCCTATGTCACTTTATGAGACGACCTTGAACCCTTTTGGTCCAAACGAGTGCAACTCGTTTAAGGTCAAACGGGATCAACCCGTTTGATCTCAAATGATCATACAAGATTGTTTGGATCAAAACGAACCCAAGACCATTTCATAGGGTTGAACAAGTGTGGACCGTTTGGGTTTTTTGTTCAAAATTATGTAGGCTAATGACCCACCAAATTTGAGGGATTAAATCCAAAGGAATCGTAGGTTGAAGGCCAATCAATTAGGCAATAGAATTGAATTAAGTACTGATTTTCCAAACTAATTAACTTGAACTTTTGGGCAAACGAGTTCCAACCCGTTTGAGTGAGTTGACCAAGCGTTGACCGTTTGGGATACCTGTTCATAATGTATTGAATTTCATTCCTACAAATAATTATAATTTAATTCCTAACCAATTAAAAGTTGAAGACACTTCAATAATCTAACCCTAATCGGGTGAAAGTTGCTGATTTCAATAAAGATCTTGTTGAGTTTTGGGTTGAAGGACCCAAACGGGTTCCAACCCATTTGGGGGTTCATCCAAACGACCTCACACTCGTTTAGTGACACCCCAAGATCGTTAGGAGGTCTAGGGTTAAAGAAATTTGATGGTTTGAGGGTCCAATTACAAGATGTTGATAAATTGATGAAAAGTGCTGATTTTTAATTTAATTAGGGCTCAACCCGTATCAAATCATTTTGGTTTTTGGTCAAACTTTAGACAAACGGTCTCAAGATCGTTTGGAGGTCATCCAAACGACCTCAAGACCGTTTGAGCCAAGTTTGGGCCCAATTGAAGGTCAATTGATAGGTTCAACTATGATTTGAATCATATTGTTGAACATTGATGATTAGCCGATTGGAAATCCTAATTGAGTTAGATTTTAACCCTAATTGGCTTTCAATTGAGGGTCAATTTGGTGTCCAGTTGATTGAGGCTCATCCTAATTGACTCAATTTGTATATGTTTAACATGGCTTGGGCCAATTGAAAGCTTCAACATAAGAAATCCTTTTCAAACATAACCTATGTGTCACCTTTTATGTTCATGCGGTTTGGACCCAAGTAAGTTGACACCCGTTTCATCTCAATTGGGTTGACACCCGTTTCATCTCAATTGGGTTGACACCCATTTCATCTCAATTGGGTTGACACTCGTTTGATCTCAAATGGGTTCACACTTGTTTGATCTCAAACGGGTTCACACTCGTTTGATCTCAAACGGGTTCACACTCGTTTGATCTCAAACGGGTTCACACTCGTTTGATCTCAAACGAGTTCACACTCATTTGATCTCAAGTGGGTCCACACCCGTTTAAGATTAAGTGGGTCCACACTCGTTTAAGGTTCAAATGGATTCAAGGTTATTTGACATTAAACAAGTTCAAGGTCGTTTAAGAATCAAATGGGTTGAAGGTTGAAGGTTAAACCTTAAACCAATTGGAGACCTTCAAGGTTGATTATACTTAATCACTTGAAGGTCTAAATGGTTCAATGATGATCTAATCTATACCCTAATGGTAACCTAAGATGTTAAGAGACTAAGTGGCTAATGAATTGACCCATGATGATGGTCAATGGGTAAATTACCAAAATGCCCCTGAAAGGTTCAATTGAGTGATACCTTGTTTTAATCAAACCCTAATCACATAATAGTGATGAGTTGACTGGTGTTAATCAATGAGGACTTAACCTAACCTAATCTAGAGTGGTGTAATCACTATCTACTAGGTAGAGGAGAGAGAAAGTACTAATTATATTGAAAACTCAAGTAAAATACCTTCAATATACATGAATGTGCAAGTTTAGGTATGATCCACTTATGTGAGATCATGGAAACCCTAATTATGATAATTGATGAATCTTAATCTTATCTGAGGTCTTTAATGATGATGTTTCTCATACATGAGGATGTTATGAGATCTTTTCACCATGAGGTGAATAATAAACCCTAATTCTAGGGTGATGACATGTAATGTGAATAGTAAACCCTAATTGATGAAAACCAGGGAAACCTAGCTCTTGTATGAGTAGGGAGATACAACTTCCTTAAAATAAGTTATTTACTATTATTAGTTGATTTAACCATGCATGTTCCTTTATGAGAATGATCATATCCAGGTATGGATGATGATAGTATATTCATTGAAAGCATGTTGTTAGCTTTATGAATAGTGATATGCCTGATGCCTTGATTAATAGCATCTTATGAGATTGATAGGCTGTGAGAGCCATGAATACCATCAAGGTCATGCTTTAAGAGATGACTTGTGATAAGAATATTGAGAAATGATAATTGATGAGAGTTAGGCTTGTTACATTTAGTATTCTTCCTTCATAGCTGCTATGCTAATGATTAATGTTTGAAAACATGTATGATGATAAAAGAATACTGAAATGTACCTAACTAATCAAGTATAATCATATCATGTAGAGCCCTGATCATAGATCCATCATTTTCAGAGTTCAAATGATGGTGAAACAGGTTTTCCTAAGGGAACTCCTGGATCACATACTTTAGAGTATGTGGGGGAATATGGATGTGTATATCCTTACATCCTAGTGTAGGAGTTGATATTGATGTATCTTAATCCATCAACCCTTCACTATATGTTTATACCAGCATGATGTAACACTATTCTTCCAAGGGAATCTTTTATACCGCATCGATGAGAGATAAACATGAAATCTTTCGATGGCAAAGAGAGTGCAGAATGCCACTGTGACTCTAATAGCGAAGTACCAGAATACCCTGGTAAGCTATATTAGCAGGGACACTAGATGTCCTGCATGTTTATCCTCATTCTGACTGAGGTAGTTGAAGGTCATGAGAATCCGGCTCTTTCGATGACCTAGTATGATACCGATGCGACTTACTAGTGATCGGTTGGAGCATGAGCGGTATACCTCATCTCCGTAGGGCATAATGATGTTTGTAAAACATAATCAACCGCGTAGCATAACTGCTTAGGTTGAACTATGAAGAACATTGATTGATATTACATTGCTTGTTTTTAAATATCCTGTCCAAGTATTAGTATACATGTTCTTCATATTCCTTAAATAAAGATGAGTATTTGTTAGCAAGCCTGTTGTGAGTAACCTAAATTACCTGCTCATGATATTTTCTTTAATTGCTTTTAACAATATTTCTGGCGGAGAGTTATAACTCTCTCTGGGACAATTATTTAAAATTGTCTCACCCCGTAGATTCCTACCTTTAGGTGGACGTCGAGGTCAAAGGAACCGATCTGTAGGTGGACAATAGCAACAACAGCAATTTCAAGAGCAGCAGTGACTCCAGGTGGAAACACTGTGCGGTCTAGTCTTGTAGTCAGAATAGTCTTATGTCATCTCTGTACACTCAGGTCATAGGAGTTTGTTGATATGAGAATTTTTAAATCTAGAGATTTTGTATCATGACGTATATAATCACTCGAGAAGTGATTTATCAGAGATGTAAACAGTTCATCCTACTTTTATAAAAGGAGTTTCAGGTTTTTAAGATCTCGTTTTCAAAAAGTTTTAATTTCTCGTGATTTTCGTATTCCGATGTTAATCGAATCGCTTCCTCTATGTTTATCTTGTGTTTTGGAGATCAGAGCCCACAAGGGTTTACATTCATTAACCCACAATTAGGGTTTACTAATCATCGCGATTAGGGTTTCATATTCCATTACCCATAATTAGGGTTTACTATTCAACCCAATTAGGGTTTCATATTCAATTACCCCCAATAAGGGTTTTTCATATCATCACTCTTAATTAGGTTTACAACATTACCCTAGATTAGGGTTTCACTCAGAATTGCCCTGAATTAGGGTTATGGATCATTAACCTACGCGGTTCGGGTTTCATGATCTCTTTACTAAGGATCATACCCTAATCATATATTCTACATGATTAACACTCATGTATGAATTCCTTTCTATCATCCTCTCAACTTGAGTAGGTTACATCAACCTTTCAAACAAGTACATAAAACTATGGTTGACATAGTGTACTGAGTAATTGCTTTCATAAACTTTCAGAGTTAATCATTCTAAAGGTACTGATCATATTGGTACTTTGGGGATTCAACCTTTGTACCTACCATTGATAATCATCATGATGAACCATTGGATCAGTAGATCAATCATCACCTTAAGTTTCCAAACAATTTGATCACCATAAACATCCAATTGGTTTTGACATTTTTCATTCCAAACACTTTTGAAACTGTTTGATTCCAAACGGTCCTGAGACCGTTTGATCCCGAACAGTTTCAAGACCATTTGGACTCAAATGGTCTAAAGACCGTTTGGGCCAAACCAGCCTCAAAACCAAAAGGACCACTTAGGCTTCCTTCAATCAAATTGATTAGGGTTTTTGCTTTGTTGAATCGGCCATCAATTGATCCTTTGATTGTTCATCAATCTAACTCCATTGGATTTCATACATCAATCACAATCAACCTTTGGTCTCCAAATGGTCCTGAGACCATTTTATTCCAAACGGTTTCAAGACCATTTGTAATGACCCCGCCTCCCGGTAACCCCCAATTAAGGGAGACCAAAAGGTCGGTGCCGTTATCCAATTAACAGGATCAAAGGTTCGACAAATAATCAATAACAATTATGAAATTCTACTAACTAACTGAAATTTGGTATAAAATTAAAACTTTACTTACCTTTGAAAACCTTGGGAATCTATCTATCCAAGCTTGAATCCACTCTAACTAATCCTCTTTGCACTTTATGTTTTACTTTCATAATGTATCTCTTTACTGTTTGTTCTTTCAATTGTTGTTCCTGAAACGCCGACAAACAAAACATCGGTCAGTATATCGAAATATACTGGTATGTGGGAACAACCAAAATCTTGCAAATATGGCTAACAATTTAATAATCACAATCAAATTAATTAACAAGCCAATTTACACTTTTCAGTATAGCATTCTCCACCGCTTTTGCCCTAACCGTGGCATATCCACCTTAGGGTGCCCTTTGCCAATGACTTATGGCCACCTTCTCAATCCAGAGCTTGGTGCCTGGGGGTCACCATTCATGGTGCCCACTAGTCATGCAATATCATAGGCCACCTTCTTGGTGACTGGGGTCACCACTCAAGGTGTCCATGGGTCTACCCATCTGGGCCTGACCTTTGGCATCATCCATTAGGGTGGCATGTAGGTGCGAGAATCCATACTTCTATTATTAATGTGATAATCATAGTGACTTTATAATTTGCAAGTATGAACATCCAACAGATAATTTGCATTCAATGTGATTAACCATCCAAAAAATCATCGGGAAACTAAGACAGTTATTCATAATTAACCACATACCTGATCCAGAGCAACTTGATTGTCCAAGCAATAAGGGAATCAATCAGCAAGTAATCAACAATATCCTGAAATTAATGCATACATTCCAAGTGTTATAGTTTATCCAGAACATTCTAAAGCTAGTCTTGGATTCCACCTTAGGCTTTCTAGACCACATTAGGGTTTTATTAGGGTTTTTGCCTCCATAACGCTTTTAACATATTAAATGCTCTCTTAGTTCATAAACCCTAATTTCAACATCATAAGCCCAATTAAATTCGCTTATTTCTCTTTCATACCAAAACTACCTTCTTTATCCTTTTAAGTTATTTCAAGGTCATTATACGCATTTATCATCAATTCATAATCCATTATGATCCAAAACACATAAGAACTTGATTTGCCATTAATTTCACCTTTTATTCATGTAAAAACCCTAATTTCTATATTAAGGTTATTTATCCACAAATTAGGGACTTTAATGCTCGAAATAACATATTCCTACTTTAATCATGAAATTAATCAATTAAAGCCATTAATAGTCGAATTAATCAACATTAGGGTTTCAAGGCCCATTAAAGTATATTCATGCATAGGAGACTCCAAATTAACTAATTATATGCAAAGTTCATCTCTTTTTTTTTCTTCTAAAGTTCCTTTTTATCATTAACAGGCTAAGATCCACTTTAATCAGCTATTAAACCTTACTAATCACTTTAATCATTCCCAATTAGGGTTTCTTTAATCATTAATTCAATAAAGTTGATATCTTCTATTATTTTTCGAATTGCAATCAGAGTTTGTAACGCTTGGGCCCACTGCCTAAGGCTTTAGCAGAGTTTCAGGAATGACGACTGGCCACACAGACCACCACTAGCCTTAACTGCACGCTTTTTGTCCACTCACACGCAAGCCAGGATCAACTTCCCGACTGGTCACCCATCCTAGTACTACTCCAAGCTGAGCACGCTTAACTATGGAGTTCTTCAGAGATGGGCTCCCGGAAAAGGAGGTGCACCTTGGTGGTATGGGTAGTCCAATCATTCCTTTTAAGATTGTTTTATCCGAGGCCTCAAATCTTGGGATCTTACAATCTCCCCCACTTAGACTCTTGACGTCCTCGTCAAGGCTCAACTATATGGCCTCATAATCTGACCCCATTTCAGTGCAGACCCAAAATGGCCCATGGACACCCAGCTCACATCCACGGCTACCAGTGCAAGGGCGGCTCCATCTCGTCTTTACTGATAGCCCTTTCCAACTTGCCTGGACCGCACAACTCAAGACTGGCATGCCACATGCCCATGTGGGCCCCACCTACTGGAGGGGTTATGGCTCTGATACCATTTGTAACGCTTGGGCCCACTGCCCAAGGCTTTAGCAGAGTTTCAGGAATGATGACTGGCCACACAGACCACCACTAGCCTTAACTGCATGCTTTTTGTCCACTCACACGCAAGCCAGGATCAACTTCCCGACTGGTCACCCATCCTAGTACTACTCCAAGCTGAAAACGCTTAACTATGGAGTTCTTTAGAGATGGGCTCCCGGAAAAGGAGGTGCACCTTGGTGATATGGGTAGTCCAATCATTCCTTTTAAGATTGTTTTATCCGAGGCCTCAAATCTTGGGATCTTACACCATTGGTCCAAGGTGTCTTGAAATCGAATGGATCACTTATGGATTCTTCAACAAATCGATTAGGGTATGCAATTGGTGGTTCACTAATTGATAGAATCATTCAATTGGATCCATTGGATCATTATTCAACATGATCTATGGTCTTGACCTCAAATGATCAACCCATCCATTTGGTCAACCATGTCCAAATGGTTTGGGACTCAACCTCCAAATGGTTTTGCAAACTGGTGAAACCGATTGGAAAAAAATTCATAAAATTGTTTGCAATTAAATTATGTTGAGATGTGTGCTTATGATGATGTCATCATCATAAAGCTTCAACCCCTCGAATTCAACTGTCATTCCCATGGTAGTTTCATCAATTATTCAAAGGAATATCAAGAAGAACATTTGAACATAATGAATTGAAGAATTGAATTCAAAAACAATGATTAAGGGTTCAAGTTATATAACCCACCTTCAAATGAGCTTCAAAGATCCAATCTTCACATCAAAAATTGTGGATGAAGCTCCTTCAACTATCCTAAGGCTTATCCTCAAGTTTTTGAGTGAAAAGGTTGGCTAGAGTTGAAGATTGAGTGAAGAAAAGAAGAAATCAAGCATTGATTTGTGATTTTCACCATGAAATCAAAGTGAAAGAAGGTCATGGAGCTTACCTACAGGTTGGGGGTCGTCCTCCTGTTGCACCTAAGATCCCTTGTTCGTTTTTCAAGAAAGAAGTGAAAGTTGATTCGAAATTACCCTTTCAATTCATGGATAAATGAGCATACATGCATTTTATTGCAAAATTTATTTAAGAGAGAGAAAGTAGGAGATAACTCCTCCATATCCTTGCCACTTGCCCCCTTCTCTTCCTTAGATACGAGGCTATATTATTTTCCCTATATTCCTCTCAATTATCCATGAATTAAAGAAAAGAAAATTAAGCACCTTAATCCATTTAATAATAATATCCATAAGTTAGTGGATATTTTTTAATTAATAATTGTGAGTGGCTTCTTCACCTCCTTAAGATATTTTCGTTGCATTTGCAAGGCACAAGGACGTCCACACATATTTGAATTCAACCATTTCAATTTTGGTTGAAGGGCATTTCAATTAATATATTTATTTTTGCATTAAATTGAATTAGGGTTTCTATTATGCTTAAATCTTGATTATTTTAATATCTAGATTCTCTCTCTTTCAAAGTGATATAAATGAGATGCCCCACGCATTTTCTTTGATCTACATGATGTCAAGAAATATTAGGGACTCTCTTGAAGAGGTAATTTGCATATTGAACCCTAGGTTTTGGGTTAATTGCACATTACACCAAAACTAGGTTTTAATGCACAAACATTGCTTTATCAGCTCTTTCTTGGTACTCAGGCTTTCACAAGCCATATCTCTGCATCATTTTCATTCTTATGATGCTTCAAGACTTGAGGAACATCTTATCATGTAACATTTGTAAATTAACCCCTCAACTTGGGTAAATTCACTTTAGTCCAAAACAAACAAAACATTGTTTTCAACATTATTCATAAAGGACTAAAATTGAAATTAAGTTCCAGTTGAGCCTTAAATACTTTTCAAAAGATATGAACAAGCATATAATTATCTTTCTTAAACAAAACATCTAGGGTTAAAGCATAACCCAGGTTAGGGATGTTACATTATATTTCGACATAAAAATCAAATCAGAGCCTATAATATGTTTTCATATGATACTAGGGTTCAAGAATATTTTTCTCAGATCTAATATCGATCATTTTCTATTTATACCATTTTAAAGATCTTAAAATGGAACATCCACTCCTAAATTAAAAAGCATCATAAAACTACGTTAAAAGTATGATCTAGTAGTTTTACATAGAAGTAGACAATTTTTTGAATCCAATGATATTTGGGGGGGGATAAATTGGTTGAGGTACCTATTTATAGTGAATTTTCTAAGATCAGGTCTATTTACTGGAAATATATAAGTATTTACCTTTGTGAGTGGGTCCCACTGAATGAGGTGGCAGTCACTGGTTGGCCCAATCTGCCCGTCCCACCTCCCTTAGTCGCACCCTGGGTTGATCTGGTTGTGACTAGACCGCTTGGTTTAATCTGATGGTCAGATGGTTCATCGCCTTTGGACCTGTCTGCTTCCCTTCTCCCTCTTTCTTTGTGTTTTTCACAACACGTTCTTTCACCGGAACAGGTTCCGACTGACGCCACGAGCAAAAGGAATGGACAGACCTTTCTTTGATTAGAGGGCTTTGCATCTAAGTGTATCATCATCAATGCCTTTGGGAGGGCCTTCGACGCCGAGGGTGGCAAGTTTGTGGAAAAGGGTTGTCTCACATTAACGATCAGGGCGTTCCCCAAGGTGTGATGGAGCAGAACTCTGATGTCATTGTTTGCTCCTCGTGCATCCCTTCATCCTAGAGAAGATACAGAGATGTTTGCCTTTCTTCTAGGAACCCGACATAGGAGTCTTCTTTAGGCCATGACGCTCAATTCTATGTCCCCGAGATTTGCTTCTCTTGATCATGGATTCAAGTTATCTAGTGTTGGATCTTAATTGACAAGCTTCCAATCTCTCTACTTCATTCCATAGGATATGGTGCCACTGTGAGGTGGACATATGGCGAGCTCTAAAGTTGGTTCCTTGTCCCTTTGGTCACCATCAAGTTCGACATTTCCATTGGTTGCTAAACCCTACATACAGATTTGACACCTCCGTGCACAATCATTGACGAGGACTAGATCTGACCAAAGATCGATGGAGCATAGGATGTCTTCCTCTACTCTTGATTCTGTGATTGTGTTTGCGCTACACCTAAAATTGATGGTGGGGGGCACTAGTTGGTCCCTAAGGTCAGTGTTTCGGGTTGGTCCAAGTCATACTCCTCCTCTCTCGTATGAGGAGTGAGAAGGATGAATACATGCCACTGAGAGGGGGAAAATGGAGTCATTTGGTGTATGCAGATCAACACTGATCACAACAATTTTTTTTGAATATGTAGGAACCTTTCGATCACTAGTTCCTCAAGAGTCCAGATTGTAGCAACCTTCTTGGCCACCTTCTCCTTAGTTTTCAGATCTAGGAGATTACTAGATATGTAATGCTATGCTCATGTGATGCAAAGTTAGTATATCCTAGTATAGTTCTTAGTCTCAATAAGTCAAATCAACCAAAGATCTAAAGACTTGAACATGTACTTATTTGAAATTCAACTGCATTGATCATGACCTAATGAGTTGTCCTCCAAGTCTGACGTCCAAGCTCAGTTGTTTAGCATGTCAGCTAATTCCCTCCAAATACTTAATTCATACGGGTATTAGGGTCAATGTAATTTCCATAACTTGTAAATCACCAATTCAAAGTGACCAAAAGGTCACTCACTCTTTCTAATTAGTTGATTACTCTAACTATGCTTCTTTACAGGGGTATATCAATATCAATAAACTACCAGTAAACCTCAAATATCCACATTTCACCCATGATTCATCATTAGTGTTAGCACAAGGCTTGTTGACACCAATATAAGTCTAAACATCAAATATAGTACTTCAAATGTGATCATTTGTTCACATGAATACCTGAACTGGTGAATATAAATCTACATGATATGATTGAACTCAATCTGTAGTCATGTAACATACTAGATCTCAGACACTACTCTGGAAGTTGACACTTTGAACTTTAGCAAAATAAGGTTTAAGGTTAGACCTAAATAGATGTCTAGTATAATTACAATGAGGTAATGCATGTATAAAATCACCTTAATGTAACCTAATGTTCTAACATTCATCTTAGATTGATAATGGATACATAAAATATGCCACATAACTCATTTTGGTGGTAATATGAAGATAAGAAATTTAATTGGATGAATAATTTAGATAATGGGCCATTAATGGGCCATATGACATATCTTATAAAAATAAGTCTCAAAAGTAGAAATAAACTACAAATTCAAAATCTACCTATCAAAATTATCTTACATGTGAAATTTCATCTAATTTCGACAACCTTGAAATATTAGGAGAGAGGATGAGTAAAAAGCATAAGTAATGAATAATGTGATTATATAACTTCAAAATATGAAAATAATGGCAAATTCATATTAAATACATCAAAGATAACTTGTGGATAAAGTTTGCACCAATTTGGATATTGTTTTGTGCAAGTTATGTAATTTTAGGTACATTATGGACTTTTTGGAAATTTACCCAATTGAGAGGTTTTATTTGTAAATTGTCACAAACATTATGACCCTTATAGGTTTCCTTATAATTTTCTAATTTTTTGGGCTATGGGGCTTGTTACAACCCCAATTTTTGGGTTCTTTTGATGAGAAATGTAATTTCTCATATTAAAGATGTTTGAACAAATAATGATATAAATTGTTTTGAACAATGGATTCTATTTACAATAGCCTGGATGATTGTTTTGTGGCATTTATTGGCTATTGGGCCCAACACCAAAGAAAGGACAAAAAGAAACTCTATTATTGAGTAAATAAGAAAATAGAGGAAAGAATAGTGTGGAAACCACTAGAAGGCAAATCCAAAGAGGGATTTCGTACCTCTTGGGTTCTAAGGAGTCCAAAGTTTCAAAGATAAAGCAACAAGAAAAGAAAAGATCAATTAAATATTTCCATATCAAGAAAGAAATTGAAAATAATGATAAAATGTGGGAAATAAGCAAAAAGAGGTATAATTGAGTTATACTTGGTGGAATTTCGTATCCCAAGGATTCCTAATGATAAAAGGAATACCAATCAGGAAAATAAAAGAGAAGTAAAGAGATATTTTAATAAGAAATAAACAAGATCTAGGGTTCTGCTCTGCCCTCTCTCTAGAAACCCCGACGGCTACTGCTGGGGGGAGGATGCGCTGGTTAGCGTTTTCCTCCCCTTGGCGCTCATCGTCTTGGTGTGGCTTCGCGACTGGAGGTAGCTGCGGATTGAAGAGAATTGAAGTCCTCATGTTTGCTCGTCCAAGGTAGCTCACGGCTTGGCAATGGGGAAGGCGGGTCGAGCGTCTTGAAGATTGGATCCAGGTTGATCGTGGCTACTTCGACCTAGTCGACTCCTTCTGTTTATAGGGACGGACGGAGGGCGCCGCTGTCTTGGATTGGGATTCTTCTCGACTGATCCGTGGAGCAAGGGGTTTCCTTGACCCATTTCTTCTCCTTCTCCCCGTGCTGGCCTCTGCCTCGTCCGATGCATCGACGACGTAGCATTTTTCTCCAAATCCGCCTTACCAATCCTACCAGCGGCATTTCTATTCTTTCTCTTCTTGATGATGGTATTCAGATCGGGGGTGTCCTGCCTCAGCAAAGGGAGGTCCTCAACTTGGTGCCAGCTGATTGTACGCGGAGGCAGTCCTCCGCTTTCCTGTTATCGGACGCCCGAAGGCTGATGGGAGTGGGGCTCGCTGCTACACTTGCAACTCTCATCTCTGGCTGCTCGCCGCTGCGGTGAGGTGCCCCCTTACATTTTCTGCTAGGTCGATGTCATATCCTGGTGGTTCCGGTGCTGACCGTCCTCGCTGCTGTGATGACAGATTCATTTTGGCGTCGTGGCCTGCTCGTGATTTCTGGGTACAGGCCAGGGGTCGATGGCAGGGTGGCTCCTGCCAAGTTTCCCCCTGTTGTGTGTGTTTCTTCGCAACTATGAGCTTCGAACCCCCTCAAGGTGTTCGACGAGGGGTCTCTGTGGATGTGGATACAGGGATCTTTTGTGGGTTTGGGTTCAGAGGGAGGTGCGTGCTCTTCCTCTCCTATTTCTTGCACCTGTTGAGTGGAGTCGAGCTTTGCAAGGATTGGGTATTCTATTGATTGGCGACCGATGAAGAGGGGATGGACTCCTATTTGGACCTCACACTTTCGGGAAATGATTCAAATGCCAGTGGTGGAACGATAGATGCCTAGTTCAAGGACATTAATTGCTAGTCAGCAAATGGAAGGTCCCTGTACAGTTTGTGACTCCTCTACTACAGTTGGGATAGAACACCTTCAAGGTGTTGGATTTTATGCATGCTCACCCTTCGGGTGATTGCGGGGTGCTGCTGTGCAAACAGAAGCATTCGATGTATGCTTGCTAGAAACTCGAAGACATGGATGATAGCAGTGGAGGCTCCTACTTTATCGCTCCTGAGTTTACCAGATAGATGAAGTGATGATTTGGCTGCCCATGTTGCCACATTTTCATAGGTTGAGTTTATTGCCAGTGTCGACATGTGTAGTTTGGATAGTCATTTTAGTTTCTCTATTTTCTCTTGAGTTTGTATTGCGGGTTTGTCCTCTTCCTTTATCTAGGTAGGTGCCTACTGTGTAGCTTGTGTTAGATTGTTTCTCTGGTTGCTTGGATGTCTTCATCCAGGGTTGTAATGGGGGGCGCTAACTCTTGTGTCTAAAGTTTTGGTAATACAGTAACACGCTTTTTGACTGACCAAAAAAAAGAAATAAACAAGATAATGAGAAATAATGGATATAGATGCCTCTAGAAGGATAATAAGTATCCATTAAAAAGGATTTCAAAAATATTTGAGTCTCTTGGGATCCAAGGAGTCCCAATAAAGAAAAAGAAAGAGAAAATATCAAAAATACTAAATAAGAAGATAATGTAATACTTTATTAATGAATTTTGGTGGCATTTCTAAAAGAAAGTATTTTCTACAAAAAGGAAATAAAATTTCGTGGCTAATAAGTTAAAAGCCAAGAATAACGAGAATAGGTGAGAGGAATTTTGAATTCCTAATACCTAAAGAACAAAGAATATTTTAAAGAGGTAAGTGGGAGAGAGAATCTTGCTTCTCCATGAAGGAATTGGATTCCTATAAGAAGAGAACTTTGTTTCTTCACGGGAAAGAGTCCTAGGGTGTGGACAACCACCCCTATATAACGGGTTGATCTCTGGCCCGAGTTGAATAAAAATCCCGCGTAGTCCACCCTCTCTTCTCCTTCTTCTTTATCCAAACCCTAACCCAAAGGGTAGAGCAACCTTGGAGCATACAGGCAGCTGTGGTGAGTTATTGGTGGAGGCATGAAGCTACCCCAACGATCTGGATAATTGGCTTCCATCACCTTTGCTCCCAACTATGCTCCAAGCACCTAGCCGATTTGCAGGGTCCGCCGCCTTGGATGCCACTGCTGGCCTGACTCCGGCCACCTCGGCCGTAGTTGGGTGGCGCCCTAGGCGTGGCAGGATGTTGTGGAGAAAGCGAGATGGTGGGTGGGGTCGTTTGACCCTGGGAGGGGAGGAGTAACCCCCCCCCCCCCGCAGACGGACCTAGTCAGCGACAGTGAGTGTCGCGAGCTTGATGACGAACATGCATTGGACAAATCTGCCCCTTCGCATGCCAAAGAATCAACTTTTAAGCCAAGAGCAATCACGTCTTTTTGTCATGTTTCCAAAGGGCCCGAGCAACGTTGCATGGAGATGAGCGACGTGGCGCACTCTAATTGTCCAAAGTAAATGTATTTTGTAAAATTCATAGTTAATTATTTGTAGCTTGGATGATTATGCATAAAATATGAACTTGCTCAGAAAAATATGAGGAATCCACTAAAAATATAATTGGAGCCTGATTATACTTGCAATTCAAAAAGTATATAAAGATGCAATCTTTAATAGTTTAATCAATGAAAAACCCTAACCTTTGATGATTAATGAATTAGAAAAGGGTTATATGCGTGTTTAAAGCAGATATTAACCTGTTGTTAATAAAAGGGCATAGATCTAAAAGGATGACCTTCATGCGTAATTTGATTAATTTAGGGTTCTATATGATTTAATGAACCTTGAACACTAACGTTGGTAATTATGATACTTAATGATTTTAATTGGTCAAATCCATGTACAAAGCTGAGATATGATGGTTCTAATCTATTTCGTGTACAAAGATTCCTAATTGTTGATAAATACCCTTAATGTAGAAATTAGGGTTTTCGAATGGATAAAAATTGTAGCTTTAATGGAAAAGATGCTTACTGAACTTAATTGATCGTTAATTGTGCTTTAATCCAAAATTAAGATTAAATTTGTTAAAGGATAACCTTAATTATCTTTTACTAAGGATAGATGACAAAATTAGGGTTTAAAAGAGTTAGATGAAATAAAACCCTAATTGCAAAGTAAACCCTAAAAAGAGGTAAAAATCCTAAAAAGGAATAGAAACCATAAGTAGCAAGATGGTTTGGATAGATTTTGATAAAAAGGAATTGGATGTAATTTCAGGAATCTTGTTCTTGCTTGGTTGGATGTCTTGATTGATTGGACTATTCTGTCTCAAATCCACAGGTATAGGTATGTGGTTAATTATGATTAATCACATTAGTTTCCCAAAGGTTTCTCAGATGGTTAATCACATTGAATGCAAGTAAACAATTTGGATGTTCATATTGCAATTATAAAGTCACTATGGTTATCACAATTATTAATAAATGTGTATTCTCACACCTACATGCCACCCTGATGGATGATGCAATGAGGTCAGGCCCATATGGGTAGACCCATGGGCACCATGAGTGGTGATCCACATACACCAAGCTCGGGATTGAGAAGGTGGTCTATGTTGCATGACTAATGGGCACCATAAGTGGTGACTCACAGGCACCAAGATCGGGATTGAGAAGGTGGCCTTAAGTCAATGGAAAAAGAGAAACCCTAAAGGGGGTAATTCCAGGGTTAGGGCAAAAGTGGTGGGGAATGTCACATGGAAAATGTAAATTGACTTGATAAATATCTTGATTGTGGTATTTAAATTGTTAGACGTAATTGTGAAATTTTGGTTGCCTCCACATACCAGTAATATGATGACCGACGTTTTGTTTGTCGGCATTTTAGGTGTAACCGTGAAAGCAGAAACAGTAAAGTGACACATCGTGAAATTAAGAAATAAAGTGCAAGGAGGATTAGATAGAGTAATTCAAGCTGTGGATAGATAGATTTACAAAGTTCTAAAAAGGTAAGAAATGTTTTAATTTTCTTCCAGATTTTAGTTTAGTTAGTAGAATTTCATAATGATTAGTGATTATTTGTTGAACCTTTGATCATGTTAATTGAGTAATGGCTCTGACCTTCGGGTCTCCCTTAATTGTGGGTTACTAGGAGACGGGGTCGTTACAAGGATCCTAGTTATGCTTGTTTTGGAAGTATTTCTCTTTAAGGACATTTTAGGGTTTTCCCCTTTAAGTATCAGGATAAGGATGAAGATAAGGATAAAGATAAAGATAAGGATAAGGATAAGGATAAAGATAAACATAAGGATGAAGATAAGGATAAGGATGAAGATAAGGATAATGATGAAGATAAGGATAAGGATGAAGATAAGTATAATGATAAGGATAAGGATAAAGGTCAAGATTCATTATCTATGAAGCTATATATATCCCTTCCTAGCTCCAAATTCGAAATCATTGCTCACTCCCTATTTCCTCTAGCTTACAGAATCATTCCTACTCTATTTTACCATGAAGGTGTTGTCCCAAGGTAAAAGAGAGCGCCTACCTTGGTGAAGAAAGCTCCTAGGGTTCCATATTTCTCTATTTAGAATTTGTTAAGCTCCTCCTTGGTGATTTGACCAAAACTAGGTCTATCAACTCTAAGTTGAGAAGGTGATCTTTGTTCAAGAAAGGATCTAGGCTTGGAGCAACCAGACCTTATAAGCTCGGGATCCTTGTTGTCTGGACCTTCTTATCTTCCCTAGGGGACAATTGGACCTTGATTTCAACTAAAGGTTTGGGAAAGAGGTTAATAGGACTCTAAGTAAGAGGTATGTGCAATCTTTATCTATGTATGTGCAAACCATCTTTATGTATGTGCTATGTATGTGAAATCCCTATCTGTGTATGTCGTATCTATTATTCCTCTATGTTGATAAATTCACCTATCTTATCTTTATTTTGACTTTAGCCTACACATATGTCTATTTTCTTGATAACATGGTCCCTCTAAACTATCTTTCTTATTGTGGTCTTGGATATTCTCTTGATATCTTTTTATTCCTTGGTGCATGTTGGTCTTATATAATGATACCTGCCCACTTTGAAGTGGATGTTTATATATTTTTGTTGTCCATTGTGTGATGGAAACATTGTATAATTATGACTATACTTTTCTACTTGCATCTACATTTACCTACTATGTGAATCAGTAGCACTAGAGTAGAGTAAATTACATTGGTTTTGTTAATAGCAGATGTGATATTTTCCTGCTCTTTTTGGGATGGCATGGAACCTCGTACCCAGGGCAAGATGTGTGATTCTTGATCCATGTTTTATTTACTTTTGGGAGATTGGAAGTATTCCTTTCTCTATCAGGCTTCAGCTTTATGCGGGTTGGCTGCCAATTGTATTTATATTGTTCTAGTGCTATGCTTATCTCACATGCATGTAGGTTGTTGATGATATGTGCATTTTTATCCACCATGGTAGTGGATGCTTATATTGATAGCACATTCTTTTTATTTGTTGGTTATTTCAAATATCACTTTTGTTATGATTCTTTTCTTTTTTGCCCAATTGGGTAGTCTTTATCTTTTGCATGGGAAGCCTTTTATTTTGACGTCCCTTATTCTTTATAAATTGCTCAAAGTTTTCTTTTTAGTATGCACATACCAGCCTTTGCTGATGTCTCCTATTGTTTCTTTCTTTTGTGGGGTATGCTTCCAACCCCAGGTTAGATCAAGGGAGAGTGAACTTCGACATCAACCTTGTAGCTGAGCATTTGGGAGACTTGAAGAGATGGTAAGATGACCCTCAGCTTGATCTTAGGATTTTATGTTTAGTTTTCCCTATGGACGCCCATATGTGGTGAAGTGTTTTATTTTGCCTTATAATATGTTAGATAATATTTCTTTTCTGCTGCTACTCATTGTGTAATGATACATACATGTTGAATCAATTGATCTCCATCCCTTTGACGAAAATTTTTATGTGGTGTTTGGTTCAATGGATGTGGTCTTTTCTTTTTAGTAGAGAGGTGTCTCACCTCTTTACAAGTCATAATCATCAAATGTATCTTTAAGTAAACGTCTAACTGATAATAATCCATTATTGAATAAAAGTCACCCTAACTTAGGATTTACTAACCAAAAATATATGTGAACCTCAAATATGATATTGTCACCCTAACTTAGGATTTACCAACAAACAATATATGTGAACCTCAAATATGATATTGTCTATGAAAACCCTAAAAACACAAGGACATCACATTCACCCCACCTTATATGGAATTTCATCCTCAAAATTTGACTGATTTCATATTTAAGGTAATATAGCTAGGTTCAACTTCATACATGTCATAATTTTCTAGCTTTCAAAGTTCTCATCATCATTTTGGATATACCCTAAGTTGTCATCTTAGGATTTAGAGATTATTGGGTGTTACCACCCACCTTATAATGGTTGAAGCATCATCAAATGTTTTGGTCATCACATGACATTCTTTAAAATTTGGATATGTCTATCCTTATTCCCATTAGGAATTAGGGTTTTGTTCATACATAGAAGTTATGAAGGTATTAATGAAGATTTTCATCTACTCTACACACCTTTATAAGGTGATATCATGATTTCAAGTCATTAATTACTGGAATTATCACTAACATCATCAGTCTATTTTCATGATCGAGACACCCTATGATTGGATTATTAGAGGGAACACATATTCATCTGTGTATGTTAGGGTTTCACCCTATTTTTTAGAGTTGTTATCAAAATAGAAGTTAGAGCTAAAAGATTTTAGGATAAGAACTATATTTTGTGATCATGTACTCTTTGATTCAAAGATATCTTTATTTCAAGATCATGCTTTGAAAATTTATACCTTTCATGTATGATATGAAGGGAAAACGAATATATTGAGTCAATCTTATCATGATTTCAAACTTATATCTTTCATTTATGATAGGGGGATTATAGAATAGGTCAAGCTTATATGAGTGACTCTTCATATATAATCATCCAAATAGCTCAAGTGAGGTTTCTAGCATTATATATAAAGAAATAGAAGAATAAGAAGAAGGTGCACCATGTGTGAGTATCTTATGCACAAGACATTTTACTCTCTGAATTAAAGTTCATATATCACCTCACTAGAAACGAATGATGATATTCACAAACATGTGTCACTCAATCTAGGGCCTAACTCAATCGAAATGATTGACTTTCTCATTGTGAGTCACCTACCCATCACTTTTTTTACCAAACTCTCATATATATGATTAAATTATGAAAAATGACTCGACTCATCTACTCAGGAGTAACCCAGTTTAGGACACATCATTTCACAAATATATCATATTTTTCATATATTGTAGGATAGGTCCTATGACCC
This sequence comes from Alisma plantago-aquatica, assembly GCA_963693085.1. Lineage (NCBI taxonomy): Eukaryota > Viridiplantae > Streptophyta > Magnoliopsida > Alismatales > Alismataceae > Alisma > Alisma plantago-aquatica. The sequence goes on from OY856410.1 coordinate 589,357,452, forward strand.
TCTCCTTGTACGTCTCACCCTCTCTAGAGTTCACCACATATATTGTCCTAACACTGGAGGTCCTCCTTTGTAAAAGAGCTTGAGGATTGTGCATATTCAACTTTATCTTAAATTATCTCATCCTAAGGAAGAAAATGGAATGTACTTTCATCATCTAGACTTATCTTAGATTATCCAAAATTCAATTCAGACCTCATTTACAACTTAGAACTTTATAAAGAACATATACCTTAGAGATTGAATTTATATTAGATCATCCTTGCTTATGCCATCTATCAATCTATTATCTTCTTTATCTATCAAATACTTTATAAGGCCCTAGATATCTAATCTAGATCTACTCTCTCTTCTAGACTGATGTCACACTCCCTTTCACTTATCTTGCATGGACACCTACTACTCTCTTGTATGAGGAACACATTTTCATATTTACATATATATATAATAAAATCTTATATAATTTTTCTCGGAGAAGGTAGGCGTCAGAGAAAATTGTTGAGGCTTGAACTTATTGGAAAACAGAATCAAATTAGAAAAACCGAGTGTACCACACACAAAAGATAGTCCAGTGCCATTCCACCTAGTGAAATGGTGAGAACAAAGTGTAGACTAGTGTAGCTACCCAATACATATGAGCTCTATATGGAAAGGGTTTTACACACGTGTCTAAACCTAGCTCTCAAACATCTAGGTTCTAGCTTAGAGGCTAAGTCAAACTTTATTCCTATAGAATAACTTACTAATTTTGTAGGGTATAAAGTGAAAGATGAAATTTAGATTTATGCTTCATGATGAGCAATTGTGAAATGTAGCTATTGTTCATGATCTGATACCAACTATAACGTTCCCAGATTCTGCCGTCTCGAAACTAAAAAGGCCCGAGATGACAAATTCAAAAACGTTAAACAATCATTTCAAAATGTGATGCGGAAGCATAATACACATACATGAACTTTAAACATAACATACACCATAAATTCAATCTCAACATTAAACATGTACATTTATAACACGAATTATTATAACTTACATTACATAAATTAAAAGAAAATGTTACAATTCTATGAACATGTATGCTAATCAAGATCTACACAATAGGTGCAACTTGTACAAATTGCTCACTTCTTGTTCTTTTATCCCATGCTAAATATGAACGTAAAACATACGTGAAATATAGAATCAACACAATGTGTTGTGTACATGGATAGAAAGATACATATATTTATGATTTTCATAATTTGATAAGATTTACAAAAAAAAGGAAGATCATAGAAAAAATTTCTTCATTAAGAGAAACACGCCAATTTTTGTCAATTTTTAGATGAGTTGCAGTCATTGGTAGGCTCAATCTTCCCGGACCACCTCCCTTAGTCGCACCCTGGGTTGGTCTGTTTGTGATAGACCACTTGGTTTAGTCTGATGGTCAGACCCTTCAAGCTCTCTGGTGCTGGAGCTTGATCGCCAGCCTTCAGATCTGTCTACTTCAATCCGTAGAACACGGCACCACTGCGGGGTGGACATATGGCGAGCTCTAAAGCTAGTTCCTTGTCCCTTTGGTCACCACCAAGATCGGCGGTTCAGCTGGCTACTGGCGCCCGTGTCCGGATTTGACACCTTCGTGCACAATCGTCGATGAGGCCTACATCTGGCCAGAGATCGATGGGGCAGAGGATGTCTTCCTCTACTCTTGATACCGTGATTGGGTTTGCTCTACACCTGAGATGGATGATGGTGGGTACTGGGTAGTAGTCGGTCCCTAGGTCGGCGTCTCTGGCTGGTCCAGGTCATGTTGCTCCTCTCTCGTTTGAGAAGTGAGAACGATGAAGACATGCCAGCTAGAGGGGGAAAATGGAGTCGTTAGGTGTATGTTGATCAACACTGAACACAAAAAATTATGTTGAATATGCAGGAACCTCGTGATGACTAGTTCCTCAAGAGTCTAGATCATAGCAACCTTCTTGGCCACCTACTGCTTAGTTTTCGGATCAAGGAGATTAGAAGATATGTACCACTATGCTCATGTGACACAAAGTTAATATATCAGAGTATAGTTCTTAATCTCAATAAGTCAAATCAACCAAGGATCTAAAGACTTGAACATGTACTTATTTGAAATTCAACGGCATTGATCATGACCTAGTGAGCTGTCCTCCAAGTCTGACGTCCAAGCACCATTCTTTAGCATGTCAGCTAATTCCCTCCAAAGACTTATTTTATACGGGTATTAGGGTCAATGTAGTTTCCATAACTTGTAAATCACCAATTCAAAGTGACCAAAGGTCACTCACTCTTTCTGATTAATTGATTACTCTAGCTATGCTTATTTACAAGGTTATATCAATATGAATAACATACCTGACTACTAGTAAACATCAAATATCCACATTTCTCCCATGATTCATCATTAATGTTATCACAAGGCTCGTTGACACCAATATAAGTCTAAACATCAAATATAGAACCTCAAATGTGATCATTTGTTCACATGGATACTCGAACTGATGAATACAAAAGCACACACTATGATTGAACTCAATCTACAGTTATAATCATCAACTGTGTCTTTAAGTAAACATCTAACTGATAAGAATCCATTGTTGAATAAAAGTCACCTTAACTTGGGATTTACCAACCAAGAATACATGTGAACCTCAAATATGATATTGTCTATGAAAACCCTAAAAAATCAAGGTCATCACAAGTTTTCAGAAAGTTAGTGATTGGGTGTGTTGTAGCAGTTTGGAATACCATCAGTGATGTAGATGGAATTTTTCCTCCGTTGTAGTGATATCACAACCACTTGACAAGTAGAACTATGGAAATGCATGGCCATGCTCATGTGAGTCATTATATGATAGTGAGATAACAATATCTCGAATAGTTCTCTCTAGTTCAAGGAACATATATTGTGTAAAAAGAGGAAGAAACTCCATGTCTCGGCTTCAATTTGGATATCTATGACAAAGTTATATGGTCATAGTAACAATCATCAATACTAGGTTGAAGTTGTTCTCCAACTTCTCTAATTACTTGGGTGACAATGACCTCTAGCTAGATACCAACCTATTGTATATGAAATCGTAATATAATTACTTATAACACTATTGATGTAATATGGACTCTATAATGTCACATGCAAAAGGATTCATGGGCCATGAGACTAGAATTATTGTATATACTTAATCAATTGATATAAAATCTAAGAAATTAATTAAATCATTAATGGGATGACTGATAGGCATATCAACCCAGAAGACTATTATGGGAAATGTGTCCAACATCTCAACTAGACTAGGATGATCAATCAAAAAAACTAGGTCTGTTGAACTAGACTGATTTTGTCCAACAAACCAACTAGACTACACCAATTGGCTGTTCAGACTGAGTCTGGTTGTCTGGGCAAACTATGTCCAACAGATCGGCTGGATAGTCTAGTTGTCCGACTAATGAGTCTGGTCAACCGATCAGACTATCTAGGGGTGGTTGTTATAAAAAAACTTCTATGCCTTCTCATTTTCCATGGTTGAATAGGAATCATGCTTCCCTCTCTATCCTACATATTGGCTATGACGATCCGGGTTTCAGACATATGTCTGAAACACCTTTTGATAACTCTTAAGAAAAAAGAGGCATCTTAAGGAGGCCTTTAACCAACCAACCATCAAGGAAAGAAGGAGATAGGAGAGGTTATGCAACACTGGAACATTTCCAGAGGAAGGGAAACTCCTTCTACATCAAATTTTAGAGAACAACACATAATTCTCTATCATTCACATAGAGAGCATAGAGACGTGGATGCTTTGGTGTCCACACTAGGAGATTGACTTTATTTTCATCGTTGTATTATCTTCATATGAGCTTCATCGCTAAATCTAATTTGTGACAAAGGTATAAAGACACAAACCTTCCTTTATGCAATGTTGTTGTTGACAAGATTCATGGACGGCTATGTGATGAGACAAAAAAATTGTTCACTCCTTCCTTCCATAGCACTTGCCTCTCTCTCTCTCTCTATCTCTCTCTCTCTATAGACTCCAACAATGGCATCAAAGCTACATAATCTTTCATATACTGGGATTTCAAATCAATTTAATCAGATTTCTATTATGCCGCTTCTGTTGTTACATATGATGTGAAGCATTGAGTTTAACATGAATATCCTATTTACTTCACACATTCATGAAGATCTTTTTGCATGAAAAGATACCATCTTATATATATATATATATATATATATATATATATATATATATATATATATATATATATATATATATATATATATATATATATATATATATATATATATATATATATATATATATATATATATATATAAGATATGATATTTCTATAAATCAAACATGTCATCATTGAAAACATATTGTTTGGTGGATGTGTGCATGGTTATAGCCAAAAACCAAATTTTGTGCTTCATATGGGTGTAGCCTTTTCTGGTTGTCAAGTATTCATCTTGCATGATGAGCCTCATCTTCTTTATCCATATAATGGTTTCTATTCCTTACTTGTCCTCTAGAATTTAGCTCAGGGTTTGTGCATACATTGTATACAAGATAGGAATAGAATAGGCTTTATAGGACTTACAATGATGAGGCAACCATGAAAATCCAAGTAGTGTCCATTGAGCCATTGTGCTGCACAAGTGCAGGTTTAAGATGTAAGTGATGCAATAGACCATAGGTGGATGGTAATCCTTTATGGTTCCAAAGATTTTAATTTGTGTGGCATAACTAGTGTTATCTTTTATATGATTGAGATTATGGATTGTTAGATAATGTATATATAATACATATTATAAGTATGTGGTGTGTGTATATATATATGTAGATATTTAAATTCCCCTCAAACAAATACTAAGTCATAGATTATTTCCAATAAGCAATACACATTGAAGAGTTGATCGGAAAAATGTGGGTATGTCAAAGTGTGGTGTGATGTCTATGTCATGGAATTGTGACTACATATTTGAGGGTCTGCTAATGCAGGGTGCATTTTCTTTTGTATTCTCTTTTTGATCTAAATAAAATTGGTGAAATATGATTAAGAACCTATAGTCATAAAGATAGTTATGACAAAGAGTTTTGCATCCATCTATCAACAGTTGCATGAGATGCAATTGGCAAATATTGAACAACCTAAATAGTCAAGTTGTGGGTGATCAGCCAATGTTGACTCTGAATTTGGTGAATATAGATCGTGTCTCGATAGAAGATTGTACAACACAAATATTCTAGACTAAATAGTGAGAGATATTAATTTGAGATAAAATAATGAGATTGTAAATAACTAGATTCCAAATAAACTCCATTAAACTTAGTTTTTTATATCAACATTAATTTTCAAATCAATTTATTGACTCGTGCAAATATTTTCTATGTAAATAAATGAGAAACAGAAAAACCCTTTTTAGTTGAAATATGTCCTTGAAAAGGAAATTCGAAGTGAGAATAATTTATGTGACTAGTTCAAGCACTAAGAATTGTGCTCACACATGAGTATAAGCTTTATGTCCTTGAAATACTACTACCTAATGAACCTACTTTGAATGTGCTTAGGGAGGAAAGGGATGCTCAAAATAAGCATTATGGTGATTCTTTAGACATAAAATGCCTCATGCTATGCTCCATGAATCATGAGTTTCATAACAAACATGAAAACATAATCTCATCGAGATGATAACACATCAGGAACATGTATTAAGAACAAGCAACTTGACATTCGTGATATCACACATGAAAATTCACTAGGGGTGAAATCCATAGAGTTTTCATAGACTACGTGCAACAATGACCACCCAAAAGTGGATGAATTTTATCATAGTATGGTTAAAGTACGAACCCAAATGACAACATTTATAAAAATTATCTGATTAAAGAAACTTACCAAGATCTAGTATTTATCACAATATTTGAATTGGTTTAATTGACTAAGGTTGCAAGAATGGAAAGGGCTAGACTAATGTTGTATCTATCAATGTATGGAAGCACTAGGGGGAACTGGATTTCACCGCCACTATCCTAATTTGCACATCATTCAAATCCAAAAATATATGGAGAGATAATTGGAGTTATGCAAGTTTCCCCTTTTAGTGTTAGAAACCTGTAGGAGTGGATATCCCAATAAGATGGGTGTCTCATTATTTACCGATCCTCTAACAACTACTCCAAAGACGTCCCATTAGAATTTATTTTCAAGGCATCAACTAAAGGTAATTGATAATAAAATCTTGAGTGTGAAACTCTTACAACATAAGATTATAATAAATCTTGTAAAGTGAGTGATCAATCCACTAGACATGCAATAAAAGATAACCAATAAATGAAATGATTTCATATAGGAATTGGAACAAGATTGAAATTGCAAGAAATGGGTAGTGGGGCAAGTCCCCACGCCCCATGAAAGGACTACTTCCTTGACATGGAGAGATTAATATCACTAGTAGAGGAAAGGAACACGATTGTGGTCATGACTACAGCAGAAGTAGTTTGGCATGGTGTGTGATGGAAAAAAAATTCTTCCTTCTCTCTCTTCCAGATATTAACTGTGACTTTTAGTTAGAATAGGTGGATGGAATAATGCTCAATGAACATGTTGATTTCCCTAGAGAGGGAGGTCAATGGATGTTGGTTGCTGAAGGAAAGGGTCGATGGATCACTTTTGTTGACCTAGAGGTTGATGGCTCTTTTTTGTGGAGACATCGATAACTCCAAGAAGAAGTGGGATGATCGATGGATTTGGACTCAAGAGGTCGATGATTTTTGTCTACTTGAAGGTTAATGGTTTTAGATATCACTATGTCAATCAAACTATAAATAACTTAGAGTTTCAACACTTTTACCCATTGAGAAATATAAAATACTACAGAGAATTTCTATGCTTGTGTGATGGGTATATATAGGCTTTCCTACCTGTGTGTTAGTTGCTAGATTTGTTCCATGTGGATGGACAAGATTTATTGCTTTGTGGAGAAGCTACTGGATAGAGGTCAATGAGGTAGAAAAATTGTTGATGAGGTTGATGGTCTTGAAATCTCAATATGAAGGGATGTCAAGCTTTGGTTATTGATCTGGAGTGCAGACCTAGTGGTTATTGACCTGGATGGTCGATGGATTTAGAGCTTGATCTTGATCATTGATCTATCATGCCTTCAATCTATTGGGGTTCGATTGGCCATCAACCTTGAAGGTCAATGGGATGTTCAAGATTGAGGTTGATGGACCAAAGGTCGATTCTTGATGCTTGATAATTTATGGTATTTGGAAGTCAATTGGTAGGTTGATCTTGGACTTGGACACAATAATTATTGATCGATCTAGCTTCTGAAAGTTCTCAAAATATGTTTTGGTCTGAGGTGCCACCACACACCACATGATATGCATCCTCTTCTCAAATTCCAGCTGTTGAAGGGTGTTAAGACACAAAACATGCAAGGGGAATGAAGAAAAGTATCAAATGCCTACCAATTAGTAGAAAACCCTAAGTAGATCAACGCAAAGATATTTCTAATGAATACTATGACATTTGATTTTTATACTGGACTAAACATGCCATTAAAACTAGGACGAATATGAATTCATCACAAGGCAAAAGGGGTATGATGTCTGCAAGGTACTATTTAAGTGCAGAATGATAGAAGGTAATCCAGTTGGACCTCGTGTACTCAAGTTAACTGGGTATGAGGAAATTCTTAAAAGATTGGAATTTTCTTTGGGTTAAGAGTTGGCCACATATGTGATTTTGCAATCATGCCAGATTCATTCAAACAATTTGTCATGAACTACAACAAGAAGAATATTTTTAAGCAAATAACATAGCTACTCGACATGTTGAGTGAAGCTGAATGGAAAATGAAAGATGGGCCCAAAACCATTCTAACGGTCAACCAAAGAAAAAGGAAAGTGCAATGACAAAGGAAAACCAATTAAGGTTCTAAGGTTGGCCAAAAGTGTTTTGCACTTAAAGCAAAAGGAGTGGCAAGGGGAAACAACTGTCACCATTGTCACAAAGCTGGACATCATAAGAGAAACTATCCTCTCTACCATGAGGAACTGAAGAATATGGGATAGACATATTCATTTCAGGTATATATGTTATAAAAATAATCATTTTTACTTATTCAACATGTATATAGGATACCAGATGTAGATCTCTCATAAGCTCAGATATACACCATCTGAAAAGAAGTAAACCCTTGAAGAAATGGAAGGAGGGATACATGCAAAAAATGGAGCAAAAGTTCTTCCATTATTATAGGTACCAACAATTTATCTATGCCTGACAGGATTGTAATATAATTAGAGAATTTTGTTTTGTACCCTCAATAAATAGGAACATCATTTCTATTTCATGTTTGGACAAAAAGTGTTTGGAAGTTAATATAAAAAATGATCAATGTTCTATTTCTAAAGATGAGACCTTTTATGGTAGTGCTCCTATGTTTCATGTTCTTTATTTGTTATAACATAAATACTAGAAGGACAAAATTCAATGACTCAAAAAAATGATTTATGGCATTATTATGTAGGCCACATAAATGAAAGGCACATTTGTAGAACCCATAAATATGGATACTTACACTCAATTGATTTTGAATCAATTGAGACATGTGAATCTTATTTGTTAGGAAAGATGACAGAAGAACCCTCTACTAGAAGTAGTAAAAGGCCATATGACTGATCAAGACTCATACATATTGATGTTGGATCTAAGGGCTCTAGAGGGGGGATGAATAGAGCTAAAAAAATTCTCACAAAATAGATTAGACCTTTAAATTATATTAAGATTTAGGCAATAGCTCAATTGTAATTTGAATTCCTATCTAACAAGCATAGCAAGGATGAGAGAGATTGATAGTAATCTATTCACAAAAGCATGTAGAGTGGTTCCACACTTCAAGCTAGAAGTGAGTTAGTCCACTACCTAGAGAGGTCAACCTATAGGACTTTGCAAGTGCTTTTCTCTATATTATCACCAATAAGAGTTACAACAATAGACCACCAAAGGACTTACCCATACAACCACAAGGAGATATCCACCTTAACAAGGAACTTACCCACTTAGCTTGCGTCTTCAGCCTTCACCAATGTCTTATCCACTCAAGCTCAAATCTTACTCCTTGAAGGACTTTGCTAATCCTCTTGGATATTTAGTATTTACCTTCTCCTTCACTTGGAGAAGATCACCACCTCTTCAACTACCTTACAGAGGATCATCTATAGCTCCTTCTTCACTCGCTGGATCTTGCTTCGACTTTTGTTCATGTAAGAAGGGGATACGGAAGTTGTGGAAGATTGAGAGCTTTTCATGCACAAAGGTGGATCTCTCTTACAAAAACATCCTAACTCACTCACAAATCACTAAATGAAGTGTAAACTAGAGAGAGAAAGGGGCTCAAGGAGTAGTGACACAGTGAACTATAGCAAGGACCTTGAATGTAGTGAATGAGAAAACTTAGAATGAACTCTAAGGGGTCCTATTTATAGTTGGGGGTGCTCCCTTGAGTTGGGAAACACTTAGGGTCAAAATATAGCCATTTTTGCACAAGGCAACATATCTATTTTCGTCCAAACAAGTCACCAATGGTTATAATCACTTTTTCTCCATTTTACGTACAGTGCATTCGGTCAAGTTTCAATAAATGTAACTCATCCGATCGACGAAAAGATAAATCCAATTTTCAAACTATCGATCAAGTTTGTTTTGGGAAACTAGACTGGTCAGCCAAAATTGCATTTGGTCAGAAGGTTTTTTGGTCGAGTTCTGTGAATGCACAACTCGACCAATTTCTATCTTCATAAATTCAATCCATGGGATCGGTCGAGATTGTAACTCGACCGATCAACAACATGTGATTGATTTTCTAATTTGGCTAAGTGATTAAAACTTGGTATTAAGTGTCCCACATATTTTTCTCATATTAGTTACAAGTCATAACATCAATAAAGTGAATACAAAATTCTTCTAAGGTCATTTGAAGTAATTTCCTTATTAGCAAACTTGCATTGCATTTGACTTCAACTTTGACAAGATAGGGCTTGTCATCACCAGCCTTAGATAAAGCACAGTTGAACTCCTTAGTGTGCTTTAAAAGCGATATGCTTATCTCCTTGAGACAGAATAATATACAACTTAAGGTATCGTTGTTAGTCGGGCTATTAGCTGAGATGTAGGTGAAACCTACTCTCAGATAACAGATTAAAGAAGAACAACAAGATGATGCTATGGTTCAGAAGATTAGGCCAGAATATGGTAATGAGAAATGGGATGGATTTCATGCGTTAGAGGATCAGGTAGTATGTTACCATGGTAGGATGGTAGTACCGACTTAAGGAAGTTAGTCTTAGAGGAAGCACATTCTTCAATGTATGCAATGCATCCAGGAAGCACCAAAATGTATAGTAACTTGAAGGATATGTATTGGTCGCTAGGATTGAAGAAGGATGTAACTGAGTTTGTCATGCGGTGTCCAGTGTGTCAGCAGGTTAAAGCTGAACATCAAAAGCCCACAGGAACAATGCAACCTTTGCCTATACCGCAGTGTAAATGGGATCACATGACCATGGATTTTGTGGCTGCTTTGCCTAGAACAATCAAAGGTCATGATTCCATATGGGTGATAGTTGATAGGTTGTGTAAGACAGCATATTTCCTTCCTGTCAAAACAAACTACACTTCTAAGAAACTTGCACAAATATATATAGATGAGATAGTACAGTTGTACGGGGTTCCAACTACTATTGTTTCTGATAGAGGTCCCCAGTTCATGAGTCATTTTTGGGAACGATTACATAAAGCTTTGGGTACACAATTAAGATTTAGTACCACCTTTAACCCACAGATAGGGATAATCTGAGAGGACCATACAAACCTTGGAGGATTTGCTTAGGGCATGTGTCCTTCAGGGTGTAGGAGGTTGGGATCTACACCTGAGCTTGATAGAATTTGCTTACAATAATAGCTATCAGCACACTATTGATATGGCACCATATGAAGCATTATATGGTAGATGTTGTAGATCTCCTTTATAATGGTATGAAACAGGGGAATATCAACTTTTGGGTCCTGAGCTAGTGCAGCAGACAACTGAAAAGATTAAAGTAATACAACAACAATTAAAGACTGCACAGGACAGACAGAAGTCGTACGCCGACAAACGGCGATGACCTTTAGAATTCCAAGTTGGAGATAGAGTATATCTCAAAGTCTCACCTTGGAAAGGTGTCCTTATATTTGGAGAGAAGGGAAAGTTAGCTCCTAGATTTATGGGGCCTTATCCAATCATTGAACAGATTGGAAAGGTGGCCTATAAGCTAGAGTTGCCACCTGAGCTGCATAGTTGCATCCACTATTCCATATCTCCATGCTGAGAAAGTGTCATCCTGACACAGAGTTAGTTTTGCAACCTGTGGAAGTAGAATTAAATGATGATATATCTTATGTTGAAGGACCTGTGATGATCCTTGATAAAAGAATTAAAAAGCTGAAAAAGAAAAACATATGTCTTGTGAAAGTTCTTTGGCATCACCGTGGCAAGCTACATGGGAGCTAGAGGAAGAGATGAGGAGGAAGTACCCTTCTCTTTTCTCTTGATGATTTCAGGGACGATATCCCTATTAGGGGTGGATAATTTGTAACATCCCTGACCGGGGTTATGCTTTAACCCTAGATTTTGTTTAAGAAAAATAATTATATGTTTTCTCTTATCTTTTGAAAAGTAATTAAGGCTCAAGAAGAACTTATATTTCAATTATTAGTCCTTTTTTAATAATGTTGAAAACTATGTTTTGCCAGTTTTGGACTAAAGTGCAAATTACCCAAGTTGAGGGGTTAACTTGAAAATATTACATGATAAATTGTTCCTCATGTGTTATAGAATCATAAGAATGAGAATGATGTAGAGGTATGGCTTGTGAAAGCCTGAGCACCAAGAAAGAGCTTATTAAGCAATGTTTGTGTATTAAAACCTAGTTTTGGTGTAATGTGCATTTTACCCAAAACCTAGAGTTCAATATGTAAAATACCATTTCTAGAGAGTCCCTAATGTTTTTTGGTATCAATTAGAGACAATAAAATCAGAGGGACATCTCATTTGAATCTCTTTGGAGGAGAGAGAATCTTGATATTAAAATAATCGAGATTTAAGCACAATTGAAGCCCTAATTCAATTTAATGCAAAAATAAATATATTAATGGAAGTTCCCTTTAAAAAGAAGTGTGATGGTTGAACTTGTATAAGTATGGACGTCCTTGTTCCTTGCAATGGCACCGAAATATCTAAAGTGAGTGGATAATCCACTCACATTTGTTAAAGGAAAAGTAATATCCACTAATTTTTGGATATTATTATTATATTGATTAAGGTGCTTAATTTGTTTTCTTTTAATTCATGGATAAAGAAGAGGATTTCGAAGGGGAGGATAATGACTTCATATTCAAGGATGTGACGGGGATAAGTGGCACCAATTTAGGGAATTGAAGGTTTTCTATAACACTTTCTCTCTCTTGAAATTCCCTTACATATATCCCATTTTTCACCCACATAAAAGACTCTTTTTCGACTCTTCTTTCTTTCCTTGCTTTGGCCGATCACAAGGGAGCTTAGGGGCAACAGGAGGACGTACCCTAACCTATAGGTGGGCTCCTTAATCATCTTCAACCTTGATTTCATGATGGAAATCGAAATTCAATATTTATTTTCCTCTTTTCTCCATTCAATCTTCAACTTTAGCCAATCTTTTCACTCAAAGACTTGAGAACGGACCTTGGATAGTTGAGAAAGCTTCATTCACCATTTAGTACGTGAATCTTGATGCTTGGATTCAACTTTGAAGGTGGGTTATATAACTTGAACCCTTAAACATCATTATTGATTTCATTTCTTCATCATATGTTGATTCCCTTTCTTTCCCGAATTCCTTTGTGATTAATTGTTGAAATCATCACAAAGATCACAGAAAATTTCGTAGGTTTGAAGCTAGATGATGATGATGTCATCTTAGCACACACCTCAATTAATATTATGAGCAAACGGTTTGCACTTTGATGACCAAATGGTCTCAAGACCATTTGGTGATTTGATCACCAAACAGTCTTGAGACCGTTTGGTCATCAAAGTGCAAACTGTTTGCTCATAATATTAATTGAGATGTGTGCTAAGATGAAATCATCATCATATAGCTTCAAACCTACGATATTTTCTGTGATCTTTGTGGTGATTTCAACAATTAATCACAAAGGAAGTCGGGAAAGAAAAGGGAATCAACATATGATGAAGAAATGAAATCAATAATGATGTTTAAGGGTTTAAGTTATATAACCCTCCTTCAAAGTTGCAAATCACCAAACGGTCTTGAGACCATTTGGTCATCAAAGTGCAAACCGTTTGCTCATAATATTAATTGAGATATGTGCTGAGATGACATCATCATCATCTAGCTTCAAACCTACGAAATTTTCTGTGATCTTTGTGGTGATTTCAACAATTAATCACAAAGGAATTCGAGAAAGAAAAGGGAATCAACATATGATGAAGAAATGAAATCAATAATGATGTTTAAGGGTTCAAGTTATATAACCCGCCTTCAAAGTTGAATCCAAGCTTCAAGCTTCATGTCCTCAGTGGTGAATGAAGCTTTCATAATTGTCCAAGGTCCGTTCTCAAGTCTTTGAGTGAAAAGATTGGCTAAAGTTGAAGATTGAATGGAGAAAAGAAGAAAATAAGTGTTGAATTTCGATTTCCATCACAAAATCAAGGTTGAGGATGATTAAGGAGCTCACCTACAGGTTGGGGTACGTCATCATGTTGCTCCTATGCTCCCTTGTGTTCGGACAAATCAAGGAAAGAAAGAAGAGTCGAAAAAGAGTCTTTTATGTGGGTGAAAAATGGGATATATGTAAGGGAATTTCAAGAGAGAGAAAATGTTATAAAAATCCTTCAATTCCCTAAATTGGTGCCACTTATCCCCCTCATTTCAATTCATGCGAAGCCATCATCCTCCCCTTCGAAATCCTCTTCTTTATCCATGAATTAAAAGAAAACAAATTAAGCACCTTAATCAATATAATAATAATATCCAAAAATAGTGGATATTACTTTTCCTTTAACAAATGTGAGCGGGTTCTCCACTCACTTTAGATATTTCGGTTCCATTGCAAGGCACAAGGACGTCCATAATTATACAAATTCAACCATCACAATTTTGGTTGAAGGGCACTTCCATTAATATATTTATTTTTGCATTAAATTGAATTAGGGCTTCAATTGTGCTTAAATCTTGATTATTTTAATATCAAGATTCTCTCTCCTCCAAAGAGATTCAAATGAGACTCCCCTATGATTTTCTTTTCTCTAATTTGATACCAAGAAACATTAGGGACTCTCTAAAGTGGTATTTTGCATATTGAACCCTAGGTTTTGGGTAAATTGCACATTACACAAAAACTAAGTTTCAATACACAAACATTGCTTAATAAGCTCTTTCTTGGTGCTCAGGCTTTCACAAGCCATACCTCTGCATCATTCTCATTCTTATGATGCTATAACACTTGAGGAACATTTTATCATGTAACATTTGCAAGTTAACCCCTCAACTTGGGTAATTTGCACTTTAGTCCAAAATAGGCAAAACCTTATTTTCAACATTATTCAAAAAGGACTAATAATTGAAACATAAGTTGCTCTTGAGCCTTAATTACTTTTCAAGAGATAAGAGAAACACATAATTATCTTTCTTAAAAAACACATCTACGGTTAAAGCATAACCCAGGTCAGGGATGTTACACTAGAATAGACACAAACCCTAGTCCTAGGTCCCTATAGACTCGGTTAATCTAAAACTATGATACCAACCAATCTGTGATGCCCCGACGTGCCAAAAATGCAATTACTGAAAACCAAAAGTTGAAACAACACTAAGAAAGAGAGTCACTCGAAAACACAGAAATTAAAACCAATTTAATTAAAGCACAATAAGCCAAGAATTTATTACATAAGAGTCCACAAAGCCTACCACATGCAACACATAACATGTCACAATATGCTTACATCACTATAGCTTAACATTCCTTTCATCAACATGTTACAAAAGATACTGGTTCCACATATATATACATGGACATCTGTCATAACTACACAACCATGGCACACAGAACAAAACCTCGTATCGATCACATAGCCACAAAACTCCTCAAAAGAAAAGCACCCCTAGGACCTGAGTGTATAGGGATGGCTCTAGAACTCTAACACCAAAAGACTAGCATCACATCCATCCTTATCAGCAAATGCACTTGTTGCTGCTCTTCCTCAACTACACCAGCTCTACTTCTTCATGCACGGTCACCTAAAATATGTGGAAACCCATGGGGTGAGACCAAGCATCCCAGTGAGAGATATAGCTCTTCGCCATTGCTATTAAAGCACAAGTAAGCTAAGCAGGTATAACAATATACTAGCAAGTTGAGCAAATTTAGCTAAATGATATGTATATAATAGGTAAAGTAGATTAAACAAGACTATGCAGCCACCACAAAGTAGTATATCAAGTTATATTCTAAAAAGGAATATGAAGAACATATATAATAGTTGACTTCTCTTACCACATTATAATTCAACAAATCAGTAAAAAAGATAAGGAAAAGGCTCAACCAATGTGAGCCGTATGTCCCCCTAACATATACACTACACAATTGTATTACATCTTTTATTATGCCCTGAGGATTTGAGTCATACCACACAAATCCAACTGACCACTACTAAGTCGAAATTAGTGCCATATAAAGGCCATGGAGGAGCCAGAATCCACAACCTCTCCAACACCTCTTGCTTAGCACAAGAGAACACCGCAAAGACTTATCAGTCAACTACAAAACAGTGACACATAGTCAACAAAAGAATCATCTCACACATGGCTGTCCTCATATAAACACCTAGCCCACCTTGGTACAGGTAACAACACAAGAATAACATACTCATACATTGATGTTCTTAAAAGAAGGATTAGCTCATGCATTGTCATCAATATCACCAGGAGACCGACTCATGCATGGTCGTCTCACACAACCTATAATTAAGGATACAAGGAAATACTATACTTGCACCTCGCATATTCAAAATTATGTACTCCGAGTTAAACTCATTTCATCAATCTAGCAAATAAAGTTGATACTAGAATGGATCTATGACACAATGCAAACTACATGAGTAGGTTTCACTTGATTAGTTAGCTAATTGGGTGACTTTTAGCATCAATCAAGTTAGAACGTATGAAACGGAAATGAACCCTACAAGAATAAGGGTGTGAATTTATCAGACAATCACCACATGATACTCATTGCTCTACCATTCATAAGGTTATCACCAAAGTCACATATCACCATGAGATATCAATCCCTTAATAGCATCAGTTGAGGATATCCCCTCTCCATAGGCAACAAACCATCACTAGGTCATAGGACCTATCACACCAAACTATGCATATTATGCCTCATCGATGTGCATAAACACTACCATGTATCACATAATCACCACCACAACATACACCATCCATGGTATACATAAAACCTGCAAGGTCGGGGGCTTATAGTAAGAGAGAGAAAATATTCTACATGATGAACATCTCATGAGAGAGAAAGCAAACACATAATTCAGCATTAGGGTTAGGGTTCCAAGCTTTAGCCGATTAGGGTTTTGTAGATACATACAAGTACTAAACCCTAGATATATCATCTCCCAAATTCGTGGAATACTTAGGGTTAAGAAGCACGATTAAGGTTAATCAAGTAGCTATCCACATAGAACTATACCTGGATAAAACACTATTATACTAGTGCATTGATTGAGGGTTCAAACATGAGACTCAACCTACCATTAACCACGTGTCGTGACCACCATCTTGCATGTGTCATGGCCACCACCATGAATGGGTCATGACCACCATCACCCATGGTGTTATGACCACAACCAACTTATTCCATCTCGTGACTATGACAATCCAAGGGTGTACCATGTCTCAAACCAAAAGCAACCAAGCCACATCTAGCTAAAATTAGGGTTTCACCCACCTGAGGAAACATGTCGCGGCCCAAGAGCAAGGATCATCTCGACCTTTGAGTAAGGCATAACTCAAGACCAAGCCATGTCACGACCAACCATGGGAAAAAGGGAAACATCTCTACAAAACCAAGGTGTGTTTTGACCCTAAAGGAAGTAGGTGTCATGATCATCAAGGAGAAGGATGTTGCGGCCTCTACAAGGTCAGACATTGCGACCCAAAACCTCAAGCCAAATAGATGTCGGGATCCAAGACAAAATAAGGCACGGTGACCACCAAGGGTCAAGCCACCACCAAGACCAAGAATGAAGATCAAACCAAGGTAAAAACAAAGATAAACCCATGGATAAAGTAGGTAACACAACAAGGAAACCCATCGTTACCATAGAGGAAAAACTCATGCAAAATGGTCATCCAACCCTAAAACAAGATTATGAAACCATCATGAGAAAGAACCTCAAAAAGGGAGAGAAACCAAGATCGTCACCATCAAAACCCAACCAAAACTACATAGAACACTAAAACACTCGACCGTCATGCATGCAACTCAGCCACGGTCAAGAAAGGAAGGACAACCACCATGTACCACAAACACAAAAACTCAGGTATAAAGGAATTAGGGTTCTTGATTACATCCAAACAAAGCATGATCTCCACATCATCCAAGTTATAAGGTCTATGACCATATACTAGCATGTTAAGGAAGCATTTAGATAGAGAAAATAGCAACATGCATGTAAGAAAGATGTATTAATAGAATAGGTTAAGAGTTATGTAACCTGCCTTAGGAAGATTACTTCAAAGAAGGAAAGCTCCAAGCACAAGATTGTCAAGGGTGATCAAGATCCACTAAAAGCTCCACTCTCAGCCACAAGAACACCTCAAGAAAGAGGACACCAATGTCAAAGGATAGATCAAGTAAGAGGGAAAGATGTTCAAAGCTGAACCAAAACAAAGAAGGGGGAAAAGAGAGAAGAAACTCCCTCTCAGTTGGTTGTCGCCTTGTCAAAACATGGCCTATTACCCTTGTGATGAGGATCTTACTCTCAAGAACGACCACCATGTCAAAACATGGTCTAGGGCCGAGAAAAAGGAAGAAGATGGGGTATAAGAATTCAGGAAAACATTAACAAGGAAGATAAACACTCACCATGGTTGAAGATGATAAAGGATCACTACAAGCACCATATGCAAGGGTTGAACCACTTCCAAAGAATCAAGAACATATCCTTCTTGCTCCACCAAGCTCCAAGATCGCCCAAGCAAGGAAGGAGAAAGTGGATGGCTGAAAATGATCACTTTCATGGAGCAAAGAGGGTTGTACAAAAAAAGAGGAGAGAGGTAGGGTAATGGATGAGGTGCAACAAGATAGGGCTCCAAAGGGACACT
Organism: Alisma plantago-aquatica; assembly: GCA_963693085.1. Lineage (NCBI taxonomy): Eukaryota > Viridiplantae > Streptophyta > Magnoliopsida > Alismatales > Alismataceae > Alisma > Alisma plantago-aquatica. The sequence goes on from OY856410.1 coordinate 589,375,910, forward strand.
TGTCCACCCATGAGGCAAACATGCAACCACACGAATCCCACATGATGCAATGATTTTGAGTCGCATTTATAGACTTATTTTACTTGCGATTTATGCTTTATTTGGTCATTTTGGTGGTTAACATTGCATAATTCACTTCATTTAGTCTATGATCCTTCTCAGTGTCAAATCTCTCTTATTTTATTGTTTTGAGCATAAATGATTACCATAATAGGTTTTATCTCGGCTGATGTGGTTTTGTTTTGCAATTTCAGGAAAAACACATATCTGCCACTTTCGATACCATCGACAGCAGTCGATACTATCGACACAGCCACAAGTAGGCAACCGCAAGGAACAACGCAAAGTTGATACCATCGACCGGGAAGTCAATGCTAGCGAGTTACCATAAGGTTTCCAGCGACCATCCAGTCGATACCATCGACCCCAAAGTCGATACTATCGACACATGTAGCTTCAGCGACAGCAAAGGGATAAAACTGACACCTAAGGGTGTCGATACCATCGACCTGCATCGATGGTATTGAGTCAGCATCAGGCGCAACGACAAAAAGAAAAGAAGGCTTGCCGATATCGCGAGGGGTCGATACCACTGACCCGCGTCGATGGTATCGACACCGTCAGATCAGAGTTTGCTTCAGATCAGCTCTAATACAACGGTTCTCATATTTTTGCAACCTAACTTGGGGATTATACCTAATGACAGCGGCCAAAAGGAGGGTATCACGTCATTAACCACTGCACACGTCCTGAGAAGGTGCAGAGACAAGAACGGAGCCTAGAAGCATGCCCCAGCCATTCCGGATGCCGAAGAAGATGTTCTCCATCGTCAAAAGGTTGTAGATCGCGCATTCTGCGCTGAGGAACACTTGGATCTTCTCCGTTCAGGGGTTTCATCACTTATTCATTTTTTTCTCCATGTTTCCCCTTTCTTCAACCACATTTTTCTCTGAGATAAACATGCAGGGCTAATCCTCTTTATCTTTAGGACCGGGAGTATCCCAGAGAAGCATTGTATGACATTTTTATCATAGTAATTCATAATTTATCTCTTAAATCTGTCGTATGATTTCATCTTCTCAATTATATTGTTATGCTTGATCACCATAATGATAATCTAATGCCCTTAATTACTTTTAAAGAAGATTTAACGGTTGAAAAGAGACGAAACTCACATTCATTAACCAATCCCATGAACAAGGTGATGTAAGGTTAATGGTGGAAACCCAGAGGTCGATTCTAATGCACCTAGTTTAGGGTTTAGGTTACTACGACAGTGGAACCGACCTAGATTTAGGTAGTGAATTGTACCACGATAGTGGACAATTCTGACTACATGCCACTACCAAGATTGAGAGATGAACCTGAGTAACTATATGGAAATTCATACAATGAAAACCCGGGTGAAACCGCAATCCTAAAGATCTCCATTTGAATTTATTAAACTAAACACTTAATGAATTGCTTTGTTTTATTTTATTTTCTTCTATTTCACAACAACTCTCATAACCTTTTTATTCGTATAGCTGATTGCGACTAGTTAGTAGTAGTCTACCGATAATTTAGTGTCCCTAAGTTCGACTCGGGCCTCACAAGGGCATGTACTACATTGACGCGTGCACTTGCATTGTACGCATATTAAAAGCGTGTCATGTTTTTGGCACCATTGTCGGGGACACGACATTTGTCGACACTACGAGTGCTGCGAGCGACCACTCTAGGCCACATTCTTATTTTATTATCATTTTTGAAATTCATAGGTTATCTTTCATATTTAGAAATCATCTAGAGCGGTACTGAACCTAAATCATTATTTTGCAGGTACTGGTGCATGGTGAGGACGCGTAGCACTGACTACACACAGCAATCACCAGAGGTTCCACTGCCGGGACCAGACGATGAGGAGAACTATATTCAAAACCGACCTAAAGATATAGATTCAGACTCTGAACCAGAAGCCATGGATGAGCAACATACAATCTGGGAGAAGATCAAGGCGTCTTCTGCATTTGCATGTAAAGACCGATCAAGAGGCAAGCTATTAACATTCCCAACTATAAGATATATCCAGGCCTAATAAATTTGGTCAAATCAAATGCATTTCACGGGCTCGAAAACGAAGACCCGGTGACTCACATTTGCCAGTTCTTGGAGAACTGTGACATGATCAAGATAGACAGGTTTCCACAGGAGACATTGTACATGAAGATGTTCCCCAGCTCTCTGGCAGGAAATGCACGAGAATGGCTACATAATCTTGATGATGAGTATGTGGAATCGTGGGATCATATGGTCGAGGTGTTCTTCGAGAGGTTCTTTCCGCCCGAGAAGACCAACGATTTGGTCTGGAAGATCCATAAATTTCAGCCAGAATGCAGGGGAGACTTATTCCGAGACCTGGGAATGGTTTCAGATCATCCTAAGGAGGTACCCGCATCATGGGCTCAATAAGGAGAAGCAGGTCAAAATCTTCTATTTTTCTCTTTCCGAGCATGATAGAAGTAACTTAGATTCCGCAGGTTCAGGTTTCTTTTTAAACAACATAGGCACGAGGTGTTGGGAAATTTTGAAGAACATGGCTAAGAAGCAATCTTGGGGCGACAGAGACGTCGTAGAGCAGGTTCGGACTGCAGGAATGTCATAGGCCGTCAAAGAGCTAAATGAGAAGATGGACCTTCTAGCAAAGAAACTGCTTGCAAAAGAAGATACTGAATCCGAGGATGAAGCTCAAGTGAAATTAATGCGCCAACAGCAGGGTTACAAAAACAATGACTACTCGTGGAGGAAAGACAAGAAATTCTCCTAGAAGGACCCAAATAATTTCTTGCAGGACCCTGATGCAAAACCCCAACCAGCGCCAGAGGATAAGAGCAATGAGTTGCTCAATCAAGTAATAAAGCATAATCAAGAACTAATGAACACTTTTGTCCAGCAGATAAAGCAACAAGGAGAATTCATCAATCAATTTGGGCAGACCTTACAGAGTCATGGGGCTCAGTTGACGACTATAGAGACATCCTTGGCACAGATGGCAGCTGAAATAGCAAATTTGAAGAAGCCAGCGCATCAAGGCTTTTTGGGTAATACAAACATTTCAGGAGGAAACCAACAGGCTAAGGAAATTTTGCTATGAAGTGGCAAGCAGATTTTAAACTCCAGGGCCGATGAACCAAGCACACTCCAACCAAAAACTACAGGTGAGGCCACTGAGGAGGTTCCAATCCCAATCACCGAGCTAGTAGAGGATGTGGTAGATAATGTCACATTAGAACCAGTTGCTGAGGAGGAGACGTAGAAGACGACACCATATGTGCCTCCACATCAAAGAGCACAGACTATCCCGATCCCATATCCCAATAGCGTGAAAGCCAAGAAAGTGGATGCCCAGTTCAAGAAGTTTCTAGATAGCTTTAGAAAGCTTTCTGTCAACATTCCATTGTTAGAGGCAATAAAGCAGATTCCCTCTTACGACAAGATTCTAAAAGACATAATCACAAAGAAAAGGAAAATCCCAGATACCGAGGTCGTGGTTCTTAACGAATAGGTGAGTGCTTTCATCATGGGCACATTGCCACCTAAAAGGCAGGATCCGGGCTGCTTCAACATTTCATGTTACATTGGTAAAGTGAAATTCGGCGAAGCACTGTGTGATTCCAGGCAAGTATAAATTTGATGCCTCTCTCTACGTTCAAGAAGCTGGGACTGAAAGAATCAAGGCCGAGCAATATGACAATTCAGTTAGCAGACAATTCCGTGGTGAAGCCATACGACATTTGTGAGGACGTGTTGGTGAAAGTTGATCGGTTTGTATTTCCAGCAGACTTTGTTGTAATGGAAATGCAGGACGAGCAAGGAAATGAAATACTCCTTGGGCAACCCTTCCAAGCCACTACAGATATGATACTTGAGAAAGGAAGAGGTCGTTTGACCTTGGGTATCGTTGATGATCGGTTTGAAATGGTCATGCCCTCAAGCACAACACAATCTAAAGCAAAGGAGCAATGTCGCATGGTGAAGCACTTTGATTAGAATATTTCTATTTTTCTAGGGAAGCCATTTTTAGATATGGCTCATGTAATGACTAAGGTGGAGAAGGGGAAACTGGATGTAGACATTATGGAACAAACCAAAGTCATTTCTCTTACCAAGGTTGTGGGTTTTCCCAATGATGAAGAGGTGGACATCCTGCCTTCTACTGAAGATGAGGGCATATCAAGTTCTATCTTCAATACATATCCAAAACTACCTCTTGAATCCTGCCTAGTTAATATAATGTGTGAATGGATGAGAAGCAAGTCACTAAAAGAGTGTGTCAATATGCTTCTGGTACTTTCGTGCTTTTATGCTAGGTACTATGAAGATCTTGGAGAAATCCCACCACCGCTTCAGCCATCCTTGATTGTTCCGCCATATTTAGTATTGAAGCCATTGCCACCTCACTTGAAATATGCATTTCTAGCTGAGGGTGAAAAGCTACCAGTGATTACCTCGGCATATCTGAGTGCCGAGGAGGAGGATCAATTGCTGATCGTGCTGAAGAACCACCGAGGTGCATTCGAGTGGTCGGTTGCAGACATCAAGGGGATCTCCCCTACATTGTGCCAACGCAAGATCCGGCTCGAGGAGGGAGCCAAACCTGTATTCCAGCCACAGCGCCGACTAAATCCTAGCATGATGGAGGTCATCACGAAGGAGGTGATCAAGCTCCTGTCTGCAGGAATCATCTATGCTATATCCGACCCGACGTGGGTGAGTCTCAAATAGGTAGTCCCTAGAAAGGGGGGAATTACTGGTACACATAATCTATTGAATGAGCCGGTCACGACCCGCCTGGTAACCGGGTGGCATGTGTGTATAGATTACCATAGATTGAACTCTGCTACTTTGAAGGATCATTTTCCGCTTCCATTTATTGATCAGATTTTAGAGCGATTAGTAGGTCGATCTCATTTTTTGTTTTCTCGATGGTTATTCGGGCTACAATCGGATCTGCATTGACCCTAAGGACTAAGAGAAGTCCACCTTCACTTGTCCTTATGGAACATTTGCATACTGCTGTATGCCCTTTGGTTTGTGTAAAGGACCAGCAACCTTTCAGCGTTGCATGCTTCCCATTTTCTCTGATATGGTTGACGTTGTTTGGAGGTCTTTATGGACGATTTCTCCGTCTATGGTGCGTCTTTCAATGAATTTTTATACAATTTGGATAAAGTTTTGCCACTATGGGAGGACACGCATTTGGTTCTCAACTGGGAGAAATGCCATATGATGGTTAGTGAAGGGATCGTTCTTGGACATAAAGTGTCTAGCAAGGGGTTGGAGGTAGATCCGGTGAAGATTGAAGTTATTTCCAAATTACCCCCACCGAATTCGGTAAAATGGGTACAGAGTTTTCTAGGTCACGCCGATTTTTATCTCCGCTTTATAAAAGATTTCTAAAAAATCACTAAACCATTATCTGAGCTGTTGGAGAAAGATGCGGTCTTTGATTTTAATGAAAAATGTTTGCATGCTTTTAATGTGCTTAAAGAGAAATTAATTTCTGCACTGGTTGTGCAAACATCGGACTGGACAAAGCAGTTTGAATTGATGTGTGATGCATCAGATTTCGCAGTAGGAGCCATTTTAGGACAACGTGTTGACAACAAACCCGCTGTGATTTTCTATGCGTCTAAAACTTTAAATGAAGCACAACTAAATTACAGGACAACTAAAAAAGAGCTTCTCGCCGATGTTTTTGTGTTTGAATAATTCTAGCAATATCTTGTAGGATCGAAAGTCGTGGTATGGATAGACCACGCCGCTACAAAGTATTTAATGGAAAAGAAAGATGCCAAACCTAGACTGATTAGGTGGATCTTACTGTTACAAGAATTTGATATTGAAATTAAAGATATGGCAGGCATAGAAAATGTGGTTGCGGACCACTTGTCTAGGTTGGAAAGGGTAGACGAGAAGGACATTCATATACCCATTACCGAGATGTTCCCTGATGAGCAACTTCTCTCTGTAAAATCTAAAGATCCATGGTTCTTTTATATTGTAATTATCTTGCCTGTAAAATTATCCCAGATGATTGGACATATCAAGAGAAAAAGAAAATTTTCCATTCTTTGTGATATTATTTTTGGGATGACCACATTTTTTGTTGAAGCAATGCAAGGATGGAGTTTTGTGAAGATGCGTACCGCAGGTCGAGTATGAAAGTGTACTTTGTCATTGCCATACGCTACCGACTGGTAGCCATCATGCATGTTCTAGAACCGCGACCAAGGTCCTTGAGAACAGCCTTTACTGGCCTATATTGTTTCGGGACGCATATGATTATGTGCGGCGATATGATTCCTGCCAACGGGCAGGCAACATTTCAAAGTGACAGGAGATGCCCCTCAATGTATTTCAAGAGGTCGAGGTGTTCGATCTGTGGGGTATCAATTTTATGGGACCCTTTGTGTCCTCAAACTCTAACTTGTACATTTTATTGGCTGTTGACTATGTATCAAAGTGGGTAGAGGAAATACCCACTAGGACTAATGATGTCGTTGTAGTGTGCAGGTTTGTCAAGGACTATATTTTCTACAGATTTGGCATATCGAGGATGATTATCAGTGATGGAGGTACTCACTTCAGAAATCAGAAGTTCGCTGCATTGTTGAGAAGGTATGGCGTAAGGCACAACATTGGTACCCCGTACCACCCACAGACACAGGGGCAAGTCGAAGTCTCCAATAGGGAAATTAAGAAAATCCTAGAGCATACAGTGGCTTCGACACGGAAGAACTGGAGCACCTTGCTACCAGATGCTTTATGGGCGTACAGGACGGCATATAAGACACCTATAGGCACTACGCCTTTTAGGTTGGCTTATGGGCGGGCCTGCCATTTGCCGGTGGAATTGGAGCATAGGGCGCACTGGGCGCTAAGGAAGTTGAATTTGAACTATGATGAGGTAGGGAAGAAATGCTTGTTAGAGATAAATGAACTCGACGAGCTAAGGATGAATGCATATGAAAGCTCGCGGATTTACAAGGAGCGAACAAAGTTGATTCACGATCGACACATTCAGATGTGTGTCTTCAAGAAGGGTGATCGTGTGCTCTTGTTCAACTCAAGGTTGAAGATGCATCCCGGGAAATTGAAATCCCGATGGAGTGCACCTTTCACTATAGAGGAGGTTAGGCCACATGAAGCAATCATGGTGCGTGATGGCGAGACAACATTTTTGGTTAATGGACAGCGATTGAAGTTGTACTTCGGTGAGGATTACACGAGGAAAGTGCATGAGGTAAAACTCATTGCACTTACGGATGTATGAGGAGCTTGATTTCGTCTAGCTTAAAATGTTAAATAAGGGTGCTTGTTGGGAGGCAACCCAGCCGTTGGTATTTTCGTTTAGTTTCTTTCACATTTGTAAGTTAGTTTGATTTGATTTATTTTTTAGTGTAAAAATGATATCGTGATTGTTTGTTCAGTGTGCAGGCCTGAGGCAGGGTCGATACCATCAACCATTGTGTCGATGGTATCGACATGGGCACAGTTAGGCGGCTTCAAAAATCTCTCTGAGTCGATACTATCGACAGCCTCATCGATGGTATCGACCTACCATCAGCGCATCACCAGAACGGGGTCGATAGTATCGACATGGTTGTCAAGACTCGCGAGATCCCTAAAGATATTCAGACGAAATTTGTCTCAATGAAGTCGATACCATCAACGGGCCTGTCGATGGTATTGACCCGATTACAGGAAGAAAGTAGTGTTCGGGACTCGTGAGGGTGTGTACCCTAAGAAGAGTCGATGGTATCGACGCAACAAGTCACCGATCCGCGAGAGAAAATCAACGGCGATCGCTACAACAAGAGAATCGATCCGTGGGATGGGTCGATACCATCGACTCATGTCGATGGTATCGACGCGTCATCGATCCGCCCCCCACATCAGGCTATCGACAACCGTCGATACCAGCGGAAGACCGGATTGTGCTACAGGTGTCAATACCATCGACACACTTCGATGGTATCGACGGGTGCACAGCTGCGACGGCCGTGGTTATAAAAGAGAGGTATGGTTGTCATATTACGTCACACCTTCAGAGCCTTTGCCCCCACTTGTGCCTTGCGCATTGTTGTGCAACCGGAGCCCGACTACGAGCATCCAAGGAGTGCGATCTTCACCGAGTCTTCACCGAGTGGAGATCGTCTTCTCCGAGATCGTCTTCACCCTTCACCGAGCTCCATCTTCTATTCCCTTTTCTCGGCGACAATGGTGCGTACAGCCAGTTCATCTTCTTCACGCGCGGCTCCTATGGAGATCCCTGAATTCATTCCTCCACCTACTGTATCGGTTCCTCGTCCGAGGATTTTCCATCCTTCCGCGGAGGTCTGGAAGGTCTATGAGGAACTGATGAAGAGAAAGATCAAGCCCACGTGCTATGTTGATCGGACGATGGCTCGTGATCTGGGGTTCGAGGCCAATCTCACCTACGTCTTGAAGGGGCAGGCGAGACACACAACCAGGAGGCCCAACGAGTTGGAGTACCACGCCGACGGACAACCATTCTTTGGCGAGTGTCTGACTTACAAGGAACTCGTGGTGGAGTTCATGGCATCATTGGACATCAATGTTGTGCCCAATGATTTGATCGCCACCGATAGAGAGTGGAAGAAAGGGCGGGTGTCATTCAGACTCTACAACAACAATTACACCCTCACTTTTGCCCAATTCAATTCTGTGTATAACTAGTATCATGACGATTACCAACATCGGAGGCTGGACAATAGAACGGACTACGACGTCATCTTCGCCCAGCTCGTGACTACGCCTTCGGGCAAATCTGTCAGCTATCACAATGCTGCAGTTGCTGATTTCGAGCATCCGTTTGTGCGGATTCTGCACCGCATGCTCTGCACCATTCTATTTGCTCGCGGCGACTTGTCTCTTAGAAAATTCCAAGAGACGAATTTGTTTTTCATGCACAAACTGCTGAAACGCGAGGAGTGCAACTGGGGCACGTTCTTCTTGACGCGCGTTTTGGCCGTAAAAAGGAGTACGCGGAAGGCTCCTATCCACTTTGGAGGGCTCATCACCCTGTTGGCCCTCTACCTTGGGTTAGATTTCTCCCAGCTTACCCCCCTTTCTAACAGGAGCAAGGTCAACCTCCAGCATCTGCACCGCTCCAACCTCCTCCTACTCCATGATGGCTTGGCATATGTACATTGCCATGTTAATCAAGAATATCAAGAATGTTCGCTTCCAGACCCCGTATTCAACATCGAGGGCACTTAGCATTTCATGTGGCCCATCATAGCCATTGATGACTCGGATGAAGACGGCGACAATGACGACAATGATAATGATGACGACGAGCATGAAGAGGAGGAGGAGGCTTTCACTCCTCTTCGGGCACGAGTAGCACCCCAGAAGCATCCCCGCTTCCACCCGGGTGAATCTTCATCTTCACAGCCTCCGCCACCGCAACCCTCTCATCAAGGAGAGGATGTTTATTCAATGCAGGGGATGTATACAATGCTGCAAGAGATCCAACAAACCCAACGACAGCATACAACTTCATACGCCAGTATTCAGGATACAACGAACCGGCTGTTAGATAACCAGAGGGCCATTTTTGAGAATGAGCGCCTCCTCCTCGATAACCAACAAAACATCCACGACAGGTTGCACAGGATGGAGATGCAGCAGCAACCCTTCTACGACAATTACTGGAGCCAAAATTATTTTGCGGGGTATCCACAACCTCCACCAATGACCCAGTATGATCCGAGCTTTCACGGGCAATACCCATCATGGGACCCCACGGCTCCATAGTACCCGCCTCCTCCTGCAAAATGATCAGTATCACTGTTCCACCTTTTAAGGTTGTTTTTGACTATGAGGCCATAGTCGAATTCAAGCTTAGGGGGGAGTGGAACAACTCTATCCTTTATTTTTCCTAGTTTTTAGTTTTTATTGCTTTGTCTTTTGTCATTTATTTTTTTTCCTTTTAGTTTGTTTGTAGGATCCACACTCTATCTAGTGTAGTTGTGGATGTCTAATGTCATGTGTCATCTTGTTGTTTGTACATGGAAATCAGCGGAAAATTAAAAAAAATTAGTGCTTTTGCAAGCTTGTGTAGTTCAACTTTGAGCACATAACTTAAAGAAATAATTGGGTTTGTCAACTCTAAAACAAGAAATCACAACTGTACATTCCTATGATTCATGAAAACTGGACGAAATTGGTTGTTTGAGCCTAAACTGACCAAATGATAATGAGACATTAATTTGAAATGAGAGAGAGAACCCTCTTAATTACTACACAGGTCAGTAAGGAGGGACACATAATATTTTCCAAAGGTTCAGTCAATTAGTCTTGTGATCTATCCACCCCATTGTTTTCATACTCCACCATAAGAACTGGAAGCACATTACAATTTTAATCTCTTTGATTGCATCCCATGTAGATAGGTCTTGCACTGCAACTATTTTCACATATTTTTGCATGAAATGAAAAGGATAGAATAGTTATACATGCACATAATCCCTAGGTGCGTGTCATTTAGTTGCATAACTATCATTTTGTAGCTGCATTCACATCTTTTGTGCATAGAGTACATCATGCATCTTATGTCTTCTGAAACATTAAGGGTGATGAACTTGTTCCATACCTTCTGAATGCTTCAAATGTATAAGTTATGCGGCAATAAGTGAGCCCAACAAATAATTCTTTGTCAACTATGATAATAAGGGCTTTAAAAAAAAGAGAATTTTTTTTTGAAAAAATTGATAAGTAAGTAGGAATGAGAGGGAGAAAGGAACATGTTCTCACTGCCTTTTAAGAAGAATAAGTACATGACGTAGTTCTCATAGATATTCCATCTCACCTTGAGACGGAATGATAGTGCATGCATCATTCCACCCAAATGTAGGCATTAGGGCATTTTCACTTGCATATGCATTATTTAGGTCATTATTGTTTTGTGCATGTTAAAACCATATAATGCTTCCATTTCTTCCACTAGCCACCCATTCCATCCACCCGTTGCTCGATTTGGTAGGCCACCATGATTTTATCCTCACTCATTAATACCAGGAGAGCTGCTTCCATGTAGATGGTAGTTAGGGCAAGCAACGGAGAATAGAAGATCACAAGATGCACCGAGTCTGGACTGGAGAAATTTATTATGTTAACTACCTTATGTGATAGTGTTTGTGGGCTCCGATCTCCAAAACACGATATAATCACGATTTAAACTTTAGCAGAAGCAATCGATAAACAGCGGAAGACAAAAATCACGGGAAATTAAAACTTTTCGAGATAAGAGCTTGAAACCACAAACCTTTTCCATAGAAAAAGGATTTAAACTGTTTACATCTCAGATAATTACTTCTTGAGTAATTATATACAACATGATACAAAATCTGAAGAACTCATAACCAAAAGACTCCAAGACCTGAGAGTACAGAGGACACATAGGACAGACTCTAACTACACCACATAGCAGGCTGAATCTCCACCTGAGATTTACTGCTGCTCCTGGTGCTGCTGCTGCTGGGATTGGTCACTTGTATTTCGGTTCCTCCGCCTTCGACGACCACCTAAAAAGTTGAAGTCTACGGGGAGAGACAATTGTTAAATAATTGTCCCAGCGAGAGTTATAACTCTCCACTAGAAGCTTTATAAGCAAAACAAGAATAACTTAAGCAGTAAAAGCTCTCAAGATATTCAATAGCAGTTTTAGTATTAAGCAAGAGTTCGACATTTATGAAACATGAAGAACATATACTTTAATCAGTGTAACATCAATCAAGTAACCCGTAGTTAACTCTAACAGATATACTACGCTGTTGATTATGTTTTTCAAACATTATTATGCCCTGTGGAGATGAGGCATACCACTCATACTCCAACTGATCGCTAAGAAGTCACATCAGTATCATACATAGGTCATTAAAAGAGACGGATTCTTAAGACCTCATCTTCCTCAGTCAGTTAGAGGATTGTTTGCAGGACATCTTGCAGGACGTCTGCTGTTATAGCTTACCAGGGTAATCTGGTCCTTCGCTATTTTAGAGTTACAGTGGCATTCTGTACTCTCTTCGTCATCGGAATATTTCTTGTTTATCTCTCACCGATGCGGTGTTTGTGTTTTCTTTGGGAGATTTGTGGTACATCTCACCATTTGGTTTTGTAGTGAAGGATTGACAGTATCAATTCCTACACTAGGATGTAAGGATTTACGCATCCATTTCCCCCACATACTCAAAAGTATGTGATCCAGGATTTCCCTTGGGAAAACCTATTTCACCATCATTTAGACTCTGACAATGATGGATCTATGATCAGGGCTCTACATTACACTTGATTAGTTAGGTACATTCAGTATTCTTTTAACATCATACATTGTTCTTCAAACAATAACATTAGCATAACAGCTATAAAAGAAGAATACTAAAATGTAACAAGCCTAACTCTTTTAAATCATCAGTTCTGAATCATTTCATCACAAGTCATCTGTTAAGCATGACCTTGATGGTATTTATGTCTCTCACAGCCCATAAATCTCAATAGATGTCACTAACAGTGCATCAAGATATTTCACTTATTCATAAAGCTAATACATGCTTTCAATGAATAAAGTATCATAATCCATACCTGGGTATGATCATCAACTCATGACAACCTGCATGGTTAATTCAACTGATAACAGTAAACAATTCATCAATCAGGGTTTACTATTCATATTTCATGTCATCACCCTAGAATTAGGGTTTACTATTCACTCCAAGGTGAATTGAACTCATAACATCATCATGTATGAGAAACATCATCATTAAAGCCCTTAAATAAGATTAAGATTCACTAAACGTCATAATTAGGGTTTCCATGATCTCACATAGGGGAATCATACCCTAATCATGCACATTCATGTGTATTGAAGGTATCTTACTTGAGTTTCCACCATAAAAGGGTACTTTCTCTCTCTTAGGATACTTTCTCTCTCCTCTTACTAATAGATGGTGATAACACCACTCTAGATCAGGTTGGGTTAAGTCCTCATTGACTAGCTTAAGTCACAACATCACTATCATGTGATTAGGGTTTGATTAGAACAAGGTATTACTCAATTAAACCCCTCAAGGGTATTTTGGTAATTTACCTCATGATCACCATCATGGGTCAACTCATTAATCACTTAGTCCCTTAATGACCTTGGTTACCATTAGGGTTTAAATTAGATCACCATTGAATCAAATACACCATCAATTGATTAAGTACAAACCACCTTGAACACCTTCAAACGGTTTCAACCTTCAACCACCAAACGGTCTTGAGACCGTTTGGTCTCAATCGGTCTTGAGACTATTTGACCTCAAACGGTCTTGAGACCGTTTTCCCTCAAACGGTCTTGAGACCATTTGAATTGCGTTGACCGTTTTGACTTTCAAACCGTTTGAAGCTCATGCGGTTTGAAACCGTTTGATCATCCTATCTTGAGATCGATTGGTCCAAACGACCCTGAGATCGTTTGAGCCCAAACGGTCTTGAGACCATTTGGCCCCAAACGTTCTTGAGACCGTTTGGCCTCAAATGGTCTTGAGACCGTTTGGATCCAAACGGTCTTGAGATCGTTTGGTCCAAATGGGCTCAAACCGTTTGGACCTCCAAAGTTGTTCAAAAGTTACAATTGGTCATGGATATGTATGTTGAACCCCTCAATTAACCAAACCCATGATAACCACTTATAAATTGAGTTAACTAAGATTAGCCTTAATCAATTGGACATCAAATTGAACCTCAATTGAAAGCCAATTAGGGTTAAATCCTTCTCAATTAGGGTTTCAAATCGGATGGTCATCAATATTCAACAATGTGAATCAATTCAAGGTTGAACCTATCAATTGACCTCCAATTGGGCCCAAACTTGGCCCAAACGGTCTTGAGGTCGTTTGGACATCATCCAAACGGTCTTGAGACCGTTTTCCCAAAGGTTGACCAAAAACCAAGTCAGTTGGATTAGGGTTGAACTCTAATTAGGTCTAAAATCAGTAATTTTATCAATTCATCAACTTAATGCGATTAGACCTTCAAACCATTAGATTATCTCAACCCTATACCTCCTAATGGTCTTGGATTGTGCCCAAACGGTCTTGAGACCGTTTGGAAGAACCCCCAAATGGTCTTGAGACCGTTTGGGTCCTTCAACCCAAAACTCAACAAGATCTATGTTTTAAAACAGCAATTTCAACCCGATTAGGGTTAGGATGTTGAAGTGCCTTCAACTCTCAATTGGTTAAGAATTAAACTTTGATTCTTTTCAGGAATGAAATTCAATATATTAACAACAGACCCTCAAATGGTCGTCCCCTGATCAACCCTATCAAATGGTCTTGAGACCGTTTCAATCCAAACGGTCTTGCAAGACCGTTTGAGAGCAAACGGTTTGAAACCGTTTGACCTCAAACGGTTTGCAACCGTTTGGACCAAAAGGGTCCAAGGTCATTTGATAAAGTAACATAGGAAATCATGCCCATCATCTTCAAACTCTCTCAAGGTCGGTTACTCCACCGTTTTTCTTGCAAAAGTGCAAGGAAGAAGGGAGGTAGAAGAAGAACTATCATGCTAAATTGCAAGAACAAAGTATGCATATAAAGCAAAGAGTTTAGAGTTATAAAACCCTCCTTAGAACGTTGTTCCTAGAGCTCCAAGCTTCCAAGCTTCACGCCTCTAATGGTGTCTTGAGCTCCACAACTCGGTCAGAGGTGATTCCTCCAAGGAAAGGTAGGATTGGTCGGCTAGAACAAGAAGACTAAGTGAGCTATCCACAAAACCAACCTTAAAGGAAGAATTCCTCCATGAATTCGAGCTAGAAGGTGGTGTTCTCTTACCTAGAACAGGTTGGTCGTCTCCCTGAGCTCCAGAGCTTTGCCTTAGTCGTTTGAGAAAGAAGAGAAGAAGTGAAGGAAATGAAAGATCCGTTCACTTATTGCAAGGGAAAAGCTTATATACTTTAGGCCTTTTTACACCATAAGGACCTCTAAAGTATGAGATTTACATCTAAGTCCCTCCTTGCTCAAGGGCACGTCCAAACTCATCTAAACATATGCAAAGCTCATGAAATCTTAAGATCTAAGGGTAAAGAAAGCCAACTTTTAACTAGGGTACATACATGAAAGGTCTCCATACCCATATTAGGTGATTTTTACCACAAAGATCACTTTTCTTATCTGATTATTCATTGATGTGTCCCTTTCATCATTTCTATTCTAAATGATGATAAGATTCATAAAAGATGTTCTAGAAGAAGTATTTTACAAATTGCACCCCTCAATTTGGGTAAATTGTACTTTACTCCAAATTAGGGTTTTTTTTAGCACAAGGATCATTCCACAAGCTGCATCTTGATGCCCATGCTTGGGAAATCCATCTTGCCTCATCATATTCACTCACATGATGCCTTATTATCAAAAGAACATCTCAACCTGTGAACATTGCAAGTTAACCCCTTAAACTGGGTAATTTGCACATAGGTCCCTGCATACAACACAATGCTACAACTTTGTTTAAAAAGGAGCAAAATTTTGAAATTATGTGTTCCTGAGGAACTTTATTACATGCCAGGGAGTTTTCACAAGTATATAATTACATATTTAGGCAAAACTTCCAGGGTTAGGTTATAACCCGGTCAGGGATGTTACAAATTATCCACCCCTTCACAAGGATTTCGTCCCCGAAATCGATAAAGTGTATTAAGAGAAAAGAGCAGGGTATTTCCTTCTCATCTCATCCTCTAGTTCCCAAGTGGCTTCTTCAACACCACGATGGTTCCAGAGAACTTTTACAAGGCTTATATCTTTCTTCTTTAACTTTTTAGTTCTGTTATCAAGGATTGACACTGGTCCTTCCTCATATGTTATATCTTCATTCAATTCTACTTCCATAGGTTGTAGAACTGACTCGGTGTCTGGGTGACATTTCCTCAACATGGAAATGTGAAACACAGGGTGTAGCTTCTGCAACTCCTGAGGTAACTCTAGTCTATAGGCCACCTTTCCAACTCTTTCAACAATTGGATAAGGTCCCATAAATCTAGGAGCTAACTTCCCTTTCCTTCCAAAACAAAGGACTCCTTTCCATGGTGAGACCTTGAGATACACTCTGTCTCCAACCTGGAACTCTAGGGGTCTACGACGTTTATCAGCATACGACTTCTGACTATCCTGTGCAGTCTTAAGATGTTGTTGTATAACTTTAATCTTCTCTGTAGTTTGCTGCACAAGATCAGGACCAAACAACTGGTGCTCACCAGTCTCATACCAGCACAAGGGTGATCTAAAACGTCTACCATATAAGGCTTCATAGGGTGCCATATCAATACTATGTTGATAGCTATTGTTATAGGCAAACTCTATCAAGTTCAGATGTAGATCCCAACTTCCGGTAAACTGGAGAACACATGCTCTCAACAGATCTTCCAAGGTCTGTATAGTCCTTTCCGACTGTCCATCAGTCTGTGGATGAAAGGTTGTACTAAACCTTAACTTGGTGCCTAAAGCTCTGTGTAACTGCTCCCAAAAGCGACTTGTAAACTGGGGACCTCTGTCAGAAACTATAGTGACAGGAACTCCGTGCAAACGCACTATCTCTTGAACATACAACTGGGATAACCTTTCAGCAGAATAGGTTGTTTTGATAGGTAGAAAATGCGCTGTCTTTGTCAACCTATCAACAACTACCCAAATGGAATCTTGTCCTTTGCTCGTCCTAGGTAGGCCAACAACAAAGTCCATGGTCACATGGTCCCACTTCCACTGTGGTATGGGTAAAGGTTGCATTGTTCCTGTAGGTTTCTGGTGCTCAGCCTTGACCTACTGACACACAGGACACCTCAGAACAAACTCAGCTACATCCTTCTTCATCCCAGGCCACCACTACATATCTTTCAAGTTTCGATACATTTTGGTGCTCCCTGGATGCATAACATACATCGAAGAATGGGCTTCCTCCAGAACTAACTTCCTCAGGTTATCCACATCTGGCACTATCATCCTCCCATGATAGCATGCCACTAGGTCATCTGACTCTTGAAAACCATCTTGCTTCTCACTACCATACTCAGATCTAATCTGCTGAACTTCAACATCAACTTGTTGTGCCTCCTTTATCTGTTCTCTTAGGGTAGGTTTAATCTGCATCTCAGCTAACAAACCGGCTAACAATGATACCTTCAACTGCACATTGTCTTGCCTTAAAGAGATAAGCATATCTCTTCTAGAGCATACTAAGGAACTTAGTTGTGCTCTATCCATGGTTGATGTTGCTGATTTCCTGCTCAAGGCATCTACAACCACATTGGCCTTGCCCAGATGGTAATCAATAGTACAATCGTAGTCCTTGATTAACTCCATCCAGCGACGTTGCCTCATGTTAAGCTCATGCTGAGAGAAGATATACTTAAGGTTCTTGTGGTCTGTGAAAATCTGGAAGGTTTCACCGTAGAGATAATGTCTCCAGATCTTCAAAGCATGGACCACAGCAGCTAACTCCAGATCGTGTGTCGGATAATTCTCCTCATTTTTCTTAAGCTGTCGGGAAGTAAAAGAAATTACTTGTTTATCCTGCATCAACACACACCCAAGTCCATTCTTGGAGGCATCACAGAAGACTACATATCCTTTTCCTTGCTCAGGTAGCACAAGCACAGGTGCACTTGTCAACCTCTCCTTCAATAGTTGAAAAGACTGTTGACACTTATCACTCCAGGCAAAAGGAACATCTTTCCGGGTTAACTTGGTCAAAGGTAAGGCTATAGAACTGAAATTCTTAATAAACCTTCGATAGTAACCAGCTAATCCCAAGAAACTTCTAATCTCCGTCAGTGTCTTTGGTTGTTCCCACTGTAGAACAGATTCTACCTTTGCAGGGTCAACACGAATTCCCGAGGCAGATATCACATGTCCAAGAAAAGATACCTCCGACTGCCAGAACTCACACTTGCTAAACTTTGCATACAGCTTATGTTCTCTTAGCAAAGTCAAAGCTTGGCGAAGATGCTGCTCATGCTGCTGAGCATCCTTACTATAAATCAATATGTCATCTATGAAAACGACAACACATTGATCAAGGAAAGGTCGAAAGACTCTATTCATGAGTTCCATGAATGCAGCTGGTGCATTGGTTAGTCCAAAAGACATAACCGTGAACTCATAGTGACCATATCTTGTCCTAAAGGCAGACTTAGATATGTCGCTGTCCTTAATGCGGAGTTGATGATATCCAGACCTCAAATCTATCTTTGAGAAGACTGTTGCACCACGCAACTGGTCAAAAAGATCATCAATCCTCGGCAAAGGGTACTTGTTCTTTATTGTTACTTTATTGAGTTGTCTGTAGTCAATGCACAACCGCATTGATCCATCCTTCTTTTTAACAAACAAGACCGGAGCACCCCAAGGTGAGGTACTCGGTCGGATGAAACCTTTCTCAAGTAACTCTTGAAGCTGTTTCTTGATTTCTGCCATCTCGGCAGGCGCCATCCTATAAGGAGTTTGGGCTATAGGTTTCATATCTGGGACCAAATTGATCTCAAAATCAATCTCCAGAGGTGGTGGTATACCAGGAAGTTCTTCAGGAAACACATCCTCGAATTCCCTGACTATAGGAACTTCAATAGGGTTGGGACTCTCCTTGGTAACATCTACCACATGGGCTAAGAATGCATAACATCCTTGCCTCATCAGCTTATCAGCAACCATAGCTGATATAAGACAGGTGGGCAAAATCTTTCTTTCTCCTTGAAAGATCCATGTGTTGCTTTCATCAGCAAACACTGCCAACTTGGACTCACAATCCAAGACAACTCTATACCTCTCCAAGGTATCCATTCCTAGGATTACATCAAATCCTTGCATATCAAGCGATATAAGGACCACTTGAATGCGATGCTTAGAAAAGAAGAGGATGCAGGGAGAGCATACCTCCTGTAGAACAGCAGACCCACTCAACGGAGTCTCCAACAACAAACTATCTGCCCTATGACTAACCGTCATATTGCAGTTACGAATCACTCTTCGAGTGATGAAAGAGTGCGTAGCACCTGGGTCAATCAGAACAGATACTACACAAGATTTAGACATATCAAAATATAAAACTTCCATCTAACCTGTCACCACTTGTGGATCGACCACTGCCTCTGGTGGGTTCATAGCATAGAACCTCGATGTAGCCTGTTGTTGAGGTGGTGCTGATGATCCAGCTTGAGATGCTTGCCCGCGTCCTCGAGCTGCTCCTTGAGATTGCCTTCTCTGTGATCCCTGTTGACCTTGTCTCAGAGGCTGTGTCACACTGACAGGATTAGATCGACAGTCCTTCATCAAATGTCCTACCTTACCACAGTTGTAACAGCTTCTCTCTTGTGGTCTTGGTGGTCCAGTAACGGACATTGATGCAGAACTCTGAGTCTCCCGAGGTGGTTGTCCTCATCCTCTACCTCTACTTGGAGACCACTGAGCCTGAGAACTAGATCTAGGTGGTGGAGGATTAGGTGCAGAGGATCTAGGCTTCTTAAAGTCCTTAGATGAAGAACCCTGGAACTGTGGATATCTTTTCTGAGTTTACCTCTTCTCAACCACATATCTCTCTATCCTTCGGACTGACTCAACGAAGGTAGAGAATCTCTCTCGGTTTTCTAAGGCAGACACAGGGGTAGTCATGTTAGCATTCAAACCCCTCTCAAACCTTCTGATTCTTTCTTCTTATGGGGCAGCCATGTGCGAACAAAACCGCAACAACTCCATGAACTTAGCTTCATACTCGCTAATGTTCATCATGCCCTGCCTCAGTCTCTCAAACTGAGAGATCTTCTCGTCTAGGAAGGTCTTTGGGAAATATCTATGAACAAATTCCTGCCGAAAGTCTTCCCACGAGATCTCCATTCCAGGTCTCTTCTGCTCTTCCATTGTCCACCAATGACCAGCGCTTCCTTTGAGAAGATAGACTGCATGTCTGACCTTCTCAGCTTCAGGGATAATGAGAATCCTGAAAGCCTTCTCCAACTTTGTCAACCACAGATCAGCATCTGCGGGGTCGGCAGTCCCAAAGTACTCGGTAGCTCCGACATGACGTAGCCGCTCGAACGTCTTCCCGATACCTTGACCTTCTGGTTGGACAGGTGCCCTGGGTACAGGCATAGGCATCCTGTCGGTTATGTGTGTCATGGCAGTCATAAACTGCCCAAACATCATCTGAACTGTTGGGTTACCCATGTCAGCTGGGTCGAACTGGGGTGGCTCCCTGAGTGGCTCAGGTACAGGCTGTTCTACTTCTGGAACCCTTGCACCGCCTTGTGGTGCAGCTACGCTACTCTCTGCCACGTGCTCCTCATGTGGCTCAGACATTCTTATGTATCTTCTTCTCCTGAGGAGCAGAAGATTCTATTAGATAAGGAAGGAATACTAAAGATAGACTCGACTTCCTAAGTCCTATGCCTCTGTAGACTCAGCGAACCTAGAGCTCTGATACCACTTAATTGTGGGCTCTGATCTCCAAACCACGATATAATCACGATTTAAACTTTAGCGGAAGCAATCGATAAACAGCGGAAGACAAAAATCACGGGAAATTAAAACTTTTCGAGATAAGAGCTTGAAACCACAAACATTTTCCATAGAAAAAGGATTTAAACTATTTACATCTCAGATAATTACTTGTTGAGTAATTATATACAACATGGTACAAAATCTCAAGAACTCATAACCAAAAGACTCCAAGACCTGAGAGTACAGAGGACACATAGGACAGACTCTAACTACACCACATAGCAGGCTGAATCTCCACCTGAGATTTACTGCTGCTCCTGGTGCTGTTGCTGCTGGGATTGGTCACCTGTATTTCGGTTCCTCCGCCTTTGACGACCACCTAAAAAGTTGAAGTCTACGGGGTGAGACAATTGTTAAATAATTGTCCCAGCGAGAGTTATAACTCTCCACTAGAAGCTTTATAAGCAAAACAAGAATAACTGAAGCAGTAAAAGCTCTCAAGATATTCAATAGCAATTTTAGTATTAAGCAAGAGTTCGACATTTATGAAACATGAAGAACATATACTTTAATCAGTGTAACATCAATCAAGTAACTCGTAGTTAACTCTAACAGATATACTACATTGTTGATTATGTTTTTCAAACATTATTATGCCCTGTGGAGATGAGGCATACCACTCATACTCCAACTGATCGCTAAGAAGTCACATCAGTATCATACATAGGTCATTAAAAGAGACGGATTCTTAAGACCTCATCTTCCTCAGTCAGTTACAGGATTGTTTGCAGGACATCTTGCAGGACGTCTGCTGTTATAGCTTACCAGGGTAATCTCGTCCTTCGCTATTTTAGAGTTACAGTGGCGTTGTGTACTCTCTTCGTCATCGGAAGATTTCTTGTTTATCTCTCACCAATGCGGTCTTTGTGTTTTCTTTGGGAGATTTGTGGTACATCTCACCATTTGGTTTTGTAGTGAAGGATTGACGGTATCAATTCCTACACTAGGATGTAAGGATTTACGCATCCATTTCCCCCACATACTCAAAAGTATGTGATCCGGGAGTTCCCTTGGGAAAACCTGTTTCACCATCATTTAGACTCTAACAATGATGGATCTATGATCAGGGCTCTACATTACACTTGATTAGTTAGGTACATTCAGTATTCTTTTAACATCATACATTGTTCTTCAAACAATAACATTAGCATAACAGCTATAAAAGGAGAATACTAAAATGTAACAAGCCTAACTCTTTTAAATCATCAGTTCTGAATCATCTCATCACAAGTCATCTGTTAAGCATGACCTTGATGGTATTTATGGCTCTCACAGCCCATAAATCTCAATAGATGTCACTAACAGTGCATCAATATATTTCACTTATTCATAAAGCTAAGACATGCACTGAATGAATAAAGTATCATAATCCATACCTAGGTATGATCATCAACTCATGACAACCTGCATGGTTAATTCAACTGATAACAGTAAACAATTCATCAATCAGGATTTACTATTCATATTTCATGTCATCACCCTAGAATTAGGGTTTACTATTCACTCCAAGGTGAATTCAACTCATAACATCATCATGTATGAGAAACATCATCATTAAAGCCCTTAAATAAGATTAAGATTCACTAAACGTCATAATTAGGGTTTCCATGATCTCACATAGGGGAATCATACCCTAATCATGCACATTCATGTGTATTGAAGGTATCTTACTTGATTTTCCACCATAAAAGGGTACTTTCTCTCTCTTAGGATACTTTCTCTCTCCTCTTACAAGTAGATGGTGATAACACCACTCTAGATCAGGTTGGGTTAAGTCCTCATTGACTAGCATAAGTCACAACATCACTATCATGTGATTAGGGTTTGATTAGAACAAGGTATTACTCAATTAAACCCCTCAAGGGTATTTTGGTAATTTACCTCATGATCACCATCATGGGTCAACTCATTAATCACTTAGTCCCTTAATGACCTTGGTTACCATTAGGGTTTAAATTAGATCACCATTGAATCAAATACACCATCAATTGATTAAGTACAAACCACCTTGAACACCTTCAAACGGTTTCAACCTTCAACCACCAAACGGTCTTGAGACCGTTTGGTCTCAAACGATCTTGAGACCGTTTGACCTCAAACGGTCTTGAGACCGTTTGCCCTGAAACGGTCTTGAGACCGTTTGGGTGCGTTGACCGTTTTGACTTTCAAACCGTTTGAAGCTCATGCGGTTTGAAACCGTTTGATCATCCTATCTTGAGATCGATTGGTCCAAACGACCCTGAGATCATTTGAGCCCAAACGGTCTTGAGATCGTTTGTCCTCAAACGGTCTTGAGACCGTTTGGACCTTAAAAGTGGTTCAAAAGTTACAATTGGTCATGGATATGTATGTTGAACCCCTCAATTAACCAAACCCATGATAACCACTTATAAATTGAGTTAACTAAGATTATCCTTAATCAATTGGACATCAAATTGACCCTCAATTGAAAGCCAATTAGGGTTAAATCCCTCTCAATTAGGGTTTCAAATCGGATGGTCATCAATATTCAACAATGTGAATCAATTCAAGGTTGAACCTATCAATTGACCTCCAATTGGGCCCAAACTTGGCCCAAACGGTCTTGAGGTCGTTTGGACATCATCCAAACGGTCTTGAGACTGTTTGCCCAAAGTTTGACCAAAAACCAAGTCGGTTGGATTAGGGTTGAACTCTAATTATGTCTAAAATCAGTAATTTTATCAATTCATCAACTTAATGTGATTAGACCTTCAAACCATTAGATTATCTCAACCCTAGACATCCAAACGGTCTTGGGTTGTGACCAAACGGTCTTGAGACCGTTTGGAAGAACCCCCAAACGGTCTTGAGACCGTTTGGGTCCTTCAACCCAAAACTCAACAAGATCTATGTTTTAAAACAGCAATTTCAACCCGATTAGGGTTAGGATGTTGAAGTGCCTTCAACTCTCAATTGGTTAAGAATTAAACTTTGATTCTTTGCAGGAATGAAATTCAATATATTAACAACAGACCCTCAAACGATCATCCCCTGGTCAACCCTATCAAATGGTCTTGAGACCGTTTCAATCCAAACGGTCTTGCAAGACCGTTTGAGAGCAAACGGTTTGAAACCGTTTGACCTCAAACAGTTTGCAACCGTTTGGACCAAAAGGGTCCAAGGTCGTTTGATAATGTAACATAGGAACTCATGCCCATCATCTTCAACCTCTCTCAAGGTCCGTTACTCCACCGTTTTGCTTGCAAAAGTGCAAGGAAGAAGGGAGGTAGAAGAAGAACTATCATGCTAAATTGCAAGAACAAAGTATGCATATAAAGCAAAGAGTTTAGAGTTATAAAACCCGCCTTAGAACGTTGTTCCTAGAGCTCCAAGCTTCCAATCTTCACGCCTCTAATGGTGTCTTGAGCTCCACAACTCAGTCAGAGGTGATTCCTCCAAGGAAAGGTAGGATTGGTCGGCTAGAACAAGAAGACTAAGTGAGATATCCACAAAACCAACCTTAAAGGAAGAATTCCTCCATGAATTCGAGCTAGAAGGTGGTGTTCTCTTACCTAGAATAGGTTGGTCGTCTCCCTGAGCTCCAGAGCTTTGCCTTAGCCGTTTGAGAAAGAAGAGAAGAAGTGAAGGAAATGAAAGATCCGTTCACTTATTGCAAGGGAAAAGCTTATATACTTTAGGCCTTTTTACACCATAAGGACCTCTAAAGTATGAGATTTACATCTAAGTCCCTCCTTGCTCAAGGGCACGTCCAAACTCATCTAAACTTATGCAAAGCTCATGAAATCTTAAGATCTAAGGGTAAAGAAAGCCAACTTTTAACTAGGGTACATACATGAAAGGTCTCCATACCCATATTAGGTGATTTTTACCACAAAGATCACTTTTCTTATCTGATTATTCATTGATGTGTCCCTTTCATCATTTCTATTCTAAATGATGATAAGAGTCATAAAAGATGTTCTAGAAGATGTATTTTACAAATTTCACCCCTCAATTCGGGTAAATTGTACTTTACTCCAAATTAGGGTTTTTTAAGCACAAGGATCATTCCACAAGCTGCATCTTGATGCCCAAGCATGGGAAATCCATCTTGCCTCATCATATTCACTCACATGATGCCTTATTATCAAAAGAACATCTCAACCTGTGAACATTGCAAGTTAACCCCTTAAACTGGGTAATTTGCACATAGGTCCCTGCATACAACACAATGCTACAACTTTGTTTAAAAAGGAGCAAAAAATTGAAATTATGTGTTCCTGAGGAACTTAATTACATGCCAGGGAGTTTTCACAAGTATATAATTACATATTTAGGCAAAACTTCCAGGGTTAGGTTATAACCCAGGTCAGGGATGTTACAGTGTTCATCAATTTTGTGGTAGATATCTTTTATGGATGATTATTGTCACCTCTAGGGTAATTATCACTCCGTGGTTAGTGAGGGCCAGAATGTGAATGTCTGGTGGGGATCATATGGTGATGTATGTTGTGATAATCTGTTCTTTAGTTGATCCTCACAATTCTTTTCAAGAGTTTGGTTGCTCGAGGACGAGCAATGTTCAAGCTTAGGGGTGTTAGATGCGATGATTTTGAGTCGCATTTATAGACTTGTTTTACTTGCGATTTATGCGTTTATTGGTCATTTTGGTGGTTAATATTGCATAATTCACTTCATTAGTCTATGATCCTTCTCAGTGTCAAATATCTCTTATTTTATTGTTTTGAGCATAAATGATTACCATAATAGGTTTTATCTCGGCTAATGTGGTTTTATTTTGCAATTCTAGGAAAAACACATATCTGCAGCTGTCGATAACATCGATAGCAGTCAATACTATCGACACAGCCACAGGCAGCCGCAAGGAGCAGTGCAGAGTCGATGCCATTGACCGGGAAGTCGATGGTAGCGAGTTACCATCAGGTTGCCAGCGACCAGCCAGTCGATACTATCGACCTCAAAGTCGATACTATCGACACATGTAGCTTCAGCGAAGACAAAGGGATAAAACTGATGCCTAAGGGTGTTGATACCATCGACCTGCGTCAATGGTATCGAGTCAGCATCATGCGCAATGACAAAAAGAAAAGAAGGCTTGCCGATATCGCGAGGGGTCGATACCATCGACTCACGTCGATGGTATCGACACCGTCAGATCAGAGTTTGCTTCAGATCGGCTCTAATCCAACGGTTGTGATATTTTTGCAACCTAACTTGGGGATTATACCTAATGACGGTGGCCAAGAGGAGGGTATCATGTCATTAGCCACTGCACACGTCCCGAGAAGGTGTGGAGAGAAGAACGGAGCCCAGAAGCACGCCCCAGCCGTTCCGGAAGCTGAAGAAGACATTCTCCACCGCCGTAAGGCTGTAGATCGTGCATTCTATGCCGAGGAATACTTGGATATTCTCCATTCAGGGGTTTCATCATTTATTCATGTTTTTCTCCATGTTTCCCCTTTCTGCAACCACATTTTGCTCTGAGATGAACATGCAGGGCTAATCCCCTTTATCTTTCGGAATGGGAGTAGCCTGGGGAAGCATTGTATGACATTTTTATCATAGTAATTCATAATTTATTTCTTAAATCTGTGGTATGATTTCATTTTCTCAATTATATTGTTATGCTTGATCACCATAATGATAATCTTATGCCCTTAATTACTTTGAAAGAAGAACTAACGGTTGAAAAGAGACAAAATTCACATTAATTAACAAATCCCTTGAACAAGGTGATGTAAGGTTAATGGTGGAAACCCAGAGGTCGATTCTAATGCACCTAGTTTAGGGTTTAGCTTACTACGACGGTGGAACCGACCTAGATTTAGGTAGTGAATTTACCACGACAGTGGACAATTCTGACTACAGGACACTACCCAGATTATGAAATGAACGTGAGTAACTATATGGAAATTCATACAATGAAAACTCAGGGTGAAACCGCAATATGAAAGATCTCCATTTGAATTGATTAAACTAAGCACTTAATCGATTGCGAGTAGTTAGTAGTAGTCTACCGATAATTTAGTGTCCCTGAGTTTGACTCGGGCCTCACAAGGGCCAACACTACATTGACACGTGCACTTGCGTTATACGCACGGCAAAAGCGTGTCACCACATGTAGGAGATGATGATCCACTCTAGGTTGGATTTCGACCACCTAAGCAACCCAACCCTCATGTCGTGACTGCAACATGCCAAGGGAACCACTCATGGTCACGACACATCTCCAAGGACCACTAGGTCGCGAGACAAGGTCACCACAAAACCTAGGTCAAGACACTCTACACAAGAGCACTCAGTTCAACCTAAGACACCCAAGACCATCTCAGTCAGGAAAACCATATCTAGGGGAGTCTCTCGACTGCAACACCCTCCAACCAAGACCTAGGTCGAAACAAACCAACAAAGGGGCACATGGTCAAGGCACACCAAACCCTAGAGAACCCTAATCACCACTCATATTGATACCACTCAACTAAGGGTCCATCAAGGTGCCCCAAGGCACCAAAACCTCCCTCATGAAGCCAAGAGAGAGAAGGAAGAATCTAGAGGTGGAAAATTTTAAGAATACCACTTCCAAGGGGTAATTTGCAATTTACACTGAAACAAGCACACAAAGAACAAACAACATCCAAACAAGCTCAAATTTAAGACATAAGCTCTCCACAAGCCCTAAGATCATCTCAAAGGGTTAGAGAAAGTTTCTAAGCATATAATAAAGCCAAAGAAAATAAGGTTAACCCAAAACATGGGTCAGGGGTCTTACATATAGTTTGGCACAAATGGCAAAATATTTACTCTTGTAGTATTTTTTTTCAAAATATTTACCAAAATAACACAAATTAGACTACAAGAAGAACTTAAATTGGAGTGTGATGGATCCTATACTTCAAATAGTTCCTCATCATTTGGTTTTTGTATTGAAAAAATACAAAGAAAATTACAAAAAGATGAAAACCGCTACATTGTGTGGCCACACAATGTGGAATTTTCCAAAATTTTCATTAAGTTCCTAATGGAAATGCTACGAAAAAGAATACCATATGTTGAAAACATATCTGTGATCTATGCTTTGAGTCACAAAGTTTACTAGGAACGTAAAGGTAACCCCCTCCCCTGCCACTGAACCTTTGAATACTAGCTTTGTCCCTAACTATTAAGATCCTTCCCCATTTTTCAGTCTGTATGGGCACCATCATACTTATATATCCACAGACATGAAACCCCATGCAGGATGTAACATATATATTTAGAAAAATGGTTGTAGAATTTCGTATAGAGCTATTTCATGAGAACAACTATGATGAACTGCTATATCAGGGACTAAATGTATAAAAGTATCCTCAATGTGGTTT
This sequence comes from Alisma plantago-aquatica, assembly GCA_963693085.1. Classification (NCBI taxonomy): domain Eukaryota; kingdom Viridiplantae; phylum Streptophyta; class Magnoliopsida; order Alismatales; family Alismataceae; genus Alisma; species Alisma plantago-aquatica. Next base: position 589,403,844 of record OY856410.1, read on the forward strand.
GATGGCGATGGCGTATCAGCTGCGAGCATGCACTACTGATCCACTGTTTGGGCTTTAGTTCTATGTGGGTTGACAACCTGACACAGATTGAGCATGTAAACTACTGTCGCTTCCTGTGGCTGGTAGCGAATAGCCGACAGGCTCATTTTTGCACTGGCACTAGATGAAGTGCGAGCTAGTAGAGCGGATATGCTCCGGCCTCCGTGGGCACGGATTTTTATGTGGGCTAACACAGACAGAGCTTGAGTACTACGAGCATGGTTTCTATAGTGGGTTGAAGTATATGGCCTCCAGCCTTGGAATGATATGTGGGACAATTGCTTCTTCCATTGTCTGCTGATGGGAGTCCTCATGTCGTCTGAGCTGGATAGACTCATAGCTCGGTGACCAGCTATCATTGGTGTGTGGGCTGCATTTGTTCTCATAAAACATCAGTTATTCTATTTCTGCATTTTGGGAGTTGTAGGTTTGACGATGATTTTCATCCCTCCTATTCATAGGTCCAGATGTGGACATTGGTATCACGATCAGAGGCAAAGTTGCAATACATTTTCGATTTTGATTTCCTCTCATAAATCCCACATGCGTCAGTGGTGAGAGGTGTGGCGATAGATGAAGAATTGTATTATATCCAGCAATATCATCTATTTTAATACCTCATATGAGAACCTATTTAAATGTCAATTAAACATTTTTTGTACTTGGGGGTTCTCATAGGCCCTCAAATAGGTTTAACAAAGTTTATGTCTCTTCTGTTCAACCCTATTTGTTTTATGTTTCTTTTTGAAAATTCATCATACATTTAGATCGTTATTTAGCTTTTCAAACTTGTCTTTTAAAGGCTAGATTTTCAATTGACTACATTAATATATATCACAAATTTAATGTTGCAGTGAACAAAGAACAACCTTTTAGTGTTTGCAAAGAATATAAAAATCTCATTCATGTTGATCCAATTGCCTTTGAACTATAGTTTATCTACACAAAGTAAAGTAAAGAAAAGAAAATAGAGTTCGTTGAATCCTACTAATAAGGAGAAGGATTTCTTGGTTAAGTAACCACAAGTTAGACAATTTGTGCACCCACTTTTGGCTGTAGAAAGCCTTCATACACCCTAACAAGCAACTAATATCCAAATATAGCATGTATCATGGAAGCTACCCCTGCGGGGTCATCCCACTTGCTCTCACACAAAATGAGTAGAACCCCATAAATGATTCAAAACCTCTCTCAAGGATAGAAGATCAACATGCCTGAAATTTTGGATAACTTTTCAGGTCCAGAATAATTGAAGATGTCAAGGACAATAGAGAATCTGCATAGAACAATCCTTCAATCTAATCAGGTAGAGATGAACCCAATTGGGTTTGAGTGAGTCTGATTGAGTTCACCTGAACTTGGGTGGATTCAGGGTTTAGAGTTAGGTCTCTTAGAGTTATATTATGTGTAGATAATCCTTGGCGTCCTGATTTCAGATTTTGATCCAAACTACCTTCACTTACCCATTCTGCATTAAATCTCTTGATCTTGGTTGAAATAGAGGATCCAACAAGAAAGAGATCAACCAAACCATCAATCATAACCAGAAGAGAAGATAGAATAGAAAATGTACTAGATGTAGAGTAAAACTTCTTGCTTAAGGTAAAAGTGCATAAACATACCAAAATGGGTTACATAGCCAATAATGATCTCAACTAGCTATTGATAAATATGGCATTAGATAAGGCAACAGAAACAAAAATTAACTTGCCATGTTTCCCTTAAATAGTAGATCACATCAAAAACTATGTAATAGGAAGGAGAATTTGCAAGGATTATACCTGGTCTTAGAGCAAGTCTAGCGACTACTCCTCATAGTAGCATGAGCCTTTCCTCAAAGTTACACCTTGACAAAGTCAACATCAGCCTCCTGGTATCACTATAGACGATAGTTGACATCATTCTCCTGGCAATAGAAATCAACCTCCATGCGTTTTTAGTAGTCTACATGGACCATCGGGAATTCCTATTGTTCTAGATGAACAGATAGGAAGGATTGTCTCTCCTAGTTGGCGTGCTATCATCAACTTTCTCTTCTACAATTGTCTCTCTTGTGGTTTGTCCCTTTAACATGTAGAACTTGCTCGAGTTCTCACAATACCACAACTATGAGAAGACAACAATTGTCAGAGCTTATTATTGGGTCTCTGGAAGGCCCCCAATGCCCCTCTATTTATAGGAGGGTCAGGGTCAGCATTTCTAGTCTGAGAGGGAGTTGAAAAGAGATGAAATTTCATGAACTTTTCAGAACCAACAACCATTGAACCATTCGATTCACTACTAAATTGGTCAATTAACACATGAGCTAATTGGTTCAACCCTTAAACCATTCATTTCATCATGTTTCTCAAACACATATTGTATTAACAATTTATATTAGATTAATGTGCAACATGATGTCATCATCAATCCTTGACCCAATCAAATTAATCAACCAAACAATCTGTTCACACCCTGATCTGATCAATTTACATACATGAGCCAATTGGCTCACTTGTTGAACGTCCTATCATGGTTTTGATTGCCAAAGTTAGTTCAATTAACCTAGAACTTGAAGTGATTGGTTCAACACTTGAACTGGTCGGTTCACATGTCAATTAGTTATCTTTCAACCATTGTTTTTTAAGTTGTATTCCTAACACTTTAATAATCAAGTTTAAAATTCATTCATGAATAAACTTGTATTCCAAGTGTATCCTATGTGTGTGCCCCTCATAGGTTCCATTATGTTGGCAGTGAATGTCCATAACTGATTAATGAGATCACAAACAATAAGTGGTATCTAGCAAGATTTAATTGATACCCAAATAATTGGAAAGTTGAAGAACAACTTCAGCCTACAATCTATTATTGGTGTTATAGTGATTGTATAGTTCCTTTGTCTCTTATGTCCATATTGAACTCAAGGCATGGAATCCTTATCCTCTTCAATGCTCAATCCATGTTCCTTGAACTAGAGTAGACTGTATGATATATGTGTAAGATCAATATTGCATATTGACAAACACCAGTATGGCCATGCATTTCTCACTCTCACTTAGCAAGTGGCCAGGATATCAAACTCTTATAGGAGGAAAAAATCGCATCTACATCACTCACAGTCATCCATGTGTGTCACAATGCACTCAAGAACCACCTTTACGACAACTTATTCAAGGTTACAGTGGATGATGTCAAAGTACATCAAATGACATGTGACGAGTGTAGTGATTTTAGGTCTAAGAACCACAATCACCAACCTCATTATGAGAGATGAATCTAACTATCAATCATGGTTTCCATGTGTCACTCTTAAGGTGGGTATGTCTGATACACAATTCTATAACAAGTATCTATGTGTTTGGTTTGATATCACATATCATGATTAATGAGAGGTTGTCATCAACCAACACACACTCTAGGCTTATGTGATATTATCGTCTATCAGGCTTCCACAATAATATCTGACTAGGGACATAACAAGAATGTATATACTCTTAACATTTTTATGATCTAATTTTTTAGGCTCTTAACACGAATACATACGTCATTGAGTAATATAATTCTTTAGACATTTATTGTTACATCATTACTCATAACTGAATAGAATATAATAAACTGGAAGATTGTATTTATTATTAATCAGATCATTTATAAGATATGCCATTAAAATCATCATATGATTAGCTCTCTGGGCATACATACCAATAGACTCCCATTTGCACTTAGAGACAATCACCCATGAACTTAATCCCAAGTGATCTAACATGACCTTCATGATTCTACGGTGAAAGTGCTTTTGTTAAGGGGTCAACAACATTGTTCTTGATTGGTACTCTACAAATCTTCACATCTCCTTGTTGTACAATTTCTCATATGAGACAAAATTGCCTTTGTATATGCTTGGAACACTGATCCAATGTAGGTTCCTTAGCTTGTGCAATAGCTACATTGTTGTCACAATATAGATCAATTACATCATTGATGCTTGGAGCCACCCCAAGTTCTGAGATGAACTTCTTGATCCAAACAACCTCCTTTGTTGCATTGGATGAAACAATATACTCGAACTCTATTGTAGAATCTACAACCATCTCTTTCTTGGAACTCTTCCAACATACAACCTCATTGTTGAGAAAAAACACCAATCTAGACTGCAATATGTAGTCATCTTTGTCATTTTAGAAGCTTGCATCATTACAACCTTTTACCACCAACACTTTCTCACTACCGTAGATAAGGAACTGGTCCTTAGTTCTTCTCAAGTACTTAAGGATGTTCTTCATGGCACTCCAGTAAGCTTCTCCAGGGTATGACTGATATCCGCTCATCATGTCAAGGTATACAATACATCTGGATGAGTACATTAATTATATACATGATAGATCCATTTATAGAGGCATATGGAATCTTACTCATGTGCTCCCTTTCTTCACAAGAATTGGGACATTGAAGTTTGGAGATGGTAACTCCATGAGACATGGATAGGTTGCCTCTCTTCAAGTTCTCCATGTTGAACCTCTTCAACACTTTCTCAATGTATGTTCTCTAACTTAGCTCAAGCATCCTTCTAGATATATCTAGATAAATCTTGATTTTTAGGATGTAGGATGCTTCACCTAAGTCTTTCCTAGAGAATGTAATTCCTAGAAGGTCTTTACCATCTATAAATTAGGTATGCCATTTCCAATAACTAGTATGTCATCCATATACAATATGAGGAATACAATCATACTCCCACTAACGTTCTTGTAAACACATGGTTCATCTTCATTTTGACTAAATCTAAACTCTTTGACCATTTTGTCAAAGTGAATATTCCATCTCCAAGATGCTTTGCTTCCATCCATAGATTGACCTTTGTAGTTTGCAAGCTTTATAAAACCCTCATATTGTGTCATGTGCACGTCCTTAAGATAATTCCCTAAGGAACGTTGTTTTAACATATGTTTGTCAAATCTTATAATCATGATAAGTTGCAAAGGAAAGCATGATCCTGATGGACTTAACCATGGCAACTGGAGAAAAGGTTTCATCATAGTCAATGCCTTGAACTTGTTTGAAACCCTTTGTAACCAATCGACCTTTGTAAGTTTGTACCTTATCATCCACATTAGTATTCTTCTTGAAGACCCACTTGCACCCTATGATTTTTACCCCTTCATGTGGATCCACCAAGGTTCATACCTTGTTGGTATATATGGATTCCATTTTAGATGTCATAGCCTCAAGGCATTTTTTTAAATTGGGTCCCTTAACAACTTCTAGGTAGGTAGTTGGCTCATCATCAATGATTGACTCATTGCCTTCTTGATTAGTGCATAACCAAATCTATCTAGCTCAAGGTGTGTCCTACTAGATCTATGAGGTTCCTGTGTCACATGAGGAATTTGAGATTCCACAATGATTTGTGACTCTCTATGTTTCTCTTGTACCTCTACAAGTTTAATACTTTCTTGTTGGTCTCGAACCTCTTCAAGTTATATTTTCCTCCCAATGATTTCTTTGGAAATGAATTCCTTTTCTAGGAATGCAACATCTCTGGCAACAAACACTTTATGTCTAGTTGGGTTATCCAAGTAGTATCCCTTGGTTTCTTTGGTATAACCAACAAAGTAACATTTATCTAATCTAGGGTAAAGCTTTTCAGGGAAATTTTTCTTGACAAGTTTCACAACCCCAAACCCTCATAAAAGACATTTTGGGATGGTTCCTAGTACATATCTCAAAAGCTATCTTTTGAACTGATTTAGATGGTACACATTTAAGAGTACACACTTTAGTTTCTAGAGCATAACCCCAGAAGAAAGTCAGAAGATCGACAACACTCATCATTGATCACACCATATCTATCAATGTGCAATTCCTTCTTTCTGATACACCATTGAGTCTGGGTGTCCCAGGTGGAGTCCATTGTGATACGATGCCACAGGCTCATAGAAGGTCCTCAAACTCTTTTCTTATGTATTCTCCACCTCGATCATAATGAAGTGCCTTAATAATTTTACTAAATTGGTTCTATACTTCATTCATGAAACACTTGAACTTTTCAAAATTTCTAGCTTATGTTTCATCAAGTAAACATAACCATACCTACTGAAGTCTATAGTAAAGGCAATGAAGTATTAAAAACACCTCAAGTATTTGTTCTAAAAGGTCCACATACATTAATATGTATGAATCCTAATAAATCACTAGTTCGCTCACTGTTACAAGTGAAATGAATGTTGGTCATCTTGCCTAACAAACAAGACTCACACGCCTCTATTGATTCAAATCAGAAGAGTCTAGATAACCATTTTTTGGGAGTCTAGATATGTGATTCTCATTGATGTGCCATAGATGACAATGCCAAAGATATGTTTGTTTGATTTTTTGAGTTTTAACCTTTTAGTATTAACTTTATAAACAATTATCTTTATATCCAGAAAATAAAGACCATAAGACATCGAGGCATTGCCCTAAAAGATCTCATCAATTGAAATAGAACATTGACCATTCTTTATATGAAATTCATATACATCACTGTCCATACAAGATACAGAAATAATGTTTCTATTATGGCAAGTACAAAATAGCATTTTTTTAACTCCATTACAAGCCCTAGGGGCAGAAATAAATTATAGGTTCCAATTATGGTGGAAACAACTCTTGCTCCATTTGCAACATGGAATTAACCTCACCCTCTCATAAAGGCTTACTTCATTTTAGATCTTGAATACTTGAGCATATGTGAGATCCACATCTGGTATCTAGTATCCAAGATGAAGAAGTAGAAAAATTTATCTCAATAACGTATATACCTAAAGTGGAAATCTCTATCCCGTTCTTCTTCCTCAGTTCCTCTAGATAGAGAGGGAAATTTCTCTTCTAATGTTTAGATTGGTGATAGTGGTGACATTTGCCTCCATTTGTAACCCTTCCTTTTGGCTTTAGTGAAGAAGACTTGGGCTTTTGGCTAGCTTTAGAACTCTTTTTAGCCTTGACTTTTCCCTTAGACTTCCCCTTTCCTCTGATGATCATCATCATGGATTTGGATTTGTCCTTCTTCATTTTCACTATAGCAATCCTCAACATGCCAAGCAATTCTGACAATGACTTGTCAAAATTGTTCCTGTTGTAGTTCATGAACTGGCTATATGACTCTGGCACTGACTGTAGAATCACATCTATGGCTGACTCTTGACCCAAGTGAAATCCCAATCTAGCAAGGTTCTCCACATACCCAATAATCTTGAGCATATGGGGACCTAAAATATCTTCTTCTATCATGTTTCACTTGAACAACACCTTGGAGACATCATATCTTTCCTGTCTTGCCTAATCTTAGAACAAGCTTTTAAGATGTCTGACTATCTCAATAACATCCATGTTGTCATGTTGTCTTTGCAACTCATAGTTCATTGAGCATAGTATCTAGAACTTGACATCTACAACATCTTTAGAGTGCTTCTTGTAAGCATCCATGTAAGCCTTAGGCATAGTGTTGGCTAAATTGGACATTATGTTAATCCCTTTGTTTTGATAATGACAAACATTCATTCTTGTGGTTTTAACGTGCTACTTGAGTATTTCAGGAACAACTATATAAGGTGGTGGATAACAAAGACTTGGAAGAATAATTTGATAAAATCGCTTTATTTTCATTCTTGTAATCAAATGTAAAAGCTTGTACAAGTATATAATGTACAAGTAATTAGATATCATGTAAATCAAGCGTTTAGATCTTCCCTATCCACTCACAACAATTAGATAGGTCTTTTCCCAAGATAGTATCACAATTGCACATTGATACACACACTTAGTAAATGAATACATTGAGTCAGTAATATTCTCGGTCGACAAATCGTCGATCGAGAAAATATCGGTCGACAAAAACTTCGACCGAGAAACTCTCGGTCGACAAAATCTTCGATCGAGAATAGAACCTACTAGCCGTTAGACCCAGCATATAAGGTGGTTGGGAGTTGGAAATGAACGTTGTAAACACTTTCTCCAGGAAGTCCCTCGGTCGACAAATCTTCGACCCAGAAGGACTCTCGGTCGACAAATCTTCGACCGAGAAGAGTTCTGTCTGCACTTTTCAGGGTCAATTAACTAGCCGTTGCAAATGCAATTAGTGGACACATAACGGCTAGTTGAGCACTAAGAACCCCCTAGAAAGTGTCTAGAATGTCCTTAAGCACTTGTAGGTCATTCCTATAAATAGGACATGCCTTAGGACACCTAAACTCACTCATATACACTTGTGCTATACTTGAGCTTACAGTTGCAATTGGCAATTTGTTTTGAGAAATTGAGCAACACTTGCATTGGCTATTCTTCTCCTTGCTCTAATTTTGTGTCCTATAGGCTAGCATCTCCTATCCACAACAATTGCACTTCTATATACATTGGTTAGGAGATCAAAATGCTTGATATAGGAAATCAAGCCTTGAGCTACAAAGTGGTATTGTAATTTCTATTTTTCCTTCTTGTTCCTTTGTATCTTTTGTATTCTCCTTGCTACTCCTAGGGTTGGAGGCTGCGGATTGGAGAAGGTTCTTCTCGGTGGAGAAGGTGGACTTCAGACTACTTCAAGAAGGCTGTTGCAACGGGAAGCTACTTCAAGAGGAAGGCTACTTCAAGGGGGAGCTTGAAGTTACTTCAAGAAGGCTGCTTCAAAGTTGGTGCAACTACTTCTAGGTGAAGGCTGTTCGAAGGGTTTGGTGAAAGAATTGTAATTTTATGTAAAGTCCTTACGAGGTAATAAAATTTGATTCTTTCAAAATCCCGGTTGGGTAAGCAACCGGGTAGTGGATTGACTGCCTTAGTATTTGTAAGGTTGGAACCACTCTAAATCCTTGTCCCCTTGTCCAATCTTTTTGTGGTTGCTTAATTTGGTTGAATTATTATTAAAATATCATAAAACCCTATTCACCCCCCCTCTAGTGTTTTTTCAATTGGTATCAGAGCAGGCTTCAAGGAGATCTAATCGATTCTTGAAGAATGAAGGGCGGTGGTGTCTACAACTACAAGCAAAGGAAAAGAATGGACACATTTTCAACAAGCTGCACATGGTGCTTAGGAACAAGCCACACAACACTCAGTTGTCCTTGGAGGAAAAAGAAGGAATATGTGCATAAAGGATGCTTTATTGCTACAATAAGTGAAGAAGAAGAAGAAGAGGTAAGCCTTTTTGATTTACCTAAAGAAGATTTAATTGCTAGTTTTCAAGAAACACATGAAAAATATATTGAGTGTAAGAAGAAATTAAAGAAATCAAATAAAGCAAATGATGAGCTACATGCTAAAATTCTTGCTCTCACATCTAAAAATGAAGATCTCAAAAAGGTTATTGAAGATCATAATATTAAGCTAAAATCAGTAGAAGCAGATTGCAATCTTCTATCCCTAGAAAAGATAAATTTGCAAACCCAAGTAAATGATCTTCAAAAACAACCCATTTTGTGTACACATCTAGATTATCATACTATTGTGAAAGAAAGAGATTCCTTATTATCTAATCTAGATCAAGCAAAGCTAGACATCAATAAGAGAATGGATGAGATTGTCAAGCTGCAACAAAAGATTAGTAGTTTGAATAACAATGATACTCTTGATAAAATTTTAAATAATTCTTATCATCAAATTGGAAGGAGAGGACTAGGTTATAATCCTAAAGGAAAAGCTTATCAAAAACCTAGTTGGAGAAAGACACAAGCACATGAAAATCAATCTATGTATATACCTAAAGGCAAATATACATCTGTACCCAAGAAGAACCTAGAACAAAATCATAGAAAGAGACATGAGGTTGATTCTATATGTTGTCATTACTGTTTGCGTCTTGGACATTATTCATTTTCATGTCCTTACAAGAAAAAGGATGTTGAGTTAGTATGGGTTCCAAAACCCCCAAACTAAATGAATAAGATAAAGTTGAGATATGACCAAAGACTCTAGTTGTAAATCTATATGTCTATCTCAACTTAAACATAATGAGATAACAAATTGATTCAAGTAATTAAAACTTCTAAAATTGAAACTACACATTTTAAATAAATCTGCAAAGACACATCTTTACAAATCTGTTTTAATTAGGGTCTTCAAAACATAAAGATTTGTATATAATTAGTTGAGATTTGATCTAAATGTTCCTTTGATACTCATATGTTCTATCTCAACTAAACTGAGTTTCAAATTGCATAATTGAATTGAAAACAATCTATGATTTACTTGTATACAATTACTTAAAACAATTCTGAAACAGTACAGAAACATTCTCGGTTGAGAAACTGTTCGAACGAGAACACTATCAGTCGAGAAATCGTCGACCGAGCAGGTTTCTATTGTCAAGTCTGCAATAAATCTGCTGAATATGTTTTCAAGTAATCTATTTGCTATCAATTTATTATTAATGACTGATTTTACATGCAAAACAAGAATAAATGTTGAAGACCATTATTGAAACAAAATATTTCTTAAGATAAATATTATGAATATGAAAATCCTTAAACATATTGCAAAAGTAACATATGAAAACTGAAAAGTAACATATGAAGACTGATTGAAAAAGTTTATTACGTATGATTAGTTATATAGCTTATCTTAAAATTAAAAACTTATGAACCTAAATGTAGATTATTTTGGTTTATCCTCTAAATAGTTTAAAACTAAAAATCATGATTAGTTTAAAAGAAATTACTATTTTATCATTATCCACATGGTTTTCCTAAAGTAATTCTTGGTCTATCCATATAAGAATCATGTGTTTTGATACAAATGATTATAATCATTAAAATTATATGCTTCTACTGTTCTATCAAAATTATTGTACCATGATCATTGTGTTTCAGTTTTACTTGGTTTGTCTAAAATAATCTTGATCTATATATACAAACCATAAATGGATGATCATTGTGATTCAACACATTACAAATATAGATGATGCTATCATTGAAAGTGCCCTTTTGTATAACAGTAAAACTCTATGGCATAAATGCATCTTGACATAATAGATAATGATTGTTGTGAGAATGGCTTGAAATAAATGAATGATGATGCTATGACCAGCCAAACGGTGTCTCTTAGAACAAAAATATTAATGTTTTTATCTATTTGTTTGTTCTAAGAAATCAAAAGTAAAAATCTTGACTTTAAGATATTAATCTTGCCTTCAAGATATATATTTCTAAAGAATCTTATGATTAATCTGAAAATAAGGGTACAAGAAGAAATGGGATTTGATATTTATGTACCCATAGCAAAGCTTATGAAACATCATTCACAATGAATGTAAAACATACATTTCAGAAAAATCAAGGTCAAAGACTTCACTATGATGCCCATATTAAGTCTTCATAATAGGTATCTCTTAACATGCTTCAAATTGATATTTATTTAAAGCTATCTGCAGAAATTATACTTCGCATATGAATGTTTAAATTGAAAATCTGCAGAATTTGCCTCTTGATTGAAATTAAATTTGACCAAGGGGCGTTATGGTCGAAGTCAAGGTCGACCTAAACTAAGCTTGACAAAATGCTTATTTGTACATCATTTTAATGCATTTAATCTTAGTATCTTGACTCAAAATGAGTTTATCATATTGAAAACATGGAGCTTTAATAAAAGGTCAAAATCAAATCTTAAAAATCATTTGTGACCTTAGAATCCTTAAATTGTCTTAATTATAAGATTAAGGGGAGCTCACAAAAACAAATTTGATTATAAGATTAATAAGTTTACAAAACTTTGAAGCTTGTTATGACCTTAGTATTCTTGAAAGTAATTTTTGTTATCAAAACAAAGAAATCTACAAAATTCATGAATATGACATATATTTTGTTCTTAATGGAAATCTCTAAACAAATTTGGGCTTAACATCTCGTGTATTTGGTTAGAGATACATTATGGCTAAATTCGACAATAAATGGCTTACATTTATATTAATCCCTTGACTTTAAATTTAATATCTCTTTAAGGGGGAGCATAGCATAAAATTAAGGGGGAGAAATACAAAGTAAACTTGGATATCTTTTTGAAATGACAAAGGGGGAGAAATAATATAAAATCAAAAACATAAAATAAAATGAGTTTCATAATATCTCAGCCAGCTCCCACTTGCAAAACACAAGAATGGCTACAAAAGTTAAACTTCAGGTATGAAACTCATATGATTTATGTTTCCTTATTTTATATTTAGGAAATGTTTGTCATCTTCAAAAAGGGGGAGATTGTTGGCTAAATTGGACATTATGTTAATCCCTTTGTTTTGATAATGACAAACATTTCATTCTTGTGGTTTTAACGTGCTACTTGAGTATTCCAGGAACAAGTATATAAGGTGGTGGATAACAAAGACTTGGAAGAATAATTTGATAAAATCGCTTTATTTTCATGATTGTAATCAAATGTAAAAGCTTGTACAAGTATATAATGTACAAGTAATTAGATATCATTTAAATCAACCGTTTAGATCTTCCCTATCCACTCACCACACTTAGATAGGTCTTTCCCCAAGATAGTATCACAATTGCACATTGATACACACACTTAGTAAATGAATACATTGAGTCAGTAATATTCTCGGTCGACAAATCGTCGATCGAGAAAATATCGGTCGACAAAAACTTCGACCGAGAAACTCTCGGTTGACAAAATCTTCGATCGAGAATAGACCCTACTAGCCGTTAGACCCAGCAGACAAGGTGGTTGGGAGTTGGAAATGAACGTTGTAAACACTTTCTCCAGGAAGTCCCTCGGTTGACAAATCTTCGACCGAGAAGGACTCTCAGTCGACAAATCTTCGACCGAGAAGAGTTCTGTCTGCACTTTTCAGGGTCAATTAACTAGCCGTTGCAAATGCAATTAGTGGACACATAACGGCTAGTTGAGCACTAAGAACCCCCTATAAAGTGTCTAGAATGTCCTTAAGAACTTATAGGTCATTCCTATAAATAGGACATGCCTTAGGACACCTAAACTCACTCATATACACTTGTGCTATACTTGAGCTTACACTTGCAATTGGCAATCTGTTTTGAGAAATTGAGCAACACTTGTATTGGCTATTCTTCTCCTTGCTCCAATTTTGTGTCCTATAGGCTAGCATCTCCTATCCACATCTATTACACTTCTATATACATTGGTTAGGAGATCAAAACGCTTGATATAGGAAATCAAGCCTTGAGCTACAAAGTGGTATTGTAATTTCTATTTTTCCTTCTTGTTCCTTTGTATCTTTTGTATTCTCCTTGCTACTCCTAGGGTTGGAGGCTGCGGATTGGAGAAGGTTCTTCTCGGTGGAGAAGGTGGACTTTGGACTACTTCAAGAAGGCTGTTGCAACGGGAAGCTACTTCAAGAGGAAGGCTACTTCACGGGGGAGCTTGAAGTTACTTCAAGAAGGCTGATTCAAAGTTGGTGCAACTACTTCTAGGTGAAGGTTGTTCGAAGGGTTTGGTGAAAGAATTGTAATTTTATGTAAAGTCCTTGCGAGGTAATAAAATTTGATTCTTTCCAAATCCCGGTTGGGTAAGCAACCGGGTAGTGGATTGACTGCCTTAGTATTTGCTAAGGTTGGAACCACTCTAAATCTGTGTCCCCTTGTCCACTCTTTTTGTGGTTGCTTAATTTGGTTGAATTATTATTAAAATATCATAAAACCCTATTCACCCCCCCTCTAGTGTTTTTTCACATAGTGGGAGCAGGTTCATCTAACTCTGGTATTTCCAAGGAATAGAGCTTACACTCCTGTGTCAGGACAATTCTCAACATCCTAAACTAGTCATGGAAAGTATTCCCATTCAACTTGTCCTTATCAAGGATCAATTTTAGGGAAAATGTTATTTGTCATCGTTTGATTCTTCAAGAAAAAAAATTACAGTTTGTCAAAGCACTTTTGCTTTGATTTGATTAATATAAAATGTAATAATATTTATTTGGGCTTTTAATTAGTTATCACTCCCATATTTTATTGAAATTCATAACCCGCACCTATTAATATGGATGATCATATCGTACAATCTTCTAGTGAGTCAAGATCTCATCAAATCATGAGTTAGATCTGGCTGAACGCCCACAACTTGACTATTTAGGTTGCCAACATTTTCCAATTGCATCTAAGTGCAACTCTTGGATATATGGTGTGCACAATTCCTTATCACAATCCATCTTCACGCTTCTAGGTACTTAATCTCATTAAGATCACTTACTTAACCCTAACCCAAAAGTCAACATAATAGAATATGCATCTTTCTTTGGTAGATCTAAATATCTAACATCACACTTCCACAAGATGGACAACGCACCACACTTTGGCATAAACTTGCTTAGTTGATGAAGTTTTTCATGTGTGTTGCTTATGGAAGCATATAAGACTTAATATTTTATTGAGAGATATTATATTTATATAGATATACACATCCAATCACCATATACTTATAGTAAGTGCCATATACATGCTACAACCACAACGAAAACATGCAATAATAAACATAAGCAATTGTTCTGGATATCCTATTGTAATTCCTTAGAGCAACAAGGAATTACTACCAACTGAGGTCCACATCATATGTAGCAACCTATTGCTGATGAAGATATGTACTTCAACCAATTCGTGTTGATCGGCTCAACACTTGAACCAATTGGATCACTTCCTGGTCAGTCGGTTAGTCTTTGGTCCGAGAAATTCTAGACACCTCCAGTCACTCAATTCGACCCCTAGCTAATCGGTTCGGCTCATCTTGTTGTCTGGCCTCCTTGGTCGTCCATCAGATCTGAAACAGGTGGTTTGTCTGGTGCTGAGTGTCTTCTTTGCCATGATATGAATTAAAAGTATCCTAATCCTATTAGCATGTTACATTGTAATTAGGCAATTTTGAGTAACGTTTAAGGGGAGCATAGGAAGGAAATAATTAATACTTTTAAATATCAAAAGAAGAGAGAGGCTCGATATGCAAAGTAAGATGTAAATAGGAACAAAAACATCCAACCAAGCACAAAAGGTCTAGGGGTAAGGCCATAACCATTCTTCTCATCACCATCAAAACAATTTTAAGGTGACAAGTTTTGCATGTATATATATATATATATATATATATATATATATATATATATATATATATGATGTTTACTTTTTGCCCGCACGGGTAGATTAGATTAGTTACCTATATTTCATGAAGCGATGACATTGTGTTGTAATTACAGAATAGCTGTGGCATTACGGTGTAAATATTGAATAGCAAGATTGGTTCGGTGGCATTACTTTGTAATTATTGAATAACAATGGGCCGGTGGCATGACTTGTAAATCTGTAATGCGTATTTGATCCGCATCAGCTGAAAAAGTGATAATAAAATGACATTTCCCGATTGTAATATAGGGCGAATGATGCAGTAGGAACATATTACTTGCTGCTTAGATCCGCCAAGCTCAATCACACCCCACTGGCCCAAACAAGGGCTGGATCGGTTCACTCATAAGACAAGATGCTACCAACATGGATAAGGTTTGGAGCACTGCAACCTGCCTTTATACCCTTCGTAGAGATGGATCCTCTAGACACCGAAGTTTGGGTCACCCCTGATGACTCAGAAGAGATAGAGCGGGGGTTGGTAGCCGTCAATAGCCCAGATGGAGATAGAATGTGGGGAGATTGAACTTCAAGCGTTACTCTTTTCTTCTGTGTAATGAGTGGATACTCGTTCAAATTCCTCAGTCTTGTTGACCAACTCCTTTTATAAGATCTTCTTATTCAAGAACCATAGGGTAGGGAACTGACTAAGCTAAGCCAAAAGGTAGATGCCCACTGCTGAGATTGAGAAAGCTTGAGGCCTGAGGCCTCATTCAGAACGAGAAAGGGGACAGGAAAGGGAAAGGGTGCGTCTCGATCTAAACCACCTTTGTCTACCAAGAATCGATACACAGAGAAGGTAGCATGTCGAACTTGAATGCCCTAAGGAAGGTTGCTAATCCTACCTTGATCACCCTTACTGGATAAGTTCTTGGCCGTATTCATTTTTTATGAAGTCCTGGAGTTCCTGCAGTTGGGTTGGACTCTCTTTCGATAGAGAAAAAGTCTCAGTTTCATTTCGATGGAGCCACTAGGTGAAGTACCTCGGAATATCTGTCTTTCTAATAGGTGCATTCCTCAGATCTAAAAGGATAATAATCCAAGTAGATGTTACTAAGGCATACCTAAAAATGGTTATATAAAAAAAGAAAGAATGAGAGAGGGTAGCCGTAGCTAATTGGAATTGGGCACAACGCAACGCCACCACTGGAAGCGAGAAAGAGAGGAACCACCTTCGTAGTAGAGCCTACATTAGTAAAGAAATCTGATCTCACTTCAACTTCAAAGGCAGCCCGATACTTACTAAAATGAGATTGAGAAATTAGAGGTGCTATCAAGCTCAGATCCTCATCTTCAGTTGAAGAAGTTGTAAATCATCAAAAGTGGTGTGGTTGAACTTAATTGCTTTCTACGCTTCCTAGCGAGGTACCTTGCATTGTCCGTCCTTACATTACGGAGCAGCCTGTCTGTCTCCAATCGACTTAGAGGATAAAAGCGTTGTTTCTCCTTGATATTTTAGTGTATTGACCCATTTATATATATGATTTAACGTGGCTTTTTATAGTATTTCCTTATCTGCCAAAGACCTATACGGCGGAAGAGTACCTTCTGTTTGGAGTTCCTGAGGAGCCCATGGAGCTGGGGGAGCATAAGGGAGCTAGGTAAAAGAAAACAAGTTGCGAGCATTTTATCTATGTTCCCGACATTCACTTGCTTCACGGGGCGGAGTAACTTTATTATAAAATTCTCTATGTTTTCTATGGCCCTTTTATATGGCTAGCCCTTTTCCCGCACCCGGTAGATGGGCATTTAAAGAAGAAAGTCTTCCCTTTTGTGTCGAGCCAGCCGCACCTGATGAAACAGATCCTTTTGCATCGGAAGGGACATGTTCTAATAGGGTTGGTCAATCATCTAAAGCCTCAAAGGCTATTTCCTCGATATGATCGATAAACATCGAATGCGATCGAATTAAAGTCTCGGGACTAAAACCTGCCCGTTCTTAATAGGCTCCTTGCTCTAATCTCGGCCGTTACGGATCCTGTCCTCTTGCCACTAAACTCATCTCTCCATCAGCTATTTTTCATACTATCTATATTTAATCAATTTGATGAGAGTCTCCTTTTTCACACTTTTCTTTTCCATTCAATGTCTAAATCTTATTATTCATTGCTTTGGTTGGAAGGAAGAAAAGAAACCCAGTGGATCAAAATAGAATTTGATATTTGATATAGATAAAATCATAGCCCTTTCTTTAACCGGCAAATCCAAAAATCTTTGTTTTCCACCCTTACGCGTGCCTCATCTGATGCTTCCTTAAAAGAAAGCACTTTGCCTCCCACCCGCTAATTTGAAAGTCTTTCTTTTTTTTATTGATGATGGCACCATTCGCCTGCCTTGCGCTCCAATAGGAACGAAGTAGCTCGACCGTAAGGGAGAGGAATTGAGATCGATCCGAAAATATGCTTCCGGGGGGCCAAAAAAAGAAAGATCTCCTGTCCGATAACTTTCATAGGTTTGGAGGTAGTCCTTCTATAGTATAGCTATAGCGCACGTTCCATGTATTACACTTCTTCGTTCCTGTGTATTCCACTCCCATGCTCATTCCCCGACTCATGGTACGGAGATCCACAAGCCGAAAGGCAATCAAGAGTAGGAGAGGCTAGACTTGTAGACCCTCTCTCTCCTAAATGTATCAACCAGCCCAACCGTTCCTGAACCTATATATCACTATGAGGAAGAGATCAGAAAGAAAGCCTACTGCAGAAAGTTCCCTGTCTTTGTCTTCTTTTTATATCACTCCCCCGAACAGATAGTGGCATAGGTCCCACCACAGCCGTACGATCCTCTGATGTATAAGATCAGTTGCCGTATATTTGGAGTGCAGAAAAGAAGTGTCCAGAGGTGCGTAACCTTGCCTTGTTCAACTTCCATTCCTTTAATGATAGATTCTGAATGTTATTTATTTGAAATTCTCTTTCCGGAGCTAAGAACGATCCCATCGGGAGTTTTCTCCAACTCCAAAATCAAGTCTTTTCCTCGTACTTTTCTACTGGACTTCTAGATAGAGTAGTGTCGTACCTGGACTCCCGAAGTCAGCATAGTCTCCCTCTGCCTCCCCCGGTAATCGAGCCAGTTTTCACTTCCTCCAACTCGTTATATTTAACGACTGAACTTGTTGGTCCTAATTTGTCTTCAAGCCCATTACCCTAACCAAGCCTTCTCTCTGACTTCTACTTCTATTAGTGGTAGTGGGGAACGACGATCACACCCACGTTCAACTATCTATCCCTGCGTTCCCACCTGCATGCCTAACCGCTAACGGAGGCTCATCCTAATACAGTCCTTCTAGATGTATGTATCTTTCTCATTCCCCGCTGTCCTTGCTTGGCTAGCTCGAAGTCATGTAAGATGAAAAAGAGGACTGCTACCATAACTGCGGAAGAAGGAAAGGAGATCAAGACAAGTCAATAGACAAAGCAGACAACCCGGGACTCTATGGCACCTGTGGTAAAGGTTTTCTAGCCCCGAAGGTCTTCAGACCAGAGTGATCGACGCCTATGAAATTGTAACCCCAATCTGATGTGGTCAAAAGAAAGGGAATGAAGTGTCACACTCAGGATGGTCGACCTGCCTCCTCCGCTGCCGAAAATCCATCAAGTGGAACTCCGTGCATGGACCCCCAAGAGATGGACATGGCATTGTCTCTTCATTCTTGGAAAGTCTTTCAGGAGGACATTCTTTCTTCATAAATTCTATGTCGCTCATTGCCTTAGGAATCTAAGCGGATTTCACCGGGCAGCTATGAAGCAAACACATCTGCTCAACCAGAGTGACAGGAAAGTGATCTCGAAAGAAAAAGGTTCAGAGAATTGACATGGAAAACCACTTTCTTTAAATAATTTGTCGCTCATTCGAACAGATCCCGGTCACTGTACTTTCAGGGTTGATACCAAACCGACCATATAGAGAGTTCATCAGGCCAAATATAGGATAAGGGAACATTACCCTCTTTCTTGGCTTTTGACCTTTTTTCAAAGAGTGTGTCCACATAGTTGACAAAAGGGCTTTCCTTCTTCTCAAATATGTACCCTCTGAGTGACTTCGTAACCCTTTTGGCATATTTCTTCACTGTAGTAAACTCCTGTAAAGGAACCTATAGGGAATATGAGAGTGTCATCTTGATTTCGATATGGTAGAAAGGGTCTCTTGAGGTTCTTTGGACATGATACATATGCCTCAAGAAATCCATACAAATCATCTATATTGGTTGTTTCGAATTGACCTACCCATTGTTCCACTAGGCATATGGAAGTTCTTCATGATAAAAGGATACAATAAATTCACATCGTAATAGTCAAGATCCTTACCATAAGGAAGATAGACACCAGCATGACCTACATAGTAACCACGACGAATGAAAGTATCTTCATTTAGGTTTGGAATATGGATTGGCCAGTTGACAGAATCGTCAGAATTCTGACGCAATTTAGTCAGAGCAAGAGATGGAAGTTCAATCTTGTTCTCAATATCAGCATGATAAGCTTCCCAATAGATATCTTGTGCCTTCCTCATTATTCCAGCAAGTAAGATGATGTCCTGTTTCAAATACTCTATGAAACTTTTGGGTAGATTAGACACAGACACTTCTTCATGGTTGATGTCACCTTTACTACCTAACTCTGGGCATAAATGTTGAGCAAGATCGTCCAGACCACCAACGATCAGATTCTTTGAGTCTCTTAAATGGAAGAGCATCTTCTTTTGTTTATAAATACTCAAGTCATAAAGATGATGGTTTCTAAACATAGGTTGTCAATCAAAAATGAGAAGTTCCCGTGATTTACGGTTTATGTATATCCTACCCTAAGACGAGAGGATTGGGCTTAGAACAACGGTGGATAAGATCACATCTTCATGACAAGAGGTGTACACCTTAGGCCTCACTCAAGGTAATGGGCCAACCCTTACGAGTCCAAAAAAATTGGATCTTATTTGATGACAAAACCACAGATTGGGCTTAATTCAAAGCCCTCCCCTATTCTAAAGGTATAGGACCCAGACAGCCTATAAGTAAGTAAATTGTCCTAAGGGGACAAAGCCCATATAGAACCCCAAGCAATCGAACAAGCACACACAGTCACACAAGACAGAGTGGACCTATGGGAAATTGATTGGCTTTATTGCCCGTCATCTAGGAATAGAAAAAGAAAGAACACCTCCACTATACTAGGAGGGGATTCACGCCGGATGGAACAAGGCGCTTTGAACCATATACTACTGTTGCAGGAATGAAAGGCAGCCTCAGAACAGAATTATGCTACTTGCTGGGCCCTGATGGTGGAACTGGCATTTTTGGGGGGAAGAAAGCGGCCCCCTTTTTCGGCAGAGTGGGCAGCACCGCTTTCTCTCGTGTAGCTGTGATGCCATTTAGAAATAAGACAAGAAGAAAAAGCAGTATTCCGCGGATTCTCACCATCACTGGAAAAGAAATTGAGCTGCAGGCATCAAGGGACCGAGATTTGAGACTGTTGCAGAAGCGGATCGAAGGGGTTGGTTGGAAGGTAAGGATAGCATGATTGACTGGTTGTGGATCCCCTTTGCTTCATGTGATTTGACTTTCATTTGGAGAGATCCAGCGTCTGTGGGCTTCCATCAAGTAAAGCAGGCTTGACAGGCCCAAGTCTTCATTTGTTTTCTTTGATGGTTCATGTAAGCTGGGTTCATTCGGGCCCTCTTGGGACACCCTGTGGGCCAATGCGTATAAGCTTGGGCTTTGCTAACGTGGCTCATTTGATGACTCAGTACATGGATGTAACGAGACTATTGGCATGGAAGATTTTTGACGTAAGCTGGTTGTACTTGTAAGTTCGTTCAATTCACATAGGCAGTGTGATTTGGGATCTTTTGTTTGGTAGCTAGAGCCTGCCAGTTTTTCATGAAAATGGCATGAGAGTCTTCAACTGCAGAAAAGTCGTGCGGAAAACTAGTCAGAATTAGGCCTGCCACCCAATTCATGCCGCATTGCGAGATCCCTCCAGCACTCTATAAATGGAGACTCGATCAGTCACTTCATCAAATGAAAATCAAAGAAATTGAGTTGATGGAGTAGCCAGTGCCCTTGAGTTATTATATTCAGTATCGCCTTCTCTCATTGTTAAAGGCGCCACAAGGCACTCGACTAGAAAGAGTGGATGTTAGGCACGCAGGGAAGTATGCGCTGGCACTAGCCCTGGGCATGGATTCTTCTTTGATTGAAGGAACGGGACAGAAGAGAACCAGAACCATATCCTTCACACATTCAGTCTGATCTTATCTGCGCTATTGCCCGATCATAGCTGTACTGTATGAGATTAGTTCTCCGTCTCCCCTGCCCTGTTAGAACAGTATGGTCTGTATAAACCTGAAAGGAAGCCATTCATAATAGGGAGTTTCTAGCCGTCTTTCTTGAGGAGCGAGAAAAGTGACTAATAGCCAAACCCACTATGAATCAGAGAAAAGTATAGACTTTCTTATTTCGACCCTTATTTAGATTATAGAATCAAGAGCATTAACATTGAAAAAAGGCCAATGAACATAGGCTTAGCGTCTTCCATTGAATTTCTGAGTCAGGGCTTAGGTAAGGAAGCCTAGCAGCTCAATTGAATTAGGTGCAAGAAGCTTCAGTTACGCCGCTTGACCTAGTCATCGCAGGGGCTCAGCGCTTAGTTGAAAGACACTATGCCTCAAAAGATATCTGAGCCCTAGAAGGACGATTGCTTATCTCATCTTCAGGCATCGGGATCAGAGTGTCACCTATGACTAAGCTCCGTGACTAGCAGAATTTTCATCATCGTCGTTCTTCTTCATCACAGGCCAACCGTACCGCTCGACCATAGGGAAATGAGGAACCCATAGGACTTGCCTAAAGTGCCTGCCCCCTCTTCATCTTCCGAGTCATGCCCGGAATGAGTCCTTTGCCCTTGAGATCTATCATCTATCAAAAAAAGTTAAGCTGCTTGCCGTCTAAGATGACTAATAGAAGCTCAATCAAACAGACCTTGCCTAATAGACTGGAATGGGGTTAGCCAGAACAGGCGAAAAAGATCAACGTTAGACAAGAAAAAAAGCAACGCACATGACCTCTCACTTCGCTCGATTTGGACCGCATACTCTTTATCGTTTGAACCCTTTTCAAAACATATTAAGGCGCAGGAGCAGCCAGAGGCAGGGATCAATTTCTCTCCTTGGGCTCGGGAAAAGCACCGCATCTAGGTAAGCGGCATCCAATTTCATTGATTCACCGGATCTTCCATCTACGAAAATGGAAGAGATGTCTGTTAAGGTCGGCTTCATGAAAGCAAGAAAGTTTAGCGAAAATAGAGATGGATTTTGCCCTGCCGTTGTCAGATCAATTCCCATTCATTCTTTAATGGAATAGGGAACGGGCAGAGCTGCGGCTATCGGGAATGGGCAATAGCCTATGACTAAAAGTGCCGACTATCTATGAATGCCCAATGTGGACACTCGGGCTGGACGGTAAGTATTTAAGAAAGGACACTTTGGTTTGGAAGCGAGTCTTGAAAGTCCGGGTCTTCTACTACATCACTGGTGAGAGAGGTTCCATGTGGTATGAGGGAACCCGTTATATGGTAGCTTTAAGCCGCGGCCCCAATCTTCTTTTTTCTTATGGGTGGGTCCCATTATTGAGACATCCTGGAAGGTAGTACCATCACTTTAACCAAAGAAAGACTGACCTTCTCTTTACCCATGCCCATGACTCTATCTTTCCATGCCTTTTGACCTTCCCAAGTAGAGACAAAAGACACTTTCATACTTCCTTCTGTGGAGGGAAAAGAATGAACCTTGACTTTGGTATTGACCATATCTATTGGTCTTTCTTATCGACAGTTCCTTCGCTCAGAGATTAGGAGTGACTACACAAGGTTGTCCAGAAGAAAGGTGTTATCAACAGTAGGAACATTCCCATGCTTAGCAACAAGCAACAATCGCAGCACAGGTTTAGCTATATTTGGAGTGAGGAGTGGTTATGAGAAAGAGGCCAATCAAGGCGTACCCCGGCAACTCCCCTCTATTTATATTTCCTATTATCTGTTGATCGCTACAAAGCAAGGTCCGTGGCCAACAAAAAGGAATCGATGACTTTGAAATGTTTAGTCCGGTTGTCCAACCTACCACTATTCGTCTTCTTCTCACTCATGTTGTTCACCATAACTGGATGATTCAACAATTGGATATACAGAATTTCTTCATGGTGTGTTAGATGAGGAAGTGTATATGGTACAACCTCAAGGGTTTCTCGGAGTACCCTACACATGTTTGTCATCTTCGCAAGTCTCTGTATGGGCTTAAACAGGCTGCTCGCCCATTGCGGAAAATTCCCCACGAGGCCACCTACCTTGACCAATGGATTCTTGCTGTTGTGGGATCAGAAACTTATGCAGTGGTTGGAGTTGCTGGTTGAACATCGAGGTGGATGGTTGGCCGTACGCGGGAGTAGGTTGAGGTTGAATGTATACATAGGGCCAGACGCGCCTTCTTGCTTTAGCCAAACCAACCCCTCGGGGGCGAAAGGGGGGAATATCCTATCTCTGGGCCTGACCTTCCTGGAGCAGAGCAAACTCAAATCCCCATAAACGTTGGATGGAGGAAGCAGTAGGAGGCAAGGAAGTAGTAGACACAGGGGGAAGGGGAGACACTCTTGGATGGTAGAAAATGCGCGTAGCGTGCTCGATGACACAATTGCTTTCTCCCAACGGAAAAAAAGAAAAGAAGAGAAAAGAAGAGAAAGAACTGGGAGTTGTCGACTAAGACGAGCAAGAGAACCCGTAGGATTTCCTTTTCCTCTTCCCATTCTCACTTCTGTGGGTTTCCCCAGGAGAGGAAGATCCGTGAGAACTCTGACCCTCTTCGGAATTCTTGGGGAAGGACTTCTGCGGTTCTCCGGTATCCACCAGCTCGGAAGACTTTTGGTGCCATACCTTCCCGACGTTGTGTACCGTCTGGTTCACGACCCCTACTACATCTACCTTGACGATATTGACTAAAAAAAAGTATGTTTCGGAGAGGGCACGCCCCTAACCCCCTCTTTTTTATCTATATGAGATCCACACCTTGACACCTGAGATTCCGTAACGAGTAGATACTTCCGCGGAAGCATAATTGATTTTCTATTCCAATACATTACGAGATGTTTTTCCATACTTTCCGCATTTAGTTCGGGATATTTCCGCACCTTTTCATCGACCTGAACAACAAATACATATCCCCTCCACCCCTTTTGTCCTCCTGGAGGAAATATCCTTGACTATGTGACTCAAAATGGAATGAAATGATCTTCTTTTGTTCCTCGGTTGAAAAGAGATGTCTTGAGCAATCGGAGAAGCACTTTGATAAAGAGATTTGATCTTTACCGACTCAATGGAGGTCTCCGTCTTTGTTCTCTCCGACAAAAAGGATCGCATTTTTTTCACTTCGTTCAAATAAGAGTTGTACCCGTACGGAATTATTCTATTTCTAAGTATGATCTCTATCATCATCTCTATTCCCTTTATCAATTCTCCGGTACTACCGGGTTCCCTGCATTTCTCTATCAATTCCATGACCTTATCCTTACCCATGAGGTTCCAACATTTTTGACTTAATTGACTCCAGAGTTGTTCCCGGCCCTGCCGGGTAGACCCAGCCCCATCCCTGGGAAAGAAAAAGGTAGCACCGAAGAAAGGAAAGAGCGAGATGGTGGTTTTTGTTGTTCCCTCTATTTTTGGCCTCTTTTTGGCTGGGCCAAACACTTTTTCTTGCTGGTCGAGCTTTCTACAAAAAAAGTGATGTGAGAGTGTATTCGGTGCCCCCGCTTCGCTCCCCGAATCCCCGATGGTTCAGATAGGCCCGGTGCCACGAAATGATTGAGAACTACGACGGGGTCAAATTCATTTTGTTCTTTGTATTCCTCCAGTATTGCATGACCGAATAATTCAAGGAGGGGCGCACTTCGGGGAGGGTCCTTTTTTGTGGATGAGTCTTCAGGCCGTCAGAGCGGGACTTCTTTGGTAAAAAGAATTTGAATAACTTCATTTTTCTAAGGGAGTCGTCATTTTCTATCAGGAAGTCCCTGTAATTTACAAGCCCGGCGTATTTCGGATGCACAGATGCCCCGCTGACCCGAAGTTCTTTAGAATCCGAAGGATGATTCTTTGTTGATGGTGATCGGCCCGATCCATGGTATCCATAGCATTGCATTTTTTTTGGCCAAATCCGGATTTCGTTTTGCTTCTCCCTTGGGGACCCCCCCCCCCCCATTCTGCCCCCCCAAAAGCCTCCCGGCCTCTCACGTTGGTTCGTTCTTCCTCCGTACCCTTGCGAAGACACTCGATCGGCCCAACTTTCCCAAATGCCCACCACGGGCCCTTCTCCTTTCCGGGTCTTGAAAAGTCGCGTGGTTTCTGTCCACGCGGCAGAGGAAGAAAGAAATGAATGAATGTCCCTTTGGGAAAATGGAGAAGGAGACACCTACCTAGATGAAAGCCAAAGGTGGAGATCGTAGGTGGGTGTATCGAACCAAAATAAGATCTCAGATTGACATCTTGATACACTAATTTACCATAATAATAATCACTAAACCAACTTGAATCTGGACTACGATTCATAGCGAGTCTTACCAAAATAGGATTTCCCTTTCGTGCCATAGTTTCTACAGTCAATCTTTCCCCTTTCTTCCCTGTCCAATATTAGTTCTCGACTCATTCACTTTTGAACATGCCGAATGAGTATAGGCATCTTCCAACCCACACTCAAATAAGCATTCTTTGCCCACGCCTAAAGTCTTATATATCGGCAAGTTTACTGACCGTTTGCAAGATGACCAGCGTCCTTGTGCTCACCTCCCCTCATCCTCAAGAGAGACAAGTGCTCTAGGCACTCTACACTTCCTATACAGTTCCCAACATTTGAATGCGGAACCATAGGTGAACCACTAGGAGCGCTCTTCGAGCTGCTCTTTCGGGGGGTGAAACCTAGAGAAAGAATAACAAACCGGAGGAACCTTCCAAAGATCCCAAGAAGAGGTGGAATACTCGGTTGACACCTTACAGTACCAATGAAGATACCTGAGATGGACCCAATCTCTGAGCAAAAGCTCAAATATCTCCTCAGCACCCGGGTAGGCGAGACGAACAGACTGGTCTTCTGACCAATCGCCAGGCTTCGCGAACCCGGGAGATATAATCCCTAACTACCCCAATACGATAAGGGTCCACACATCCTTCATCAGGCCAATGTAGCCACAAATCAAAGGGGAGAGGGGTCATACACATAAGCAAATAGTGTCGTAACCATCGTTTAGACCGTGGTGGTCTCCGTCATGTGTACGTTCGGGGTAACCTGCACCCATCAAATGGTAGGATACCTGTAATGATATACCGGCAACCAGTAAGGAGTGAGGCAGCCTCCGGGGCCACGGATTTGTGGTACATGCGGAGTGAGACGGGCGAACAATCTATTTCCGCCCCATCCGTCATGAAACGTTTCACGAACTCGAGACAACCCGAAGAAGAGATCAGGGATTTCTCTAATGAAATCGGAACATGCTTTTATCTCATACTACTCTTTCGATACATAATCGAATGTTTTCAAAAACAAGAAAAATCTTTCTCATATCGAATGAAACCATGCTATTATTACTTAGTGCTCATATTTCATATGGAGAAGGCATAGTCCTCTTTTTTCTCTCAAATCAAAACCTCATTGGCGCCAAGCGTGAGGTTCTGTTTATTACATAATCGTAGACGAGGATATCAGATCCCATTGAAGCGGCTAATCCCAGACTATTGTATTGAAATCTGGGTTTAACCACAGCAAACTCTGATTCGGAAAGAATCTCATTTTTTGGTAGTATGAAGGGGGAATTGGCCCAAAAATTGGATAGGGGTCAAGACGCAGCCAGGCGCCGACGGCTTACTCAACGTGCCCCCCAAACCGCGCGAAATGGTCACCTATTACATGGCTCACGGAATCTTCCTGGGGTGGGTGTACCTATTATTCGTAGGTGGTACGGCGCACGCGGGACCTTGGTTTGCTGCGTGGACTTCCCCTTCATTTCCCCCTATGTCTCTTTGACCCACTCCGCCGAGCCAAAAGGAAAGAACCACCGGAGGGTAGAGGAGGGACAAGTTTGTCGTCTGTAAAGGACCAGAAAAAAGACACGCTCCGAACTGAGAGTTAAGAACACTTGACCTTACCCTTTGGCCGGTGGAATCGGCAATATTGAACTGAGGCCCTGACAGCCCCCGCCAGGGGGACAACCACACCCCATTTCAAATGGGATTTGTCCCGTAGACAGACGAGCAAGAGAACCCGTAGGATTTCCTTTTCCTCTTCCCATTCTCGCTTTTGTGGGTTTCCCCAAGAGAGGAAGATCCGCGAGAACTCGGACCCTCTTCGGAATTCTTGGGGAAGGATTTTGCGGTTCTCCGGTATCCACCAGCTCGGCAGACTTTTGCTGCCATACCTTCCCGACGTTGTGTACCATCCGGTTCGCGACCCCTACTACATCTTCCTTGACGATATTGACGGTTGGGGAGTTTGGAGGATTAATTGATTGGATACCCAAGAACCATAATCTTTCAAAGACACGACTTCTATGACGATAGGCATAAAGGCATGATTAGTTCCACAAATCTCACTACACTGACCATAGTAAACTCCTTCTCATTGTACCAAAATGGAGGTCTGATTTAAACGACCAGGTACAACATCACATTTGACACCTAAGGAAGGTACAACCAAACTATGAGTTACATCGACAGATGTTACAATCATACGTATATGACTTTTGGCTGGTACAACCACTCTATTGTCCACTTCTAATAAACGTGATTGACCCAATTCTGGATCATCTTCTGGAATCGTATAACCGTCAAAAGTGAGGGAGTTTTCATTGGAACTATTATAGTTTGATAATTCATAAGTCCAATACCATTGATGCCCCACCGCTTTTATAGTAATGGCTAGATCTACTACTACCTCGTCCATTGAGTATAAGAGAGCAAATGATGGGAGGGCAATGAACATCAGGATGATACTTAGAAATATGGTCTGAATAATCTCTATAGTAGTTCCATGAACAATCCGTTGCGGGATTGGGTTTTTTTGCTCGTGGAAATGCCATAAAGTGTGAAGCAACATCCGTGATACGAAAACCAAAATCAGAACAAGGAAGAAAAAGATATCGTGATGTAAGTCATTTATTCCTTACAGGAGAGGTGTTGATGCGTCTTGAGATCCTAATTTCCATGGTTCCGCAGCATCACAAGGAGCGATTGTGAGGAATAGCCATTCTAGAACTAGAACAATCATTGGGTTCATCTTCTTCTACCTCCGACGCCCTGCCCCTCGACGGAAAAGTCGCGAAAATCATATGGAGACTTGTAGAAAGCGTGCGTGGGTTTTTCCCACAAGACGTCTGATGGGAGGGAGAATGGTATGCAATGCACATGATTTTCAAGGGAGTAGAGAGGTACACTGAACACTCACCCAATCTCGAACAGACAAACTTTCCACCTCTATTCCTGGATTGAACGGCAAGGGGGACGATGCACGTCTCGGATCGATGGAGCTTGACTAAGGGCTGGGATTCACGTTCACGATTCGAGACTTCATATGATGTTTCACGCGCGCACGATTGATTCCACATATTTGAGATTTGTGGATCATACAATTTGTTTCATATCATGCTCTTTCTGACTCAACTCGTGCCTTTCTTACTGCAATAACATCTACTCCCGAGCCTCTTCGTTTTGCGGATTCCCTCATTCATCCTGAGTGAAAGAAAGCCATTTATTAAATATAAGCAAGCACTTGAACGAAATTTGACTTGTTTGTTATGCTACCCGAAGGAAAGAAGGCCGTGGGATCTAGTTGGGTGTCAAAGTTTGAATTCAAGCCCACTTCCAATGGAAGCATAGAGAGATACAAGGAACGTCTGATTGCTACAGGGTTTACCCTTTTTGACTTTACACAGAAGGGCGGCATCGTAACCAGGTCTCGCTCCAGCAGTGGCCAAGATGAGTCAGAGTTGTACTCTCTATTGCCGCGAACAAGGATTGGCCGTTGTTTCAACGTCGATGTCAAGAACGCCTTCTTGCATAGAGATAGATCGTCGAAGAGTCAGTCTACCCATAGCGTAGTACCACCTCCCGGTCTATTGAAACCTTCTCCCCCGTATGCAAATTGAAGAAAGCAATCTATGGACCCCAATATCCAGAGCGTGGTTTGACAAGTTCAGCATAGCTGTTACAGTCCTCGAGAAGCAAGGCTGACTACTCAATGTTCGTCAAGAAGAGAGCTCAAGGAACTACAATGCTCCTTGGTGTACGTTGATGACATTGTTCTCACTGGGGATGATCCATAATCGAAGAGGTATCTAAAAAAAAAGTCAATCCAACTACTCGATACAACGATCTTTTGGACCACGTTCTTAGGCACCGCGATGCAATCATATCACATCTCAACTGGGCATGTATCTTTCTAGGTTTTCATAGTTTTGGCTTGTATATTCATAATGATACCATGATTAGGACGCCCTCAAGATATGTTTTCAGAAACCGCTATACAATTACAACCCTTGCTCAATGGGTACAAAACACTCATGCTTTAGCACCCGGTACAACAGCTCCTGGTGTAACAGCAAGCACTAGCTTAACTTGGGGAGGCGGTGAATTAGTAGACAGGAAAGAGGGAAGGAAGTCAGTTGAATTTGCTAAATAAGAGAAAGGCAATGCAATTGACTTGCTTACTTGTTAGAGTAAGGCTTCGATTCTTTCAATCAGAAGGTCTTCCTGCTTTAGTCAATCAATGCAGAGGTACCTCTTTAGTAGCACTACTCTTCCTATAGGGCTTAGGTTAGGGATTCTTTAGCACATAGCTAGTTTGAAGCGGGACTGGTTTCAAGCTATGGGTCTTCCAACATCAACCCTTTTAGGGAAAGATCGTTGTCTAGTTATAGTGTAGGAGAGGAAGCTTAGCGAACGAGCGGGAGAGTTCCTGGATGTCAGACTTGTTCGAAGTTGCTCCGATAAGAGAAAGAACCTATATTATTAATATATCTTGTACGGCTATCTAATCCATCCCACTTGCTGATCGATAAGATGTATCCTAAAGGACTTGATTCTGCCCTCTTATGTCTACGGCACTGTAGTTCCCGCTCATTTCCCTTTGCTATCGCCTGGCTTCAGACTCGACTAAGACTTCTTTCAATTGCTTACCCTCGGGCAGATCATCCTTTAGAAGTAGAAGTGGAATGGTGGAATGATAGAAAGAAAGGAGAAGATCAATAGTCGAGATAAGAGCGGTCAGAATTTACAATGAAAAGAACAATCAACTATTGACTTCCTTAAGAATGTTAATAAAAAAATAGAGTGCCATTATAACAGTGGAAAGAAAGTCTTTGCCGCTGCTAGTCAGAGGAGAAGAGAAAGTCGTCGAACTCCTTTACACGGGATTCTTCTAGCTTCAATCGAGAAAGGAACCTTGACCAAATTCAAAACTTGACATCCATCAGAGCGGCAGGCATGGAAAAGAGCCTTGGGTTGAGACAGACGGGGGCATCTGCAGCCCAATGAGATCCTATCGGTCGTTAAGGACCTATTCCAACCAGTCAATCAAAGATAGACGGGCATGCTATTTGATCAGTATTTCCCGTATAGAAAGAGTGCCAGAATTCATCTTATAGCTTATAGACGGCCATCTTGCTTTTTTTTTCTTTTTTGGTGAAGAAAACTTTCACTTGAAAACCATACTCTTCTCCTGTCACTGAGACTCCTGTAAGGCACTAGCGCATGCAGCGGAGAAGAAAAAGAGGTTCTCTCTAGTTGAGAAGTTAACTGCTTTCCTGACCTATTTCTGCAATTGCGCTTAGTCCAAGCTACACCCGCCCCTTTGACTTATGGCATCATCGAATTTCAATCTAAGCGATTTCATAACCCTTTTGAAAGACCTCTCTTTCGGGATCAGTCCCGTCCCTAGATGTAGTAGTCAATCAGCGGGACATTCAAAGAAGCTACGCACCTTCACTGAATGTTAATGAAAGCAAGCCCTTTCATCCTAATCTCATCTACTAAAAAGGGGGCCTAAGTAGCGCCTTCTTTTTGGGACACATAGGCTATTACAAACGCATCATTAAAGACTTTGTGAAGCGCGGAATCCCGGAATAGAATCATTGCAGAAGAAAGGTATAAAGGTTGGGGACCGGAACAGGACTAAGCCTTAAAGCATGCGGATGAGGCTGTCCGGTTTCCGGATTGGAATAAGGAGTTCATACTTCAATCTTAGGAAAAGGAGAGAGGAGACACTAAGATTGCTGATTCACTCTTCCCTCTGATCCCCGCCTATCCATCAGCGAAAAGATCTGGTTCGGAAGTCCCTATCAGCTAATGAAGAGAGGGGCGATTTGATGACGATGTATTCGAATGATGTTAACAATGTTTTGGAAGAGTGGCATGGGTGGACATGTCGGTGCGGATGCTACTGCCCGCAATCAGTCTTTGGCAGGGATATGGGGTTGGGGATGTCAATTAATTCCTACCTTCTTGTGATGCATGTCAACGAACTGGCAAAGAAAGGATATCGATGAAAGGAGTGGCGGCTAAGCTGGGAATTGACTCTCACTTATGCCGTAGAAGCCATATGCAATGTTAACAAAATCTTTTATAGGTAAAGACAGACAAAAGATATAGGAAAAGAGATCATCTATCACCTGACATGTGACTGCTAGCCCTAGAAACCCAAAAAAATCACTAGGAGTGGAAGAGAAAGCAGCAGGGACTGGCCTCCATCCTTCCAGTCGCTTACCTACCTCGAGGAGTGACTCTTTTTCTGGTCTTTAGCTGAGGGAAAGAAGGTCTTATGGCCTGCTCAAGAACCTTTTTATGGCAGTGGAGAAGTGGACGAGGATCGCGGAAGTATTCTCACTATGGTGATTCGGTGAAGAGGGCCTCCCGCCTAGTGATTATTGTTGAAATCCTCTTTTCTTCTGGGTATACCTCCACGATATGCGAATGTAGATACTTATGAGTATGTTACCACTCCTTTCTACCACTACTGAGCATCAAACTGTATCTATGTCTAAGGCTGAGTACACTAAGTTCCTTCAGTATCAAGTAGCAAGTAATATGTTCCTACTGCATCATTCGCCCTACCTTTCTTTCGGACAGGAAGTGTTCCAGTTAGGCTAGAAACCTACTCCTAACAAGGAGCGAGCATGGACTCCATCGGGAAGTTCAGATAGTGAGAGAGTGAAACAAGGTTGACACATAGTTCTCAGATCAGTTAAAGAAACTATGTCACGAGTTTGGCCAATTGCTCTTGGAGACCCACGGGGTGAGATTCCGCTTTAGTTGCTGCCAAGGCTTTCAATGATAAGAAAGCAGGGGCGGCGTGATAAGGATCTTCCTTTTCGCCGGGTCTGACACATTCTCCTTAAAACAAGAAAGGATAGGAAAATAGTGATACAAAAGAATCACCACATACAAGACTAATATAATAAGAGAAGGAAACCTCTAACAATGAGGAACATGTCCTACAACCGCACAAGTGAGACTGTCTCCGTGATTTGTTTTTTCTGACTTTGGCTAGTTCTGTCGTTCAAGCACCCTATCTTACGGATAATTCTCAAGGGGTGGGTCATTGGCCCCGAAAGGGCACACAACCTGACGATGCGGCGCTACGGACCACTAAGTACTGAGGACTCTACTACAGATGCTTATGGTGCGGGTGAGTATACCAGATACTGTGACCTAGTTATCCATCTCACCCACCCATCTTTTACTGGATCAACGGAATCCACTGTTGGTAACAATCCTTCACCCATGTATCTAATACCAAGTGAGGGATGGCTGTTATTCTCTTTGAAGAGCTACCTAGTGGCTGGAAAGCAGCTTGAAGAGAATCCCCTACCCGGCCAAAAGTCACTTCATTTAATATAGAGAGAGTAAGACCCAATCCCTGACAATACTGATATTAAGAGGTACTAAGTGATTCGAGCAATAGGGAGAGTGGGCGAGTGGACAGTGAGGCGGCTACTCTCTAGCCTTGGAATAAGACAGGACAGAAACCAAATCAAAGAGGGTTTCGATAAGCCAATGGAATAAGTGCTTTCACCTACCTACTAGCGGCGGGGCACAAGCCGGTAACCTAACCGGTGCAAGAGTCAGAGCCTTTCCGAATCCGAACTAGGGATCAGATCAACCTAAAGCAAGCACCATCAGTTGTGGATGAATCAAGAAAGTATTTCTACTTAGCTCGTCAAGCAAAGTAGCTATCAACGGCTTTAGCATGACAACTAGAACGCCATGGTAAACTGCCAAAGCTTCTACTGTAGTGTAGAACCTGGGTTCTCTCCTTGCTGAGTGTCATCGCCTGCAGCGTGTTCATTTGGAAAGTCTGGCAAAGACGCTTCCAACCCCTGGTTAAGGGCCTGAGTGAGGGTACCAAACCATCAAAGATGAATCCCGCGCAATTTGAGATTAAGCCATAAGATCTCATCCCTGAAAGAGGAAGAGTCGGGGGCACCTACCGAAGGAGTCTTCCCTCCATAAAAGATCGACACTGTCATTCATCATGGGAGAAGCCTGCCCCA
Organism: Alisma plantago-aquatica; assembly: GCA_963693085.1. Classification (NCBI taxonomy): domain Eukaryota; kingdom Viridiplantae; phylum Streptophyta; class Magnoliopsida; order Alismatales; family Alismataceae; genus Alisma; species Alisma plantago-aquatica. The sequence goes on from OY856410.1 coordinate 589,437,546, forward strand.
GTCATTTTTTTCGGAAACTTTCCGTTCGCTCAACCATTGCAGTTTCATCGGGGAAGGAAGGTTCATAGGATGTGCACAATTGTTGTGTATGTGGATAATGACTCATATCCGACCTTCGCCTTCGGTTTTTTTTCCCGAAATTCAGTTTACACCCCATCCTATTGAAGGAATTTGTAGTAGCAAACTGGGATGTTGAGTCCCCGGGGAAGACACAATGGATCCGTACGCTCAAAGACAGATGACCAAGTCATTTGGAGAGCAGCATGGACACCTCAAAGGCCGGTCTTGTATCGCTTTGGTAATTACCCTTGGGCACTTTGCTGGGACTATGGGCTAGTATCATCTACGCACCAGCAATGGTCCACCGACAATTGGCTACAGTTCATCCCCATGACACACGGGTTAAAGGATTGGGAGTTCGCCTACGGAGTAACGAATATGGCTGACATAATTAGAAGAGTGGCCGATCGGAAACACAACGAGTCAAAACAGGTCGACATGAAACCCAAGCGGCCCCGGGGTACAACTCGTGGCAAGCTAATCGAGGCAAGGACCTCGTTTCCCAAAAGGTGCCAGAACTATCAATGCCAATGGAGCTTGGACCCACACCTGTGCGGATGAGGTCAAAGCCCAGTACGAAACAACGCACCAAGAACTCCCTCGTCACCGAAAAGAAGAGACGGAAAAATGAAAGTTCACACGTGGGACGCGAGGATGTTCGCGCACATGGCTAAATACCTCGACTAGCCCATCTGCATCGACATGCACACCAAATCATGCCTAACACTTGATGTTGCCAGGCTCTGCGTGTTGACGTCAAAGAAGCCTCGGCGAGCTTCCCCACCTCGTTGAGGGCAATGGCAACGGAGAGATACACACCATACAAGTATAATATGAGTGGATTCCTGAGAAGTGCAGCCACTGCCTTCGTGCATGAGGAGGAGCTGTGTGTGCCTGCCAGCAAGTCCTCAACGAGAATCCTTCAGGTGTTCGAGAGAAAGACCCGGAGGTTGTTCCTACTGCAAATCAAGACCAGCCCGCGGATCATGTCAGTAGTAATTCCCCTCCTGAGCAGAGAGAGATTGGGGAAGTTATTGCACCTCCTCCTCAGCTGCTGTGGAGAAGCCATTCACCCTGCGGAAGGGTGAAAGAGCGGGGGCAGGGAGTCATCCCCCGAAGAACTCCTGCGAAGCAAGCACCTCAGAGAATCATTTCAGTCACCTGGATAGAAGTGATGACAAGACCGAGGCCGGAGGGCTTCCTTAGCATCATCCAGATGTCTAGCGACAGGAACGAAGTAGCTCGACCGTAAGGGAGAGGGATCTCACTTCCTAGAATGTGCGCTGGCTCAACAAGCCCCTGCATCAAGAAACGGGAGGAAAGGGTTAAGAACAATCTTTCCCTGCACTCAAGTTCAGTTCCAATCATCGAGGCAAGGATCTGGCATGGATGTGAATGTGCTTCTAACCATGGAAGCCATCCCTCTATCCGCATTCTTGTGCCTTTGCACGTTTTTGAGCGAGAGACCGACTACAGAGTGACTCGACTGTAAGGAGAGGAACGAGCTATTTATCCAAGTGGAAGGAAGAAGCATCGGCTAACTCTGTGCCAGCAGCCGCGGTAAGACAGAGGATGCAAGCATTATCTGGAATGATTGGGCGTCAAGTGTCTGTAGTTTTCAAGTCCGCCGTCAAATCCCACAACCCTGGACAGGCGGTGGAAACTACTAAGCTGGAGTACGGTAGGGGCAGAGGGAATTTCCGGTGGAGCAGTGAAATGCGTAGAGATCGGAAAGAACACCAACGGTGAATCTGCTGGGCCGACACTGACACTGAGAGACGAAGGGGAGCGAATGGGATTAGCCAGTATTCCTAGCCGTAAATGATGGATACTAGGTGTTGTGTGTATCGACCCGTGCAGTGCTGTAGCTAACGCGTTCAGTATCCCGCCTGGGGAGTACGTTCACAAGAATGAAACTCAAAGGAATTGATGGGGGCCCGCACAAGCAGTGGAGCATGTGGTTTAATTCGATACAACGCGAAGAACCTTACCAGGGATTGACATGCCACGAATCCTCTTGAAAGAGAGGGGTGCCTTCAGGAACGCGGACACAGGTGGTGCATGGCTGTCGTCGTGCCGGGTTAAGTCCCTCAACTCACTCGCTTACAGGACTCAGAAAGTCATTGCATTGCTGCTTTGCTTTTTCTTTCAGACTCAGGACTCTTTCTTTCATTCACGTATTCTACAACTAAGCTTTTGGCCTAGGTTCTGACTCTTTCACCCCTTACTTTACTGTTTGACTTGACTCGACCTGGCTAGTAATATGACAAATCAAGAAAGAAAAAGGGTTATCTGAAGTTCGGGAGAAAGAGGGCAGATCAATTGTTAAGGAGGTCTGACTTCATTAGAACGGGAACTTACACAAAACTATGGGTAGATCCCTGGTTGAACGGCTCACCGTTGATCTACCAGCCATCTAGGTCCCACCCGACCGCAGTGGAAAGGTTTCCGATCAGCGAGCACCCCGCACACTGGATCGTAGGCTGTAGTGGCCCACCAGTAGTTTCTTTTAGGCATTCAGATTCAGACTCAATAGGTTGGTTGTTTGTATGTGACTATTGTCCCATACAGAAAAAACTTCTAGTAGAAGTGAGGCTAGGAAGCAATAGATTCATCTTGTCATGGAAGATAGACATGAAGGCTAAGGCTTTGTAAGAGTGACCGGAGGAGCTAATAGTTTCACCGCCCATGCCGATCTGCCAACTTGCAAGGACTGACTTTCCGCTTACACTGTTCAATCTTAAAGATTTGACTTTATATATCATAGAATTCGAAGAACGAGAAAGAGAGGTTACAGGCGAATAAAGCAAAGCAGCATCATTGTTGAATAGTTTATAGCCGTAGGACCTTCGATCATAGCATAGAGCATAGGCCATAGACATCCTTGAGAGTACTGCTCCCCAAACAAACTTCATCACAAAAGAGAAAGCAGCCATCTCAAAAGGCAAAGAAGTTCAACAGCTGGTATGAATTTCTACCAGATTCATCCTTATAGCCTTTAAGAATGCTATTAAACCAAGTCTGTGTCGGAACCGACTTCCACGTGGGTTCGAAAGACATACCCTAGTGAAGGGGAATCCTAGTAACCCATGGTACATACCTAAGAATCGGCTGACGCAATAGTGGTCGCATTTCACCAGCGACGGATTCTATTGAATCAAAAGACTTAGGAGGAGAAGTGATCGAAACAAACAGTGACTTTTGCACTCTTGCGGCCAAAGGTATTAACTTTGAAACCGACGAGAATAGCGACATGTACAACGGGAGAGGGGCAAGGAAGAAGAAGCTCGAGCGAAGGGAGAGGTACAAATCGAGCAAAGAGAGAGGTACAAATCGAGCAAAGCGAGAGGAATGAACAATGGATAGAAAAGAACTCCCAGGGAGACCGAGCTGGATAGACTTCCCACTTGTTCCTTCTATTTGCAGCAAATAGCTTATTTACTTCACCAGTTCATGCCCATTCAAAACAAGAAAGAACAATATACTCATACTTTTGTTTTGAATGAATAACTAGACCACTTATTCACCTAGAGCCGGCTTGCCCACTAGTGTAGGGCTTGTAGTGGAAATATGTGTTGAACCTGGTGCGGGATTCACTTATATAACTGACTTTCTTGAAGAGGACATGAAAAAGAGAGACTTTCCTAAGCATAGGTCAAGGGCACTGGGAATAGAGCGAAGGGGATGAGACATATTACCCCCCCCGAACTCTAATGGTACCCATACTATAGGGACTTCCATCAAGCACCAAGACAAGAAAGGTCCTAGTCAATCAATGGGAATAGCAGAATTCCAACTCCTCTCCCTAACGGTCGATTTGTACCTCAACCTCGACCAGTTGACTCCTCTCACTCTTTGAAATGAAAGCATCAACTACTCCTCTCCTGGAGAAAGAGTGGTAATAGAAGTGGAGGGCCTGATCTTACACACACTGGGGCTATTTACTACTCCTACTGCTATTAAACTAACAAGATAAGGGCGAGATTTGAAATCAATCCGGGTAAGAGGGATCAATAGGCAGGAAATACATAGGAGTCAATCCCCTCGAAGGTCCATGGCCTACTATCAAAAGCGACTCCAATTAGCTCTGGCTTAAGGGCTGACGACTTAGAGGGAGGGCGACGGCCCTTCCACTCGATCGAATAGAGAAGAAAATGATGGCTGGAACAGCAGATGAATCTCTTTACAAGGAGACTGCTGGATCTCAAACAAATACCCTAGTACTGCAATTGCGGGAGCACACCTCCCGACTAGATCACTCAGAACTCAAACTGCAACAGGAGGGGATGACTCTAGAAATACAATACAATGGAATCAACTGGACCGAAACCCTCCGGAATAGCCCTGGAGATCGTTAGAGCGTGAGAGCGAGAGTAAGCGGAGGAAAAACCTCATACGAGGAGAAGAATTTCAAAGAAAAATCTTTCCTTGCTTTCTCGCTGGAAGTTGGCCCGCCTTTACCAACTTCTTCCTTTACTGCTGGATTTTCTATACCTGATTGCTTACCCACTTGCCTAAGGGAAAGGACTACATACAACTATGGGTAATACTGATACGGGGAAATAGAGTTTGATTACCTGGGGCCCAAGCGGAAGAAAGTAGTTCTTACTGGGAAGATAAGTTGGTCTGATGAATTCTGCAGTCTCTCTGAGGAGACGAAAAAAGCAAATCTCTGCATATACTGGATGGAGGGGTAGAAGAAAAACAGAGGCTTAGATTGACCGCGGAGGGAGACCTCAGGTCTTCAGGCGTAGGCTTTTTTCCAGCCGGGGAGCTCGGGAGACTCTGGAATCGGTATTTTGATCGTCGAATTGCAACTACTGTGTTGTGCCCCACCTGACAAGAACCCGTACGTACAAGGTCTACTATACTGGACTAGAACTAGAAAAGCGGGGATTTCCTAAAAGACAAGCAAGCGCAAGAATCAACCAATTTCCTATTTCTCAAAAGCCAATAAAGTAGATAGGAGGAGCAGCTGGGGCTGGGCACTGACTATGGTCTACGGAGCTTAACCTGAGTCTCGATTAAGGAAGGCTCCCGGGAAGAACTTATGGTTTTGAGAAGCTGGTGCGGAGGACCTTTTCTAGTTGATCTATGCCATTTAAACAAAACAATTAGAAGAAGAGAAGAAAGAAGGAGGGTGGGGTCAGAATTCCATCTTGATTCGAGCCACCTTTCTTATCTAAGGTCTTAGGTATAACCTTCCCATTAGATAGCCAAGAAGAAGAAGAATAGCTCTTGCGACCTTTCCTTTGATTTCCGCTTCGCTTCGCTCTGCACCTGACCTTGCATCTAGAATCGAATCTATGACATTCAGACTTATATAGAGATTTCGGACTTTGACCCCAGGAGAAAGAAGGTGGTTTTGGCAAACTTGAATGAGACCAGGCCTTAGCCGCGGAGGGTGACTGAAACTTAACAGCAGCATCAAAGCACTCGAACTTGTTATTCTATTAGATAGAAGGGATTGGATTCATAGCCCAGTCTCGTACACAAAAGGGAACCCCCTTCTTCGAGGTAGAAAGAAACCCCGCCCCGGTTCGGTGTGCTTCCTTCGTCTGTAGTACTTGGCGCTTACTGGATAACCCACTGAGACCGTCCGCGCAACTCGCCTTTTTCTGTTGAAGTATCGTCTTTAGCCTCTTTGGTGACAGATAAGCCATCTGACCTCAGACCAGAGTTCATCAGTAGGCTTTTGCTATTGGCCATATATATGGTATAATTCCGTTTACTTGCTTCTATTGCTTACCGGTTACGCCGACTCCTTTTTTTAGTCAACAATCCTTGTGACAAGATCAGTAAGAGTCAGAGGTCAAACCCTGGAGCCAAATCGTTATTTCCTTTCGCCCCTTGGTCTCTCGCTTTCATTGTGAAACCTTTCGAAACTCTATCTATAGCTAGAGAAATTCCTATTCCCTGGGGGATTTCCTTTTTCAAGCCGTGAACTTGAAACTCATTCTTTTGATCTTTTCATCTCCAACTGCTCATTTCGCCACGTTCACGTTTCCAAAGTCTGCCCCCGCTTACCTTACGGGAGCTCGGACTTCGCTATCGTTTTGCTGGGCCGTTCCACCGGCTATTTCTTTTTGATGGCCTGGCGCCGTGATCAAAACTATGTATATAAATATTAGTAAGTAAATAGGACCTTGTTTTCGGTAAGATCAGTGAATTGTTTGCCTACCCGTGCTCACTCACTTCGCTAGACAAATTGCTTTCTCTCTTCCCTCTTCGCCCACCTCTATTCTGTTGAATGCTATTCAGTCTGGGATCATTCTATTCGGGTTATAGCTTTCTTCCAACAACGGATTCATTCGAAAGAACCGATGCCGTACTTATTCAGTGGAATTCTCCTACACCTTACTCACTATCTTGACTCACTTTCTTCTTTTCTTTCGAATCATCGAGACAAACTCCTTCTATTTCTATAAGTAGGCGATTCCTTTTTCTTTAGTCTTTCTTTCTGTCCTTGATTGAGTATTGGATAGCGGAGAGACAGAGACTCACCGCTTTCATATCCCGAAAGACCACTTTGCGGAATGAAATCCAATTTCCCCTTTTCCGATCTGATTAGAAGGCTATAGGCCAAGGGAAGGTCCCTAGACATGAAAGCACAGTCATTCACTGCACCAACATAAGAACTAAAAAAAAACCGTCCGCCGACTTCCTCAGTTTAGGAAAGCACGGGCTCGGGACACACCCGAAAGGATCGGGAATCGACGCATACGAGGAACTTCCCTATTGTAGAGAAAAAGAAAAGCATTCCTTTCTAGTCCTTCAATCCTGTAACAGCCGGGCGGCTTATTGACCCTTATCACTTGTAACTGACTGAGTGAACTCTCCTATGGTACGTACCTATGAATTCTTGTTTGCATAGATAGATCTGTCACTTCCTGCCAAAGGATATCGCTTCTACGGCCTATGTATGAACAGAAAAACTGGTGTAGTAAATTGATTGAATCGGCCAATTGCAAATTCACTAAACTGTCGAAATAGCCGGACTAGCTCAAACCACCTCTGGATCGACCGCCTTATCATACCTGATCCAATTCCACTTCCCGCCTCGATGATAGAAGGTCATATCGGTAGTTACTTATCAAAGCAAAGAATCGCTCGATCAAGTCAAGTAAGTAGTGACATCAAGCTAGCGAGTGGAATAGTAATGCGAGTATATATCTCCATCTCTTTTCCTGAAAAAACACGCACCAAATTGGATGTGAACCTTTTTCTGAAGCGGAATTAGGCTCATCCGATGAAAGATTTGGAATCCATTGACACAGGTCGATTCTTCTTGATTTATGGTACAACCGAGCTCCTTGTAGGTCTTCCAACTCGAGCAATCAGAAGCAAACACATCGCCCGCTACAGACATTCTCTTTAAGCTTCCAATTTCATAGATATGCTTCGAAGAAGATCTTCCATTCTTTCTCCACTAGATGGACGTCAGGCTTTTCCCAGTTTGTTTTCTTCTATGATATTCGGAGAGAAGAAGGTCAAACAAGTTTTCTCTTTTCTTCAACAAGAGCACCACCCTCGTCGCCGCGCTTGGCTAGTCGGACTTGGAATATAGCAACTGCGACTCTCGGGAGCAATAGCAATAGAAAGAGAATTAGCCTAGGAATTCATTGACATCCTTCAGTGAAGACCCTTGTGTCTACAACTCACTTTTTTATGCTCGCTCCTTCCGCTTGGAAATGCTTGATTGAAGGAAGGCTTGTTGGCTAAGCAAGCTTACCTTAATAAGGAGTCCTAGGGACCAAAATAGAATCGAGCTAGAATTCTTAGTTGACTAAAGGGGACATCTTTTCTCAAACTACTAAAAGATAGAATGTTGAAGCCTTAAGCTCATCCACGCCACCGCACCCGTAAATAGTTAGTCAAACCTTTCCTTTCTGACTACTAATGCCATACCCTAGCCCTAGCCGATTTGTACTAGGATTGGGAAGGTCGTCATACATTGATTTTCACTTTGTCCTAATTGTCAGTTTGACATTCGTGGAATGAATAAGGGCAGATACCTTCTGATCCTAACACCAATTAGTGGCAGTCAATCGGACATTCGGATTACAAGGTTGATTCTCAAGCTGGGGCAGTGAGGTGGCGGAACTGTTAAAGCATTGGTTTTTGGTATCTACATTTAAAGATTCCCTTTTTGGAGAGAGGTCTTTCAACTACAAGGCATAAGGACGATACAATAGAAACTAAGACCCGACAGTGAAAGTCTTAAATCAAGTCTATTTCTACTGGTGTGGGCATTCTAAAAGAAATCCTTTTCCCCATTCTTCAAAGAGAATCAATAACATCTTCTCCTAGTAGGAAGTAGGTTTCGAAGCGAAAAGACAGAGTCAAGAAAGGTTGTGAGCAGTCTCAAGGGAGAATAGCGGATAGTTTGAATGGTGGAAAGCAGCCTAGGAAAGATTTCCCCAGGTAGGATATATATATATAGGATTCTATAAGCGAGCACGAGGGTAGTGGGGAATCGTCGACTTAAGGAAAGAAAGTAAGCAGTCGACTTCTTAGTTGGTCTTCAAGTAATAGTTCTTTATTTGACTGTGTTCTTATTTTGCCTTACCATCTTTCTATAGTCCTGTCCAGCTCTCTTCTGATTTCCTCCCCGTACAGCCATACGCAAGTCTATTTCTCTTCTTCCTGTATCTTTTCTCTTCCTCTGCTTTCACTATCCTATCAGATATGAACTTCCTTTTTTCCCTTTACTGATCCTTATGAATGGCACGTCATAAGTGAAATAATAAAGGAAAGATTCTGAAATAATAATTGTAGTTCATATCGCGAATGGTACGGAGGGGTGGAGTTCAAGTTTCTGACTCTGGTATAAGCTTTAGCATCCACAATGAAGGGCAGTTTAACATACAACTGACCCCTAACAAAATATAATCAAATGAGTGAGGATGGTAATTACTATTTGCTTACTTGAACAAGTCAGGTTCTTCCCAAACTCTTTGACAGGGGCCTTTACCTGCTATCTCACTCTCCCTATGATGTCTATCTTTACCTGGAACGAGATGGAGAGGGACAAAGTAGCTCGACCGTCAGGGAGAGGGATTTCAACACTCTGTTCTTTAGAGCTGAGCCAACAGAGGGGTTTGGGCATTGAGTTGAGAAAAGAAGGCATGGGAATGAGTTACTAATAACGCCGAAAATTTGCTTATGTTTGATTTCCTTGGTTTGCTGGTTTAGGAGCAGGAAGATTCTCAGTTGTTTTTGTCTGGTTAGGATACGGCTGTTTCATCTTCTTCTTCCCCTTTGCTGTAAGAGGAGTAGGTGCAGTGGTAGCAGTCGGGGGATAAGATGCCCTTAAGGTTGTAAAGATAGATTCCCTACCTGAGTATGATGCCCCTGGGGATCTGGCTGTTTCCTCTTATGCTTTCCCTACACGGTTTAGGAATCAAGAAGTAGTCTAGCCGTGAATTCGGAACATCAACACAGTTTCAGGAAAGTTTAGCAAAGATGTCCCAGCAGAATCCGTTAAGGCAGTCAAGGTAAAGAGAGAAGGTGAACTCGCAATAGTAGTAGCTGGTGTCTTTGCATTCTTGGCTTAAGCAGGAGAAGAAGGATTGGCCTCTCTAGTTGATTCATTAAGTCTTTGTTGAAGAATCTGGTTTGGCAGTTGTCCATCGGAATCCCTCGGTCTAGGGTTGTTATGTTAGCTATATTTCCCGCTATTCGATGAGAAAGAACCTATTTGAAGGTGTCCACAGTTTCAGTAGGACCCTAGGCATTTTTGGCTTATGCGAGAAAGAAAGAATCCCTTGAATAGGTTGTTCGGCTTGAAGACAAGACTCATAGCGTCATTGCCTAAACCTTTCGTATTGTATTCTCCAGCGCAAAGTAGTAACAAGGGATTGAGTCATGAGCGGCTAAGCCACCTACTTTGGATCAAATCCCGCCCGTAATAGTAGCAGTTTGGCCTCTATCTGGTGAAGCAGTGCCCGCGTTTATGAGTAGGTGTCTAGTTGTCAAGTAAGCCAAGAGGCTAGATCCCGTAATGAGGATAGTGCGATATACCGCTTTCAGGAAAGTCCCCCAGATCGATAGTTGAACAAGAGAAAGAGTGACCCACGAGTGAACTATAAAGAGATTCATCGACTCACAGACTATAGCTCATTGATCCGGACTTTTTGTACTAACATACAGCGTGCTCGTTACGAGCAAACGCTTATCGAAATGGCATCAGCCTATGATGGCTATACATTTGATCTACCGGCATTTCTAGACTTCCGCGGTCGAACGCAGTGGTATCTTGCATTTTCACGAGCGTGGTCTTGCTTGATCTTCTTATAGATGATACGCCGCATATATAATGATTAGAATCCTAAATTAGATGATTATTATGTTGATGCTTTTCAAACTTTGCCTACCATTACAAGTCTTTCACTTCTGATGAGGCTGCTCTATGCTGGATCAAAAATCAATTGTTTGAGCTAAAAGTAATCAATCTCAAATTGTGAGGGTACTCTTATTGATTTTGCAATGGATGCTAAACACCCCTTTCAGTTCATAGCCAATCTAAGGACCATTGTAGCTGTGGATAAGGTGAAATATAAGTCACACTCTTGAACTAATTCTGAGTTCGCCTATTACCCAAGACGCGCGTCTGCATATCAAATTATGAGTCTTGAGCTAAAACTCGATGTCAGAAAGCACGTTCCTCGCGTAGAAGCCCGAACTCTTGGATGAAGGTCAGATTCAGCGAACGGGTCCGCTTTCTCACTCTCCTTGCTTTCTCTCCAAAATGGCATCCTCTGAAGAACCACCGATTGCTTGGTTGAGTTCTCCCACATAGCGTCAAGGAATCGAACTTTGGAAAAGAACAAGAAAACATCAGACAATAAGGTGCAGAAAGCAGATGGTTCTCCAAGAAGAGGACAGTGATAGGGATATAAGGACATGGCAAGTCAAAGTGAGTTGAAACGGAGTTGGTTTTCTAAGATACAATTTTGATTGAATATAAACTCTTCTTGACTACATAGCGGAACTGCTACCCGTTTGAAGGAGTAAGGACTTTGGGACTCTTTCGCTGAAAGCTGCTCTTCCCCAAGATCAAGGAGGCCCTTATCAGAGAATGGAGAAAAACAAGAAAGAACCGCAAGTAGTGTCTCAAGGGCTGAATTGCTACTATCTATCTATAAGGGAGTGACAAGTCAGCCATATTGTATATGCTACAGCAGAGAAGGTTGCGAACCGGTTGGTGTTGTTACGCCCGAGACTCTCATTGTGTGAGATCCATCCCTCCATATGACAACTGAAGAAGCCCTCAGCCAGATGGACCCATAGTTGTCTCGCCTTGGGGCAGTCTCGCAAGGCATGAAGTGTGTCTTCTAGCTGCTCGCCACAATGGGGGCATCCGGGATCAACCGCAAGATGACGACGTACGCGATTGGCGTTTGTCATCAGTCCCTGGTGTTTAATCAGCCACAAGAACATTCTATACCTGATAGGTAGAGCGTTCTTCCATATGAGTTTCCAGTTCCCAGGAGAGTGAATTTCCTTCCCTTGACAAATTAATCGGTACGCTGAGCGAATCAAAAAGTGTCCCTTCTTTTCCAGATCCCAGCACCAACCATCTGTGGCTAGACTAGGATTCGGTGGCGGTAGGCAGGAGCTTTCCTTTGGTCATTTCCTAGGGACTAGAACTGAAGCTAGGAGTTGCGAAGCCATAAGTCAGGGAGTTCGGAGTTATAGGCATTGGGTTACATAGTGTTCTTCCTCCAGGTTGAGGACTCAGGTGTCCGGTCCAGAGTTCTGACAGGGGACTCCAGGTGGTGTAAGAGTTAGATGATTCCACAAGATTCCCTTGGTCAGGGTCCCTAGTTCTAACCATGTCCTCTCGGTCTAAGAAGCAGAGAGTGACCGGAGTTAGAGGATTTGGGTGTCAGAGTGAAATTCCTTCAGCGCAGGGGACTCAGATGTCCAAACCGTGTGACATACTTTTTCCTTTCCTACTTCAAAACTCAATCATTTAAAAACACTGGGTGAGAAGAAAAGAGAACTCAGCAAGTAGGTTCCCAATGCTCGATGCACAGGAGTCCGAACTATCCCCCAGGAAACCTCCGGATATAGGGTTGACATTCGGACGTGAAAACTCCTTCCCCCAATTCTTTGTCGTCTTCTTCTGATCGGTACGATAGAGAGGACTCACGAATTTTGATCTTTTTAATTACTCATGGAATTGCATTTCGCACCGGAAACGATTTTGGGAGAAGTTCGAATCCGTTCCGTTCGGATATTGATCAGTCTTGGTTTGACATGGTTTACGCGTTATTGGTTCCCGGAAGAGTCAATTTCTCTATTAGCAAAACCCTTTCTGACTCTGCCTTTGGACTCGTATTTTGTTTGTACACAATCAATGGAGGCCTCCCCGACATATGTTGCAACGTCCTCAATAGCATGCTCTTACTTCATCTTTCCCTTTATCTGTCATCAAATTTGGTGCTTTTCGATCCCCAGTTGCTATGGGGAACAAAGGATGAAATACAATCGATTCCTCCATTTAAGTGGTTCTCGCTTCTTCTTTTTCCTATTCCTAACTCCTCCCCGAGTAGTTCCCAATGTTTGGAACTTTCCATACTTCGTGGGTGCAACATCAACGGAGCCGCTCATGATCAAGTTACAACCTAAGATCTATGACCATATTATGTTAACTCTTCATATTTCATTCATTCCCTCGGTATGCTCCTAGGTACCTATAATTGTGATCTGTTTGCCAGAACCCAGGGGTCTTTTCGTGGAAACCCTCACGAACAATCGTCGTTTTTTGATGGTTTTTCCGCTTCTCACAGCTGCTCTTTCCACACCTCCTGATATCTGGAGCCAAATCGTCACCTCTTTCCTGATCTCTTCGATAATAGAGTTGGCTATCTTTGTGGCATCGATTGTACAAGTTTGTAAAGAGGGTTGGACGAGTAGAATGAGGGAGAGCGACTCGATCGGCAAATAGCGCCACGGGACCCCCTGGAAAAAAGTCCCCCTCAATGAATTCCCGAGCAATTCTCACAAACTACATATGTGATTCATTCCCGTACTTCTCCTAAAATGGAGAAACCTCCTCGCGCAGTGAGACATCTGGCGAGCATCGGTGTAGAAGGCAAGCAAAGCGGGAGCTCGAGCATTTTGAGAAGGATGAGTAGATGGAATGAGATCGGGCCCCGAGGGGCTCTGACAACCGCTGGCTTCCTGGGTGGATTGGTTTACTCGGATCCGTGTGGCTAACTCCTTGGGTCATAGAGATGAATTGCTTTGATCCAATCTGCCTCCTAACCATTGTAGGTGCATAGCTAATGGCTCCCCACAGCCCGAGTAAAGGAACCTTGAGGTTTTGCCACATATGTATATCACATCGCATGGACCAGGGTGCTCTCCACACAAGACTCTGATCGTCCATATGGCTGAGGATTTCAATCCACTCCTGTTTGCTGTAAGGTCCAGGCCACTGACTTGAGAAAAATTCTTTGATTGGATTTCTCTTTTCTGGGAAGTAGGGTCTCGCTAATCTGTCTTTGATACACTTGAGATGGCTCTGCATCCATATGTATAATAATGGAGCACATCCTACAAATTTCCCTTCTTCCTCAGTTCTTCAAGGAAAACAGGTATGGGATTGACTCCATGCTTGAGCTTATAATATATATATAGGAACCTACCTTCCACATATCCTAATAGGTCAAATCACCAGCCTGTAGATTGCTAAAGCCATCATATCATTCTCTGCTTTCTCAATCGTATATAGAGAGAGGCCCTCTCTAGTCGGCGAACTGATCTCCTCATAGGGGAATGAGGGGGGTTATCTATTATTATGAACTTTTTGGAATGTCGAGCTGATCTTGTAGGGGAAAATAAATCATGTACAGTGACATTTTGAGCTATATTGGGAAATTGGAAGGTGATCAAAAAGAATTGATCAATAAGTTGGTCAACTTTCGCATGAAATCCGGTAAAAGAAGGAGAGTTCATGCCATTTTTGATGAAACTTTTCATCGCCTAGCTCGAAGTGAAGGTGATTACATCGAACTTCTGGTGAAGGCTGTAGAGAATATCAAGCCCCTCTGCGAAGTAGAAAAAGTCAAAATAGCAGGTACGACTTATGATGTCCCCTCGATTGTTGGCAGGGATCGTCAACAAAGCTTAGCTATTCGTTGGATCCTGGAAGGAGCGGAGGAAGGACGTATAAGCAAGAGTACCAGCTTAGAGAAATCTTCATTTGAGGAGATAGTAGATGCTTACCGGCAGAGGGGAATTGCACATATGAAAAGGAAGAATCTTCATAGATTGGCTTCGGTAAATCGAAGGTTCGCGCATTTCAGATGGCCCACCCGTACTGGAATCAAAATCTATAGTTGGATCGCTACCATGTGGGGAGGTTAGATACAATTGGAATTGCAGAGAGCACGATCCAACCTTCAGATCTTCTCTGACACAACCGGGAAAATGGATGCGGAAAAGAATTCCTCTCCATCAGGGGCAGATTGAAGATGATCCAAAGGGCCCCTTTTCATTTGACTTGCCCCACTCTCACAGGTGGTTGGGAGTTGAAGGATGTCGTCTTGCCCTTCCTTGCCCCAAAGTAGATCCCCGAATCTTTGGGTTCTCTAGCGGGCTCCTCTTTTGAGCCGGGGGCGGTTCCCCCCCTTTTTTCCGTACTCCCTCCCCTTCGGGAATCCCGGTTGAACCACGTAGCCTTGGTGCCAACCGAGCCGGATCTAAACACGCGGGAACCGGTTCCCACGGAGCAGGTCGCTGGGGAGTCCCTTTCACAAGTCCACTTAACCATTCTTTATATAAATGGAATCTTCTTTATATAAATAGAATCTTCTTTATATAATATAAATGGAATATCAAAGGGTGGGACAACATCTTCCCTCTCTGGAAAAGCATATTGCTTAGGCAAGAGAAATCCTTCGTCTGAAAGGGAGGATTGCCATAATGATGCAAGGCTTGGACCTGGGGAGGGGGGATGGCTACAAAATGGAGCCCCAACCTAGGAGGATTTGAATATGGGCTCCCGGGCATCAAAAAGATCCTCCATGACTTGGAGGAGCGCGGGCGCTATAGCAAATCTTTCTTTCTCCTTCTAGAAAATCAATAAGGAGAAGGGGCTGGAGCAATCGAAATGAGATATTTGCTTACATTCCAAGCGAAGGTCATAATTCGTAGGAACATCCCCTAGGCACTTGCCATTGAAAAAGAAATTCTAGTACTTTAGGCAATGTAGCAGGTTACCACAAACACCTTGATCTTCGAGTCAAGAAAGTGGATTAGGGATTTCCTTAGAATCAGTTGTTACAGAAGGAGATGCATCATGAAATATCGTCATATATTGATCCACTCCTCGTACACAAAGCCGCTTTGCTGCAACAGATTACTGGAAAGACTTGCTCGTTCAGTCAGATAGGCCCATTGAAAGATTGAACTTCTGTAGCCGATAAAGCACTTTCCTCCAGTGAAGAGGTCCGTCAACTCTCATCTTTCTGTTCACAAGATGCCCTTTTGAACGAAAGATTTGGTATTGGGTCAAAGAACTAGGAAAGATCTTTCTTCTTGAATGTCTGTCTTATGGGATTGGGACTTCGGGATCTTAAAGGAAGGTGTCAACCTGGCCACATATAAGCGGAGGTACCTAGCTCATAAGTCAATCTATCTTCCGTCAACCCTTGATCTTTGTCTTTTGAATGTCATCCAGAATGAGGATCCAGTATCGCAGGAGGTCCTTGAAAAAAAGGAAGACATCATTCAATTCCGCATCAAAGTATGCGTATGAGTTCACGCAGTAAACGACAAGGGAATGTCTTTCCTACTTCCAGATATTCACAAAAACCAAGCAGAGCAGGTAACGTGTAGGTGAAATTCCCCCGGGGGTAGGTCCAAACATTGGTTTTTTTGACAACAGAAAGATGCTCAACTCAAATTGCCAAAGTGTCATAGTCGGAGGAGCCAATTCCTCCCCTCTGTTTGTGATTTCGATAGAGAACTCAAGGTAGGAAGACCTGAATTGCATGAGTGAGATTTCTTCAAGTGCCAAAGTTGATTCTTGAAAAAAGGCATTGACGCAACCTACTGCCCGTCTAAGGCGTAAAGAGTCGGTACTACCACCTTCCAGCAAATTCCCCTTTTCTTTTCCCCGCTCTACGTTCGAGAAAGAGTCAGAGGGCATTCGTGAGCAAGAGAAGAAGCAACAAGGGCAGGAGTGGTTGGTCACCTAAGAAAGAAATCGAATCTATTTCCCCGAAACGAATATCTACTTGACACGCATATTTTCCTAGAAAGGAAGCGAAGAACCACCTTTTCTTGCCCATTTGATTGGATTGATGAAGGCATCTTCCTGATTTGGAATTTGGACGGAAGAAAGGATAGTTAATCTCGCACTTCCCGAGCGTTGCAAAGATGAGGAGGAAAATTCATTCCGAGCTATGAAAAGGAATCAAATTAGGTTACCGACCCGGCTAGGTTCTTCAAGAAAGAGGGCTAGGCACAAGAGAGGAGATGGATATTCAATCAGAGATTTCCGCTCTTCAAGCTATCTCATCAGGTAATTCAGTAGTCACTTATCCCACTATAGCCTTAGGATTAGGGTACGAATCGGCTGTGGGTCCTCTTTCCTTAGTGCCAAAAGCTCTGACTTCAATATTAGGAGATGATTCTGTACTACTGTTTGGTGGAGGAAATGCACCTGGTGCTCTAGCTAAGCGAGTGCCTTTAGAGTGTACAAGCTCGTAATGAAGGAGGAGATCTTGCTCGTGAAGGTAATGATCTTCTTCGTGAAGCGCGGTCTTCTTTGATTCTGAAACGAAAGAAAAGGTCTCAACAACTGACCTTACCCTACTCAACGAATGAATCAGTGACTCAACCAGCTAAAAGACCTGCCGAAACGAAACTGGCTACTTAGCTTCTTCTCCCGAGGGAGAAACTGAAACCCCTGGCACTCAAACCGTATTTCTCCTACATCTGTTGCGAAAGCCAAGTCCTTTGCTGTGAGGAAAGCAATAGCTGGTTCTGAAGACAGAAAGTTGATACGTAGGGGTCTCTCTTTGAGAGCAGCTTTCCTCTTCTTCCTTACCGGAAGAAACTAAAGAAAGCAAGGTCTGGTGTCGTTACAATGAACGTCAATACTCTTTTTCGCATGCCCTCTCCCTATTGGTCGAGTCACTTTGTACCTCTCGACTTTGACTCTTTCCCCGGCATGTGGGATTCTCCTCCTGGTGATTCAGACTTTACGCAAGCAGACACTCAAACAAACTTCCTATCCCGGTGAAGAGGAAAGAGAAACTCCACATATCGATTCTTCAGACTAAAGGGAATCCCAGGCGAAAGGTCAAACAGAGAAGATACTCTTCCACTACTCTACTCCCGTAGTCGGGGTTCCATCAACTCCTGCATCTCTTGGTCAAGCAGAAACTCCTGCTCTGGGGAATGAAGAAAGTCAATCAGTCAGGGATGGTGGGAAACTAGACTGATAAAGGAATCCTCTACCCTTTTCTGACTGAATAACTTGACTCCCGCCTACAAAGAGGAAGCATCAACTCAATCTACCAATACGCAGATACTGATTGAACAATCCCTGAAAGTGTTCTTCCTTATCAATCTTTCTCCCCTTGCTAAAGGGATGATTCCCCTAAGGAAAGGGGAAGGTTCAGACTTGATAGACTCTCTTTATGGCCTGACATCAGAACTTCCCTCAAACTTTCCTCCCCAAAATGCAAAAATTGGAAAACCAATAGTCCCGCTTCTACTGTTATGTTAGAAGGAAAGGAAAGATCCCACAGTTTCTGGACCAACCACTGTATGCGTATCAGGAAATGCTGCTTTGGCTTCTTTTTCGGAGGCAAGGGAAGATAGATTCATCAGGGGAGTCTCGTCTATATGTCTGGGTGGACTCAAGGGGGGGCCCATCTGTTTCAGAAGGTCTGAAGATTCATTTCAAAAAAAAGGACAAATCCGATTTTCATCCAATTGATTCAGTTGCTCCTGTTCGGTACCCTCATGGAAGTAAGGAGTCACTACCCCTTCTTCTATTGATAGGAACTCCTTATTTCTCAACCTTACCTTAGTGGATAGGGGTAAGGGAGGGACATTTTCAAAAGGAAGAGATGTTGGACCAGCCAGGCTCTCGAGAGAAGGAATTGACCAAAGCATTGATTGGAGGAAGGAGTCCTTTCTCTGACTGAAGGGAACATCTGAAACGCTTCCTTAGTCTTAGGGGAAGCAGAAATCTTAGGTTGAGCAATTCCCCATGCATACTCTTTGATTAACAAGGTTTCCTATTCATAGAGTGTGTTCCTTTGCACTTTTTTCCGGTCGAAGTAGGGCGAACCGTCTTTTCTTTGAGAGTGTACCGGTCTGATTGTGAATGTCGGCCCAGTCAGTCCTCTGATTTTTGAGGGTTTCCAGTTGCAGAGTCTGATCTGGTCTGAGATGCCTCTCTCTTATATCTTTCTATCTATAAAGAGTTGAGTAAGCGGGAACTTGTCTTGACTTTCAGTAATTTGAATATTATCAGTATACCCTTATTCATGGGACTCAGCCGAGTCGGGCTTTTCTGGCCTTAGGCCAACAACGGAAAACCTAATTCTTGGCAAACTCTTTGACTTTTTGAACTAACCAAGTCTGAATTCCCTTTTCGTCTGATCTCAGATTCCGGGGCCCTTCCATTTTTGAGAGCCAGATCTCTTTATACACTAAAACGGCCGAGATCTACAATTTCAATATTTAGCAGATAAGAGAAGACACAAAGGGAGGAGTTCTTCTTAGCCCTTCTACTCTTTGATATTTGATAGAAGTTTCTCCTTTGTTTGTTAGCAAGAAAATGCCTTCTTAGGAAGTTTCTCATGCTTGAGAATGCAATGCCCTCTTATTGTTCTCGAAAGATAGAGGGAGGGAATTCTTGCACATGCAAGGACCCGATCATCGTAGATCAGTTGAACTAGACCAGATAGAACATCCAATTTTGGAAATCAAAACACACGATAGAGAAAGGCAGATCAGATAGAGAATCCACTGTGAATGCTGACGATAGCATAACTGCTAAAGGAACTTACATACTTCAAATTAGATTCATGGGTAGAAGGGTTAGAGAATACAAGGAATCGAATGCGCGGTTACTGTTGGAGGAAATGGGCCCAATTGAGACAAGTACATAGCATACGCGCAAGTTGGGCTGTGGGAGAAACCATGTTTTGAAGAATGCCTTCTCGGGAGAAACCATGTTTTGAGCCTTCTACAGATGAGGAATTGGACACTAAAAACGTGCCCTACTAGGACTGTAGTGAGGGGGTCAAAACCATCAAAGACTGTTTCACGAGTGCCTGGTCGAATTGAAAAATGGGAATCTCTCCTAGTGGCAAAATCATTCCAAATCGGTCTTTTTGCTTGGTTCAGCAAATCAGATTAAGAAGTGGCACCTGCCTTGAAACTCTTTCTGCGAATCATTGATAGAAAATCTCTAAGTCAAGTTTACAATGATCCAACCGATCAACCAACGTACCTCGCTTGCCATATAACGGAAGGACAGAAAATCATTCACTGTTTTTAGCGCGAAGTTGCTTGTTCCTCTCCTCCACAATTCTGTCTGTTTCCTCAGACTCCCCTTCGCCCTTCGTGGATTTCTCTCTCCGCCGCTGGTGCCTCTCACTTGACCCTCTCCCTATCGGTCGAGCGATGCAAGTTCCTCGCCCAGAGTGAATACCCCGCTTTTCCCTAATCTACAGATATACGGAGTCTGTCTAACTAATACTATTCTTGGGACCCCATCCATATAGTATAGTATATCTACAGAGTCCTTTTCGAGGACAAACTCACGGGTATTCGATTTACCATGCTTTCCTTTCATCGATGGCATAATCCGTGACGTACTGACGCGTGGTCTTACAAATATGTGACCGACTTCCCATTGCCAACCGTACGCCGCGTATAGTTTAGTCCTCTCTTTATGCGAGGGTTGATTCCACAGTTTCGGATGCCTCTGGCTGGGAATAAAGATCATCTTCGAGTCAGGAGCTTAGATACCCACCATATGAGATTGGCTTGTTAGCAACGCTTGGATCACTTATACCTCCTTTGATTGGGACCGTCACTTGCAGAGCGAACCTCTTCTTATTCTCCTTCCTTCGCAACCCCACCTTGACTTAAAACTGACGATTTGACAATGCGACATCAACACTTGAAAAAAAGCTCGTATCAACTCACTTTCCTTGCCATACTATGAGTCCCGTGTATCTGACACAGTAGAACTACCTAAACAATAAAGAACGGAACTAGGGTAGGGAAAAAGACAAAAAAGAGAAAGAGAAAGATCCAGAAAGGAAAGAGGAAAGGCAACTGAATCTGGACCAGCACTAAAGATCCGAATCCGACAAGTCTGAAACTCCAACTGCTTGCATCGTGCCTCTAGCTCTCCTGCAGCCTTTTTCCTCGCTTCGGTTCCGAGACTCTATACTTCCTTATGAAGTTCTTCACACTTTGTTTGCTTCTACCTCTTATGAATATGAGAACATGACATATTTCTTGAGTTATTGCTTGATGGATTGGTTGTATGTGAAAGAAAACTCTTATTCATGTGGCCTATGTCACTAGGAAAATCAATGATCTTCCCTACTGTCTGTACTGTAATAATAGGAAAGAATCTTCTCCGTTGTGAACTCCACATTCCTCCAGGAGTTCAGTTTCTATTGAGTCAGATCTGGGATTCGTTTCCAAATTCATCTCATCCGTGAAAAAGAAATGAATTGATAGAGTCAGATTCATACTTAATCTATCCCACTAGCACTAGCTCTTGGGAAACATTCAGTTGCTTCCTGTGAGGTATTTGTGTCTTCCCTTAGTCTCCACTCTTCCTTTATATCAAGGTTTAGAGTGGAAGCCAACCTGGAAGGCGCTGCCTACCCATAAACTTACTCAGCAAGTTTGGTTTGAACGGCTGAAACTCCGTAGGTCAAAGGAGTTGTGTAACACTAAATTGGTGTTCACTTCCTTCCCCAATGAATTTGAGAAAATTCTTGCGTTCATGTTCAAGGTGAACAGTGGTCCCAAGGGATTTGATGGGCTCATCGTGCCACTTGATCCTAACAATAAGTGATTTTCAGGTGTCGACTTGGCCTTACAATTAGTTACCAGAAATCTTTTCTTTCTGTGACTGGTTGTGCCGAGTTTGCCAAGCGCTTCAGGGTTCGTAACCTCAGTCAGAATTTCTCACTGATTTTGGTTAAGTCTTTACTGAATTGTTATCACCTTTTTGGTGCTATGTCCGTCTACCTTCGATATTGTATAAAGAGGGTTTCTACCCTTGTTAGGATATCGGGTGGAGGATATAGAGTACTCTCTATACTTGACCATTCTCGGTCTGCACATGTCAACCGTTTGTTGGCTATGTGGACCAAGACCACGCTTGTTCGATCAATAAAGTAGTGAAAAAGTGGCAGCTTTCCCGCCAAGAAAGAGATGATTGATTTCCAGATGTGAACTCCCTTACTGATTTGACTCCAAGAGATGAATAAGAGTAGAACTTGAATCCGAATCTCTCTTTCATTCTCGGCTTCTGAAACGACTCTTTCTGCTAGGCCCCTGACCGTCTGGGTCCCCCTCGGGGATTTGAAGATGGCCATTTATGGGACTCTCGTGCTTCGGGTCCGGACCCAATTGCACTTCTCTTATGAGATTTCTGGTTAGAAGGTCACTGAAAAGCCAAGCAACCTTCCGGTCTATCAATATGGAAGAACTCCTTTCACTGTCTCGTTGACAACTACGCTTACTCGCTCTCAATGATAGAAAGTAGCTGAGTTGATGATTGAATCCTTGTTTACTAAGGACAGAATTCCCTCAGATTGAGAATCTGAAAGAGAAATTCCTGAAACTTGACTTTCCTTGCCACTATCCCATTAGAAAAGGGATGAAGGTGGATTCCTACCTGGAAGTCTCTTCCAAACAGTGAGAAGTCAGTATTAGGAGTGAAGGCAGAGTCTAACGTATTCACTTCTCTTAAATACGAGTTCTTTTGCTCATAATATTCACCTTATTCACTCGATGGAAGTTCAGTCCTGGTATAATGTTTGTCAAGAGGACCTTATGGCCTCTTTATATAGCATATAATACCAAGGCTGCAAATGAAGATCTCGATTATTATGAAAAGTGGGTCGGACCCATCGGTCGCCACAGCCTTTGAAGGAGAATTCCTTCATGATGGCAAACGTCAGATCGCTCATCTTCGTCCAGGTAAGAGTCCAATGCGTCATTCATAATGTCAAATAGGATCTATCCTAAGGAGGAAAGAAGCATAGCGTCTTATCGTTCATGCCTCATAGCCAATCGAGAACTCAAGTTTAAGCAAGTCATGTCTACCTCAATTTTGCTCTCAAAGAATCAATAGCTATTGCCTTGATTATGATTATTCAATCTGACGCTTAGGCACGAAAGAGAAATGTCAGTCCAAGCAAGTTGCCCTGAGGGAGCAGCACCCTACTATGAATAACAGCAGTTCCTAGCCTGGGCATCATATCATCACTTTGATATGAGATACGCTATTTATTCATATGAATTAGTCATAACACCACAATCCAACAAACCTTCCCCACTAGACTGGAGTAGCAAGAAGAGAAGCCTACCTAGAGCAGAAAAAGCAAAGTCAAAGACAGAAGAAAGGGGCCGAGGAAGAACCTGAGATCATGGAGTTGGAATAAAATTCTCATTAATCAAGAACTGTTCTTCCATACTGTCCTATGGGAAAGAAAGACTGTAGGACTGTAGCGGTCGGGAGCCACAGAAAGGAAAGGGATGCGAAGAAAGGTTCATCAAGCAGAGTAGAATGAAACCTTGAAGGCCATGAATAACCACCATGTCGTTGTTGAAGAGATCAGGTTGTGTGATCTCTACCCTTCCGATAAAGACCGTAACACTAGCAGTTGTGCTGGTCTTTCTATTGACCGAATTAGAGGTGACGGTGATGCAACGACCTGGACTCAAGGTCTCGATCTTGGTACCAAAAGCAAGTCTCCGCATATAATCAATTGTGAAGAGACCAGGAAGGGGAAAAATGCCTCTTGGATTAAGGAAAGAGCGCCAAGCGCATGCGCAAAATGAGAGCTAGAGGAATGGGAAGACAAGATCATTCCCAGCCATATACCAAAAGAAATGATTGAAATAGAGCGAAGAATGTAAATGCAGGCTACTAGTCGTTTTGATCTTCGTTTTTCTTTCTAAGGTAAGGTCACAATGAGTTTAAGGAGAGCGTAACGAATACCGTAGAATCACAATTGCATGAGTGAAAGTTTGGGCCTTCTAGTGCTCAGTAGATATTAAATTTTCCAGAAGGGTTGTGGAAGAGTAGTCTAAGGAATACTGAATCCGCTGACCAGGAATAAAGGTCACCTTTTGGACTGCCATGCCTCCTTTCCTTTGTAAGGATGAAGTAGATTCCACCACCTAAATAGTGAAGGGTTCTTCAATTCAAGTAATGCGTCAGGCTGTCTTAGAACTCAACTTCATCTTGGGAATATCAGAATGGTGTAAGAGGCCTGGGTGTGACGTCCAGATAAGACTTTTTTGAGATTAGTAGGCGGGGACCCAAGAAAAGAGGGAATGAAGATTTTCTCCACAATGCTTCTTTCCTTTACATAACCTTGATGTCATTTTGAACCTATTGGTGAAACTAGTTAGTTTTTTGTCGGACGATTTGTTGAATCGCCAAACTTCAAAAGTCAAAACTTTGTGCAATCTATATACGGATGATAGAGGTCTTAGCCCAATATAGACAATATGCACCCACCTGATGAACCTAGTTCGATTAACTATATCGGCTGAATGCAGTCCCTGATCCAATCGTTGGCCATGGAGTAGTATTGTTAGTTGGGGGGCACGTAGGTGGAGGAACCTGCTACCTGCTATTTGCTACTTTGGTTTAGCACTACGATAGCGGGTTGATTGAGAGCAGAGAATAAAGACTATTACCTTCAATGGTATGACATAATATGAGGGATCTATTCTAAGTAGTATCCTTACCAGCCCTTGACATATGAACTCAGGGTAGCCACAGTGCCATGACCTCTTTGATTTCTCTTTCTTCTTTCTCCAGTATTTCTTGTTGGCGTCTAAAACATCATTGATGGACGTTTCACATGACATAGTAGGTGAGTGAATGTGTTTATTCTACCTTCGAAAAACGCGACCAATAAGTCAGCCGCATTAGCAGTTCGCGTGAAATCAGCCTCAAAAGCAAAAAGACAGAGGTAGGAGATTAAGAACCAGACCAGTAGATTATGGTACTTACGAGTAAAGGTAGAAGGGAACTGGCCGCCATTAACTAATTAATTAGGTCTAGGTAACGAATCAGTCTTTGGGTTTCAAACAGCCACAGAAACCAAATCAAGATCAGGATCCACTATGACAACAATCAAGCATTTGGTCGAACTCTTTTTTGGTGTCAAGGTAATAGCTATGAATAGCCATCGACTCCCGGGAAAGGGTAGAAGAATGAGACCTATCAAGTAAAGGACATAGAATGCATTACAGACGTATGATCATTAGGCTTCAACCGGTCTATTCCACCTGAAAAGAAGTTCAATCAAAAGAGGTTGTTTTAGCATTCAGATAGATTGATACAAAACATCTATCCTCTCACTGAAATCCTCCTAAGCCCATTCCCTAGCTGCTATCCAAAGGAAAGTCCCCTCATGAGAACTTCATCACACAAGTCCTCTAAAAGTCAAGATCTTTCATCGTCAAATTTGAAAAATGTGTAAATGTGTTGCTTTTCGAGCATCTTATTGTCACAGGGGATGCTGAACAAAGATTGACTCAATCCACAGTTCTGAAAGATGGGTCTGATTCTCTTTTTGAATTAACAAAGAAAAAGAATTCATGGTTGAGGCCCACTCTTCCATCTCATGAAATAACTACTGGAATAGCGGAAATCGGGTACAAAAGGGAAAGCGTTCCCCTTCATCAAACTGTCTGCACTTGCTAGGGCATACCCGATCACCTGGCGGGACCCAATGTCAAAGGGTCCCCACCACCTGACTTCAAACCATATGCTGGCTTACAGAACTACAGCACTGGATTCTCTCATTCATGTTGAAAAGAGCTAACAACCGTCGATATCGGAACACCTGGATAAGTGAACTCCACTCCCATTTCCAAGAGACAAAGACACGTTTTTGAATACCATTTGATGACCATTGGTTTAAGGCGATTGGGGCAAGATACCATCGGGAGAGGATTTGGAGTACATTGAACTCGACAAGCGAACCCTAGTACGATGCGATGCTTGAAAGTCAATTGCACTACTGGATGTCTATCTTCCCTGCCAAGAGAAGAGGCCAAGACTTTTCTTTTCTTGAAGACTGGCTGGCGAGCTTAGCTCTCATCCTGTAGCTGCTGATAGCCGGTCGATAAGCAGTAATCATGAAATCTTTTGTCAGTTCTTCTTGCCCCAATTTCCCCCTCAGTGCCTTCTTCGATTTCCCTTTCAGTAGAGGAAACCCTCTACTTCTATTTCAGTGGGAACAAAATCCATCAATGAAGAAAGACATTTAGACGACGGGTAAGATGCTGACTTTGCCGGGTTCTTTCATTCAAAATGAATTGAACCGGGTGTAGGATCGATCCCTTCTAGTAGCCCCACGCTTCCCTAATTCTAGTTAGTGACTTCGCTACCTTTACAGAAGACCGAGAGTCAGGGGCTACCTTAAGCCATGCTCCTACTAAACCTAAACCACCAAGAGCCGTTCGATAGTCAAATAGAGTTGTTGAGGTTTCTTTAATATAGGCTTAAGTTCACCTTCCTAGTTCTAGTGATGATAGTCCCCCACCCAGTATAGTCGAGAAAGAAACCCCGTGCGTGATATAGCCAATAAAGAAAATGCGTAATTAGGGAAAAGATATTCCACTTCTGGTCCCTTCATTTAAGAAATAGATAGACTCTTCCCCGTTGCCTACGAAAATCATTCCGGATGTTTTGCCGTTCTCCCCCGTCTCCAAATAGACGATTGAAGCAGGGAGACAGTTGATGATGATGGTGCCTCCGGGGGACACGGAAAGGGATGCAAACCAAAAATCTTCCTGCCTTTCTATCGGATTCTCTCTGTCCCCCCTACTCATTTATTGAAACAAAAAAGAACAGATTTGTGAACCGAACAAGCAAAGAAGAAATTGCCACTTGACTCATCAGCGAGACTTGAGAAAATCTTCATCCCGCTTTGCCTCATGGGTTCGACTCCGCCCTCTCCCCTGTGTATCTATGTCGTTTATTGTTAATTGACTTCTGGTATCTGTTCCAAAGCTTTGGCAAGCAGACGAAAGACAGAGAGAGGGTCGTGATGCATAGAAAGAAACCTTCGATTGTGCGATGTGATCAACAATACAAAAAAGCAGGGCCTGATCCCGTCTCGTGGCACCCCCCCGAATGGAGTCAAAAAGCCTTCATCAATCATCCCTCCCCTTTCATTCCAATTCTCCCACAATAGACAAGTCAAAAGTCACAACATGTGGGGAAGGAGAGTACTCCAAAAAGCGTGGACTTCACCTCCCGGAATAGAAATAGGTATTCGAAGCGGTCAAGTCAGGGCCCCGAAGTATATGACAAGGAGGTGATCATTCAGTAAAGCCAGGGGAGCATATATTGTTTGTGAAATCCCCGGGGCGAGACTGATTTTGATCCGTCATCTCGCAGGTGAATATACTCGATCGGGGAAAGGAGGTCAGGGTAGACGGTGGAAAGGTCGGTAGGAAAGGGGGATTGATCTGCGACAAGCATATAAAAAACAAACAATTACGGAGACGAGATGTACTCATGACCCGTAATGGTACCTGCCTGAAACCCAGTCACCCTCTATGCGACCTTTTTTTTGTTGTAGAACCCAATTTCTAGGCCCATACTTGAGAGGAATACAGACTTGACCATTTCATGGTGTATAGTTTATGCCTCAAGGCTGGCCTGACTCTTTGGGTACCTCCCATTAGTCGGAGGACATGGAGTAGACGAGAGGAATTGGATCGCACCTCACTCAACTCATATCAAGAATCGACCGGCGGGAAATGAGATGCTGCCAAAAATCCCGGGAAAACGCAAAAAAGGCCGATTGGAGATCTTCTACCTAGATAGTACACTGCTTCCCCAGACATAGTACCAGACTAATTCTGTCTACTGAGACCTAGATTATAGAGACTCTACTTAAAGAATGTATCGCCATGAGCCAGCCTGCCCCTACGAAAGAATTGAATCAGTAACTGACTTCGCTATTATATATGAATATGATCCCACCACTTTCAACTGATTCAACAACAACCATTCTTCTTCCAAGAGAAAGAAGAGCAAGAACATAGCTTATTCTGCATAAACCTTCCTTTATGCCTCTGTCGTCTTTTGACGGGTTAAGGCCTGCTGAGACAATAGATAGTTAGGCAGGTGGCCTAGCCCTTTGGTGATTCTCGCTCCGACCTGGATTTTGGATTCGCGTAGTGAGAAATTCCAATTGGCTTTCTTTGTTTGCTTTCCCTAAACTTAATCGAATCTTTATGCCCCATAATAAGAGAAATTGGCTTTTTCTGGTGAAAACTGAGATGTTGGTCCATTCAAGTCTCCTTTCTTCCTATAAGAATTCCCCTATCTCTATATCCATTTCTCTTTGCTACCTAGAAAGGTAGTCTCGCTTTAAGCGTGGCAGTCACGCTAGTCTCGCTACTCATTGTTCTATTCAGTCAATGGGAGGAATAGCCAGATCTTTGCCTTTAGTTCCAAACCTTTCAGTCAGTAACGGAACTGACTCTCCTCTAGTTCCCTACTTTTTTTGAAAGAATTTCTGCTACTTAACTAGCTGATCTATCTGCTAGCTGCTTCAAACCTTTGAGTCTCGTACCTAAGAAAGTTCCTATTCCTTCGGTTTGGTCAAGCATCTTTGGTCTCAGACTCTTCGGATTCGTCTTATGGTGCAGAGGACTTTCTCTTTACTGGATTTTGGCTTGAAGTTACTCCCCTCTAAAGAAAGGGGGTGGGATCAACAACTCCAAATCCTAATTATCCCACTGCATTAGCATCTGATCTAGCTGCTATTCTGCTCTCTTTCTCTAGATTCTGTTTTGGTGAAATCTCTCTCCGTTGAATTCTTCGATGCCTCTTTGCGCCCCTCTCCTAATGCCGCGTCCCTATCCTGTGAAAGATGAAGAAGCTTTGAGACTTTATCTGGGCCTAACAAAGTTCGATTCTCTCCATGCCATGTCTTCAAAACCTTAGCGACTTTCCTAGTCTAGCTCCGCCAACTCTTCTGCTTTTAGCCTCTTTCAACTATGCATTGGTTAAATGGAAATGGTAAGTAGTCACTGTGACTCTTCACTCAACAACTAAACTAGAGTCATCCAGCTACTGATTTATTGGGGTTAACTCCAACCCTTGTTAGTCTTATCCCTACTATTATACTTTTTCACTCCTCTCCCTATCGGTCGAGCGTGTTACACTCCTCTGTCTTAGGTATCAGGTTTCTTCTCATCTGTCTTAGTACTCTCTTCTAATGTATGGTTAGTTCCCTCCCTTTTTTCTTCTCTATCTAATATCGTTCTAGCGTCAGTAAGACTGGTCTCTATCTCTGTATTATTCTGAATAGAAGAATATTCTTTGTTCTCTACCTCACTTCCCTCCTTCAGACGTCATTTTTCTTCTAGAATAGAATGATCAACCTATAGTTGAATTATTTGATTCCTTAGTGAAGCAATTATTCTTTTTCCAACGGCCAGACAAGTCTGATATATTTAATGGTAATGTATCCACCCCCACTTTCGGTTTCAAATAATTGTATCCTCTTTAGGTCTTGGGACAACCGGAGATTGTAACTATTCGAAGTCGAGTTCGAGTGTGGGCAACTGAAACTTGAAGTTAGATTTCACTTCTACCTGTGTCTTAAGATAAGGGTTGGCGTACTGCTTCTCGATCAGGTTTTTAGTCGGTCCCTTGAATTTCATCACATTTTGCTCGTCCACTGTTTTCAAGTAATATGTTTTCGATGCTACAAACATACCTTTGACAACTATTTCCTCCAACTTCAACTTACCTAGTATAGTGTTGGAGATTCACTCCGAAGGTAGAGGACTTCCTAGTACAATGGAGTCTGTGTCTGTGTAGCTTTTGAAATGAATGGATACATATAGATCCTAGAACAGGCAGTGATAGCTGCAGCTAATTGAATTGTAGAGTTATGCGGTGGATCCCACCGATCCTCACCATCATTCATATTGTTATGGTACCATAACACCCAATTGTTTTCTTTAAGCTTATGAGCGTCTATAAATGAATCCTTCTTCATATATATGTTATATATATTGTCATCGCAGATCAAGGTTCTCGTCCTCCATCCATCTGGGCCAGTTAATGAATGGGATTCGAAAGTAGTTCAAAGACAGGGAAAGGCCTTCTTCTTTTGACAATTCTTCGTAAAGGTTATTCAATAATTACCAATTGTATTCAAAACATTACCGCACCTCATGCTCCCCGACTCTAAGGGAGAGAATGAATCCCCTATTTCTCAGTGGGGGTCGCTCACACACGGTGTTCGAGAATCCGATTTTTTGTGTTGATTGTGCATGGCCCCTACTATAAAAGTGATCCCACTCTATGAAGCAAACACATCTGCTCAACCAGAGTGACAGGAAAGTGATCTCGAAAGAAAAAGGTTCAGAGAATTGACATGGAAAACCACTTTCTTTAAATAATTTGTCGCTCATTCAAACAGATCCCAGTCACTGTACTTTCAGGGTTGATACCAAACCGACCATAAAGAGAGTTCATCAGGCCAAATATAGGATAAGGGAACATTACCCTCTTTCTTGGCTTTTGACCTTTTTTCAAAGAGTGTGTCCACATAGTTGACAAAAGGGCTTTCCTTCTTCTCAAATATGTACCCTCTGCGTGACTTCGTAACCCTTTTGGCATATTTCTTCACTGTAGTAAACTCCTGTAAAGGAACCTGTAGGGAATATGAGAGTGTCATCTTGATTTGGATATGGTAGAAAGGGTCTCTTGAGGTTCTCTGGACATGATACATATGCCTCAAGAAATCCATACAAATCTTCTATATTGGTTGTTTCGAATTGACCTACCCATTGTTCCACCAGGCATATGGAAGTTCTTCATGATAAAAGGATAC
Source organism: Alisma plantago-aquatica (assembly GCA_963693085.1). Lineage (NCBI taxonomy): Eukaryota > Viridiplantae > Streptophyta > Magnoliopsida > Alismatales > Alismataceae > Alisma > Alisma plantago-aquatica. The sequence continues at coordinate 589,467,734 of OY856410.1, forward strand.
AATGAATTCACATTGTAATAGTCAAGATCCTTACCATAAGGAAGATAGACACCAGCATGACCTCCATAGTAACCACGGCGAATGAAAGTATCTTCATTCAGGTTTGGAATATGGATTGGCCATTTGACAGAATCGTCAGAATTCTGATGAAATATAGTCAGAGCAAGAGATGGAAGTTCAATCTTGTTCTCAATATCAACATGATAAGCTTCCCAATAGATATCTTGTGCCTTCCTCATTATTCGAGCAAGTAAGATGATGTCCTGTTTCAAATACTCTATGAAACTTTCAAGTAGATTAGACACAGACACTTCTTCATGGTTGATGTCACCTTTACTACCTAACTATGGGCATAAATGTTGAGCAAGATCGTCCAGACCACCAGGGATCAGATTCTTTGAGTCTCTTAAATGGAAGAGCATCTTCTTTTGTTTATAAATACTCAAGTCATAAAGATGATGGTTTCTAAACATAGGTTGTCAATCAAAAATGAGAAGTTCCCGTGATTTACGGTTTATGTATATCGTACCCTAAGACGAGAGGATTGGGCTTAGAACAACGGTGGATAAGATCACATCTTCATGACAAGAGGTGTACACCTTAGGCCTCACTCAAGGTAATGGGCCAACCCTTACGAGTCCAAAAAAATTGGATCTTCTTTGATGATAAAACCACAGATTGGGCTTAATTCAAATCCCTTCCCTATTCTAAAGGTATAGGACCCCGACAGCCTATAAGTAAGTAAATTGTCCTAAGGGGACAAAGAGCCCATATAGAACCCCAAGCAATCTGACAGGCACACGCAGTCACACAAGACAGAGTGGACCTATGGGAAATTGATTGGCTTTATTTCCCGTCATCTAGGGATAGAAAAATAAAGAACACCTCCACTATACTAGGAGGGGATTCGCGCCGGATGGAACAAGGCACTTTGAACCATATACTACTGTTGCAGGAATGAAAGGCAGCCTCGGAACAGAATTATGCTGCTTGCTGGGCCCTGATGGTGGAACTGGCATTTTTGGGGGGAAGAAAGCGGCCCCCTTTTTCGGCAGAGTGGGCAGCACCGCTTTCTCTCGTGTAGCTGTGATGTCATTTAGAAAGAAGACAAGAAGAAAAAGCAGTATTCCGCGAATTCTCGCCATCACTGGAAAAGAAATTAAGCTACAGGCATCAAGGGACCGAGATTTGAGACTGCTGCAGAAGAGGAATCGAAGGGGTTGGTTGGAGGGTAAGGATAGCATGATTGACTGGTTGTGGACCCCCTTTGCTTCATGTGATTTGACTTTCATTTGGACAGATCCAGCGTCTGTGGGCTTCCATCGAGTAAAGCAGGCTTGACAGGCCCAAGTCTTCATTTGTTTTCTTTGATGGTTCATGTAAGTTGGGTTCATTCGGGCCCTCTTGGGACACCCTGTGGGCCAATGCGTATAAGCTTGGGCTTTGCTAACGTGGCTCATTTGATGACTCAGTACATGGATGTCACGAGTCTATTGGCATGGAAGATTTTTGACGTAAGCTGGTTGTACTTGTAAGTTCGTTCAATTCACACAGGCAGTGTGATTTGGGGATCTTTTGTTTGGTAGCTAGAGCCAGCCAGTTTTTCATGAAAAAGGCATGAGAGTCTTCAACTGCAGAAAAGTCGTGCGGAAAACTAGTCAGAATTAGGCCTGCCATCCAATTCATGCCGCATTGCGAGATCCCTCTAGCACTCTATAAATGGAGACTCGATCAGTCACTTCATCAAATGAAAATCAAAGAAATTGAGTTGATGGAGTAGCCAGTGCCCTTGAGTTATTATATTTGGTATCACCTTCTCTCATCGTTAAAGGCGCCGCAAGGCACTCAACTAGAAAGAGTGGATGTTAGGCACGCAGGGAAGTATGCGCTGGCACTAGCCCTAGGCATGGATTCTTCTTTGATTGAAGGAACGGGACAGAAGAGAACCAGAACCATATCCTTCACACATTCAGTCTGATCTTATCTGCACTATTGCCCGCTCATAGCTGTACTGTATGAGATTAGTTCTCCGTCTCCCCTGCCCTGTTAGAACAGTATGGTCTGTATAAACCTGAAAGGAAGCCATTCATAATAGGGAGTTTCTAGCCATCTTTCTTGAGGAGTGAGAAAAGTGACCAATAGCCAAACCCACTATGAATGAGAGAAAAGTATAGACTTTCTTATTTCGACCCTTATTTAGATTATAGAATCAAGAGCATTGACATCGAAAAAAGGCCAATGAACATAGGCTTAGCGTCTTCCACTGAATTTCCGAGTCATGGCTTAGGTAAGGAAGCCTAGCAGCTCAATTGAATTAGGCGCAAGAAGCTCCAGTTACGCCGCTTGACCTAGTCATCGCAGGGGCACAGCGCTTAGTTGAAAGACACTGTGCTTCAAAAGATATCTAAGCCCTAGAAGGACGATTGCTTATCCCACCTTCAGGCATCGGGATCAGAGTGTCACCTATGACTAAGCTCAGTGACTAGCAGAATTGTCATCATCGTCGTTCTTCTTCATCACAGGCCAACTGAACCGCTCAACCATAGGGAAATGAGGAACCCATAGGACTGGCCTAAAGTGCCTGCCCCCTCTTCATCTTCCGAGTCATGCCCGGAATGAGTCCTTTGCCCTTGAGATCTATCATCTATCAAATAAAGTTCAGCTGCTTGCCGTCTAAGATGACTAATAGAAGCTCAATCGAACAAACCTTGCCTAATAGACTGGAATGGGGTTAGCCAGAACAGGCAAAAAAGATCAACGTTAGACAAGAAAAAAAGCAACGCACATGACCTCTCGCTTTGCTCGATTTGTACCGCATACTCTTTTTCGATTGAACCCTTTTCAAAACGTATTAAGGCACAGGAGCAACCAGAGGCAGGGATCAATTTCTCTCCTTGGGCTCGGAAAAGCACCGCATCTAGGTAAGCGGCATCCAATTTCATTGATTCACCAGATCTTCCATCTACGAAAATGGAAGAGATGTCTGTTAAGGTCAGCTTCATGAAAGCAAGAAAGTTTAGCGAAAATAGAGATGGATTTTGCCCAGCCGTTGTCAGATCAATTCCCATTCATTCTTTAATGGAATAGGGAACGGGCAGAGCTGTGGCTATCAGGAATGGGCGATAGCCTATGACTAAAAGTGCCGACTATCTATGAATGCCCATTGTGGACACTCGGGCTGGCCGGTAAGTATTTAAGAAAGGCCACTTTGGTTTGGAAGCGATTCTTGAAAGTCTGGGTCTTCTACTACATCACTGGTGAGAGAGGTTCCATGTGGTATGAGGGAACCCGTTATATGGTAGCTTTAAGCCGCGGCCCCAATCTTCTTTTTTCTTATGGGTGGGTCCCATTATTGAGACATCCTGGAAGGTAGTACCATCACTTTAACCAAAGAAAGACTGACCTTCGCTTTACCCATGCCCATGACTCTATCTTTCCATGCCTTTTGACCTTCCCATGTAGAGGCAAAAGACACTTTCATACTTCCTTCTGTGGAGGGAAAAGAATGAACCTTGACTTTGGTATTGACCTTATCTATTGGTCTTTCTTATCGACAGTTCCTTCGCTCGGATATTAGGAGTGACTATACAAGGTTGTCCAGAAGAAAGGTGTTATCAACAGTAGGAACATTCCAGTGCTTAGCAACAAGCAACAATAGCAGCATAGGTTTAGCTATATTCGGAGTGAGGAGTGGTTATAAGAAAGAGGCCAATCAAGGTGTACCCCGGCAACTCCCCTCTATTTATATTTCCTATTATCTGTTGATCGCTTCAAAGCAAGGTCCGTGGCCAACAAGAAGGAATCGATGACTTTGAAACGTTTAGTCCGGTTGTCCAACCTGCCACTATCTGTCTTCTTCTCACTCATGTTGTTCACCATAACTGGATGATTCAACAATTGCATATACAGAATTTCTTCATGGTGTGTTAGATGAGGAAGTGTATATGGTACAACCTCAAGGGTTTCTCGGAGTACCCTACGCATGTTTGTCATCTTAGCAAGTCTCTGTATGGGCTTAAACATGCTCCTCACCCATTGCGGAAAATTCCCCACGAGGCCACCTACCTTGACCAATGGATTCTTGCTGTTGTGGGATCGGAAACTTCTGCAGTGGTTGGAGTTGCTGGTTGAACATCGAGGTGGATGGTTGGTCGTACGCGGGAGTAGGCTGAGGTTGACTGTATACATAGGGCCAGACGCGCCTTCTTGCTTTAGCCAAACCAACCCCTCGGGGGCGAAAGGGGGGAATATCCTATCTCTGGGCCTGACCTTCCTGGAGCAGAGCAAACTCAAATCCCCAGAAACGTTGGATGGAGGAAGCAGTAGGAGGCAAGGATGTAGTAGACACAGGGGGAAGGGGAGACACTCTTGGATGGTAGAAAATGCGTGTAGAGTGCTCGATGACGCAATTGCTTTCTCCCAACGGAAAAAAAGAAAAGAAGAGAAAGAACTGGGAGTTGTCGCCTACGGTTGCTTGCTTACCAAATCATCCTGGCCGTCCATTTTGCTCGATTATTCTTGAAAACACTTCTCCTTCAAAAAACTACTCACTATCAAAATGAAAGACGATCAATTATCTACCCAAGAATACCGAGAGTCCCACATACGAGAAAAGGTCACAAATAGAGTTGAACCAAGTAACATTGCAAAGGCATAATGATAGTAGGGTCGGGATATCCCCGCCCTCCAAACCGGACGTGAGGGTCTCCCCTCATCCGGATCTCCATAGGGGAATCTCTACTCACTACTTCCCCTAATATCCTCCCTTTAGCACATCATGGGGGTTTACAGGATATCCCAGAGTCTCGCTCGGACCCCATACCTCGATTTGAATCGAGAAATATAAGACGGAGGGCAGTCCCCCGACTCCCCGGGGAGTCCGTCCGGCTGCTCTTGCTGAAATCATTACTCTTCATTCTCCCGTGCTCTAGCAATTGCGCTCCCTAGACCCAAGATAAGAAATCCGAGGAGACAGGCAGTTCATGAATGAATGGGGATCCCTATCAATATCAAAATGAAGCTCGCTCCTTGAAATACCACATTATTCAAGTCATGAGTACAATATGAGACAATGGAATGCAATAGGATGGATGGTAGAGGGTTGCCTGTGCCCAAAAACAATGATTCACTTATCCCCTTGTCCATAGGGACCTCGTGGCATACAACCGCAACGACTCCAGCTTCCTAGCCGTCCTTTCTCTCTTTCTTTTGACTGCCTCGTGGACAGACGTTTGAAAAGAAGGGAATTCCCACAGTGAAGGCTCGCGAAGCAGACAGCAAGCCCCCACTACCTGCCGGTTCCTTTGTAGAACTGGAGAAGGAGGGGGTCACGTGACACCGGGACCCAAGGAATTCTCCCGCCCTCGCTTACCCCGTGGATGGGATTCATTCACTTGCATTCCTACTAGCACTACTAAAAGCTCCGGTCTTAACGCCCCTACTACATCTGTGCAGACTTTCCTCAGGTTTGTAGAGTCGGGTTTCCCATTTACCCACAACGGAGGAGCCGCCCCCACCAATCAAACCAGGCAGGTGGCCACGATTCATAACGCACTCTTCGCACAACAGATCCACTTTGAAGTTGACTTATTTGCTCGGCCAATCGTCGGAATGTGTATGAGATACCATAATGGCCCAATATCTCAATAGCACCCTTGTCTAAAGCTTTGAATGAGACTGAATATCCGAAACGCGGAAACGATCTGACTAGAAAGTCATTCAAAACTTGATCGAAGAACCAACGTTTATTGAAGAAGCAATAGAGTCGATTACAAAAAGTACGGGATTGAAAGGCTCGTTGGAATTGATCCGTTACGGGATTGACATTATACGCTACAGAAGCACCTGAAGTACTAAACAGAATAGGTATGAGTTTTGTAATGGTTGGAGCAGCAAACTCTGATTCGGCAAGAATCTCATTTTTTGGTAGTACGATGGGGGAATTGGTCCAAAAATTGGATAGGGGTCAAGATGCAGCCGGGCGCCGGCGGCTTACTCGACGTGCCCCCCCGAACCGTGCAAAATGGTCGCCTATTACACAGCTCAGGAATCTGCCTGGGGTGAGTGTACCTATTATTCGTAGGTGGTACGGTGCACGCGGGACCTCGGTTTGCTGCGTGGACTTCCCCTTCATTTCCCCCTATGTCTCTTTGACCCGCTCCGCCGAGCCAAAAGGAAAGAACCGCCGGAGGGTAGAGGAGGGACAAGTTCGTCGTCCGTAAAGGACTGGAAAAAAGACACGCTCCGAACTGAGAGTTAAGAACACTTGACCTTACCCTTTGGCCGGTGGAATCAGCAAGATTGAACCGAGGCCCTGACGGCCCCCGCCGGGGGGACAACCACACCCCATTTCAAATGGGATTTGTCCCGTAGACAGACGAGCAAGAGAACCCGTAGGATTTCCTTTTCCTCTTCCCATTCTCACTTCTGTGGGTTTCCCCAGGAGAGGAAGATCTGTGAGAACTCTGACCCTCTTCAGAATTCTTGGGGAAGGACTTCTGCGGTTCTCCGGTATCCACCAGCTCGGCAGACTTTTGGTGCCATACCTTCCCGACGTTGTGTACCGCCCGGTTCGCGACCCCTACTACATCTACCTTGACGATATTGACTAAAAAAAAGTACGTTTCGAAGAGGGCACGTCCCTAACCCCCTCTTTTTTATCTATATGAGATCCACACCTTGACACCTGAGATTCCGTAACGAGTAGATACTTCTGCGGAAGCATAATCGATTTTCTGTTCCAATACATTACGAGTTGTTTTTCCATACTTTCCGCATTTAGTTTGGGATATTTCCGCACCTTTTCATCGACCTGAACAACAAATACATATCCCCTCCACCCCTTTTGTCCTCCTGGAGGAAATATCCTTAACTATGTGACTCAAAATGGAACGAAATGATCTTCTTTTGTTCCTCGGTTGAAAAGAGATGTCTTGAGCAATCGGAGAAGCACTTTGATAAACAAATTTGATCTTTACTGACTCAATGGAGGTCTCCGTCTTTGTTCTCTCCGACAAAAAGGATCGCATTTTTTTTCACTTCATTCAAATAAGAGTTGTACCCGTACGGAATTATTCTATTTCTAAGTATGATCTCTAGCATCATCTCTATTCCCTTTATCAATTCTCCGGTACTACCGGGTTCCCTGCATTTCTCTATCAATTCCCTGACCTTATCCTTACCCATGAGGTTCCAACATTTTTGACTTAATTGACTCCATAGTTGTTCTCGGCCCTGCCGGGTAGACCCAGCCCCATCCCTGGGAAAGAAAAAGGTAGCACCGAAGAAAGGAAAGAGCGAGATGGTGGTTTTTGTTGTTCCCTCTATTTTTGGCCTCTTTTTGGCTTGGGCCAAACAATTTTTCTCGCTAGTGGAGCTTTCTACAAAAAAAGCGATGCGAGAGCGTATTCGGTGCCCCCGCTTCGTTCCCCGAATCCCCGATGGTTCAGACAGGCCCGGTGCCACGAAATGATTGAGAACTACGACGAGGTCGAAATTCATTTTGTTCTTTGTATTTCTCCAGTATTGCATGACCGAATAATTCAAGGAGGGGCGCACTTTGGGGAGGGTCCTTTTTTGTGGATGAGTCTTCGGGCCGTCAGAGCGGGACTTCTTTGGTAAAAAGAATTTGAATAACTTCATTTTTCTGAGGGAGTCGTCATTTTCTATCAGGAAGTCCTTGTAATTTACAAGCCCGACGTATTTCGGATGCGCAGATGCCCCGCTGACCTGAAGTTCTTTAGAATCCGAAGGATGATTCTTTCTTGATGGTGATCGGCCCGATCCATGGTATCCATAGCATTGCATTTTTTTCGGCCAAATCTGGATTTCGTTTTGCTTCTGCCTTGGGGACCCCCCCCATTCTGCCCCCCCAAAAGCCTCCCGGCCTCTCACGTCGGTTCGTTCTTCCTCCGAACCCTTGCGAAGACACCCGATCGGCCCGACTTTCCCAAATGCCCACCACGGGCCCTTCTCCTTTCCGGGTCTTGAAAAGTCGCGTGGTTTCTGTCCACGGGGCAGAGGCAGAAAGAAATGAATGAATGTCCCTTTGGGAAAATGTAGAAGGAGACACCTACCTAGACGAAAGCCAAAGGTGGAGATCGTAGGTGGGTGTATCGAACCGAAATAAGATCTCAGATTGACATCTTGATACACTAATTTACCATAATAATAATCACTAAACCAACTTGAATCTGGACTACCAATCATAGCAAGTCTTACCGAAATAGGATTTCCCTTTCGTGCCATAGTTTCTACAGTCAATCTTTCCCCTTTCTTCCCTGTCCAATATTAGTTCTCGACTCATTCACTTTTGAACATGCCGAATGAGTATAGGCATCTTCCAACCCACACTCAAATAAGCATTCTTTGCCCACGCCTAAAGCCTTATATATCAGCAGGTTTACTGACCGTTTGCAAGACGACCAGCGTCCTTGTGCTCGCCTCCCCTCATCCTCAAGAGAGACAAGTGCTCTAGGCACTCTACACTTCCTATACAGTTCCCAGCATTTAAATGCGGAACCATAGGTGAACCACTGGGAGCGCTCTTCGAGCTGCTCTTTCGGGGAGTGAAACCTAGAGAAAGAATAACAAACTGGAGGAACCTTCCAAAGATCCCAACAAGAGGTGGAATACTCAGTTGACACCTTACAATACCAATGAAGATACCTGAGATGGGCCCAATCTCTGAGCAAAAGCTCAAATATCTCCTCAGCACCCGGGTAGGCGAGACGAACAGACTGGTCTTCTGACCAATCGCCAGGCTTCGCGAACCCGGGAGATATAATCCCTAACTACCCCAATACGATAAGGGTCCACACAGCCTTCATCAGGCCAATGTAGCCACAAATCAAAGGGGAGAGGGGTCAATCCTGTAGGCATACACATAAGCAAATAGTGTCGTAACCATCATTTAGACCGTGGTGGTCTCCGTCATGTGTACGTTCGGGGTAACCTGCACCCATCAAACGGTAGGATACCTGTAATGATATACCGACAACCAGTAAGGAGTGAGGAAGCCTCCGGGCCCACGGATTTGTGCGACATGCGGAGTGAGACGGGCGAACAATCTATTTCCGCCCCATCCATCATGAAACGTTTTGCGAACTCGAGACAACCCGAAGAAGAGATCAGGGATTTCTCTAATGAAATCGGAACTTGCTTTTATCTCATACTACTCTTTCGATACATAATCGAATGTTTTCAAAAACAAGAAAAATCTTTCTCATATCGAATGAAACCATGCTATTATTACATAGTGCTCATATTTCATATGGGGAAGGCATAGTCTTGTTTTTTCTCTCAAATCAAAACCTCATTGGTGCCAAGCGTGAGGTTCTGTTTATTACATAGCCATAGACGAGGATATCAGATCACATTGAAGCGGCTAATCCCAGACTATTGTATTGAAATCTGGGTTTAACCATTGCATAGCATCGTAAATACCAATTCCAGGTGATACTGATCCACCGAGAGAATTGATAAACAAATACTGCTCTTTCTTCTTTCACCTCTCTCTCATTCCATTGCTATCAAAGATCAAGCATACAATACAGACAAATTCCTAAGGCATGGACGATTCTATTATTCGATCTATATTTCTAAGGGAAAAAGAAAGACATCACCGATAGCGGAAGAATTGCTTGCTTTTTTCTAGCGAATGAACTGGGACTCTCCTAAACTATGTTCTGCCTTTCATACTGGCATTGACTGATGCAAAATTCTACGCTCATTATGTGGTTGGTACTTTCTCCTTTAGCAGTAGCTGAGCATTCTTCCTTTTCTGGAAGTGACATTACGCTTGATTCAAAAGTCGTTATCTTATATAGCTGCATTTTGATACTTCCATGTTTTTTGTCTTAACGAACATCCATGAAAAAGAAAAGTGGTCTTTCATATATGTGCATTTTGTTTGAATCAGTACCTTATTATACGAGATTCTTTGTTTACTTACTTCGTAACCTCGGTTAGTCATAAGCTTGAAATCCAATTGAAAGACATAACAAAGTACGCTGAGTGGGAGAAAGTCGTTCAACCCACGCAAACGCAAGCAAGACTAAAGGCGAAAGAGGTGCAGTAGGAATGAATGGGATCAATGCTGTTGCCCAGGCATACAATGCATTTAGTAGACTGAACACCAAGACAAATGCAACAAATTCCAGATTCAACATTTATGCACGTGATTCGCCCCTTTGCCTTCTCTTTACACCTTTCTTCTCTAGCTGCTACTTTTCTACTTGAATGCGCTCTGCCTTTACGCTATTACGAGTGAATGCTTTCATGCTAGTAATTTCTTACATAACCTCTTCTAATGAATTTCACAAATTCATAAATGAATCAATGAATGAATCCATTACTTCTAATACGATAATGAAAAGCGAGTGAATAAAACCTTTATCCGATGCTTCCTTTGCCTCTATCAACCTATCTATCTGACTTATGCGACTTCTCTAGCTTCTTTCTTGTATTAGTGTCATTTTCTTTCTTTTTTTGACTCAACTCATATCTCTTCTCTAAGAAGGACTGTGTGACCAAGGCTTGATGGAAGCTCGTCCCTATACCTATTATAGTAGGGCAGGAAAGAAGAGAAATAGAAAGAAAAGAAGTCGTGGCAGATCGAAAGAGGGGACTTTGGGATTGGAGTTCCAAGTTGTTATCAGCTGGAGGTCAGTAATCACCCTCCTATTTTAGCCTAATGGTGCAACTTCTTGTCTGGAACACAAGGCCCCTAAAACAAACAAAATAGTGTTAGGCAACTGATCTCAAGGTTCCACATTGACCTTGTTTGTCTGTCTTGTTGAAACAAGGGTCAACAAATACCACATAACATAAACTCTATAGTTCCTTTAGTTTTTCCAAATAGGTCCTTCTTGCACAATTCTAATTCCTCTCCCTATCGCTCGATTTGTACCTCTCACCTTGGTAGAATTTGGTTACTTTGGAAAGATAGCTTGGATGTAACAGTCAATTCCATTACAGCTCAAGCTATCCATTGTCACATCTCTAAGTCTGATGGGAGTAACCTCTTCTCTGCCTCTTTCATCTGTGGTTAAAGATGGAGATAGAAAATGTTTTTGGGATCAATTAATCAGTTTCAGTCCTAGTCTAGGAAGTCAGCATTCTATTCTAATCGTAGGCCTTCATGCCAGGGCTGATACCTTCACCACTTAGACTTATGTGGATAATATCTCCCCGAGTGGCCTCTTCCTTCGGTGAGTCATTGATTAGTAAACGTCATGGTGCTGGTGACGGTCAGGACCATGGTCGCCCGTCTCCGGTTTGCCGGCCGATAAGATCACTGAGATTGACCAGCCAGCTGGGTTGGTTTGGCTATTCCTTTCTCTTCCAAAGGAGTCAGCTGTCTGCGCGAGTCACCTTCTTTGGTTTGGGTCTCCGAGTCACCTTCTTCTAAGCTCCGTTGGACGACACGGCATTCTCGTTCAAAGAGGGGTTGGCCGTACTTGTGATGGTTCCCCAGGATCCAATAAACCCACTTAGGTTTACGTTGCCACAATATTGTTCCCTATCAGTGGGCGGGCTGCTTTCGGCCCGGTGGGGGGTTGGGGGGCTTTTTGGATGCATATTATGTCGTACCGGCATGGCCCCACTGATTGGTTTTCGATCGGAGCATCAAGCAGCGCAACCCGATTCTACTTGACTAAGCCCCGTGCTCGTCCAAGGGGGGAGTTTTCTTTACCCAACGGATCAAGACCCTCTGACATGAATGACTTTCGAATGAAGAATGAAGAGTGCCCCTCTTTTTTCTTCCCTGGAGTCGTCAGATTTGGAAGTTGGTAAAGACCCACCCCTTGTTTCAGTCAGAATGAGTCCCCGAGACCCCGGGACATTGGCTTCCGCCAACAGTGAACTCTCCAGGATCGCATCCCGCGCATATTCTACATTATAGCCTGCAACTGATTCAGCTTCCGCTTCTGGGAGATCAGACGGAGCTCGATTCGTTTATGCTAGACAAGAAATAAGGAACATAACAAATACGGGGAACAAGGGAATACCGAACCATATCTGCTTTTGCGCCATGACAATCTCACTCGAATTACAGGGACCTACACATATTAGTACAGTATACCGGGGTCTCCGGCCAGAACCACACGTGCAAGTTTCCCTGCATGTGGCTCGTATGTGCTTTTTTCCGGGGCGCTGCCCGAGGGGCATGATCCAAAGGGAACTTCTTTCGTGTGAAGAGCATTGCTTGTGGAGAAAAGGGTGAGTAGGCAGCGCCTACCAAGCAGACGCTTTCGTCGAAAAGGATGGACTGCTTCCTTTTCGGCGCCCGCCCTTTGATTTTTGGGGCAAGGCATTGACAAAGGGGGGGCTGGCTCCCAGCTCCATCTCGGTCGGCATCCTGCTCTCGAGAGGGTGGGATCCGTCGAGCGAACTACTCATATGCTGTGTTGTCCCAACCCGACGTTTGGTGAGTATCCCCCGGTGGTTGACAAGCCACCGATCAGAGGCGACTGGACCGGATTCATCAAATGATCATGTGGGCTGACCCATTCCCATCCCGACGTAGTGGCCCTATTCGGTTGGGAAGAGATGTCAGAATAGAGAACTTGTCGGGGGCGGGTTTCCTTTGGGGGGACCACTGCGACCTCTGACAGTCTGTCCCCTCTCATCTTTCTTTGTCTATGCTTGGGAACAGCCATTTCCGCTCCAAATGAGACCCTTTTTCCATTTCCTCCTCGGCCCCTTTCCTATTCCGCTTTGCTTGCCGCCCCTCCAGAGAATGCGTTCAAGCGGCCCGCCTTTCATCATCTATACTAGTCCCCTCTTTTTTTCTTCTGCCCGAAGCAGAACGCACCAGCGCCTACAACCCTTTCCTCTACCGGGGACTTCCACGAAATGAAAACGAGCGGCATTGTCGTATGCTCGACATGTTTTGCCCTGGTGTAGGTACCGGAGTACTCCTATGGCCGATCTGTCACCCATACATTCTGGGCTTGGCCCCATCCCTCCCCCCGCTTCGTTCCCCCAAACCTCCCGACCGTCTCTTCTCCTCCCTCTTTGGAGCTCGTCCATTCGTTGGGTGATCCCTTGCTCTCACGTTCGAGTGTTTGCTCGTCGTTTAGGCCGCTTCCGCTGGGGGAAATCGTCTCATTGCCTCCAGGGTTCTTCACACCAGGATAGTACCAGGACCCTTGTGCCCTGGACTGCCCACCCTATGACCCAAAACTCAAATTGAGCCTTGCGACGAGACGCAGACATTCCTCATGCTGCGGTTCCCTCTGGTCCGTTCCCGGGTTGGGTTAGGAGAACATCCTTGCGATTTTCTTCGCGGATCCAAACGTGCTCACAAGGCGCACAATAAGAATAAGACCGATAGAGACTTCATAAAGGACCATTTGAGCTGCAGATCATAATGCTCCTAGAAAGGCATATTTTGAATAGAGGGGAGTGAAAGGTCCCAACAATCGGCATTCTCATACCCCACCCCTGAACCGTACGAGCACGTCTCCCCACCGCGCTGACGGCTCTATACCCCAACTTGCCTCCAAATCCTGAGCTATACCCCGGGTGGAAGTACTTCCATTGGCCTGCCGAGGGAGTATGGGTCGATTTTCAAAGTGCACTGGACTGACTAGACAAACGAAATGGCACTCAAGCTTTAACCTACCTCATCCACCGCCCTGACGAAATTCAATAATTCCAGATCTGGGAGCCGCTTCGTTCAGATCCATGGAACGTGGAACTCCCAAGGAAGAGAAGAAGAAGAGAGCATCAACGCCGCTCGGGACCAACCTCAACATTAACTCAAAGGACGAAGAACAAAAATCAGTAAAACTGGAGATAGAGAATCGAGTTAGTCAGTCTCCCCCCACCATCTACCCTCCTCAGAGGCTTTCTTTGAGTGCTAAGAGCGCTAAGCTTTCTTCCCTTCGAAAGTGACGGTTGTGCTACTCTTCCTTCGCTGCAGAATTAAGGCTAAGGGATGCTAGAACGGGCCTTGTCGATACCTTTACTAGGAAGAAAAGAATTGTGATGTTACGATTATGAAAGGTTTTTTTAGCTTACTTCAACAACCTGGCTGGCTTTATCCCTTCGCTGAGCTCCTTGCTACCCGAGAATGAAAGAAGATATGTGAGTTTGAAAGAGTTTCATGGGTCATCCCCTTACTCTATTCCTTCGAGGAAGAGTGGGACACCTTGGCAGGAGCAAAGCAAGACTTCAACAATGGGTGAAAATGGTTCGATTCCCCCCTCTTTTCAAATTGAATAAAACACGACATAGGCTTTTTGTCTTTCCGCGGGTAGCAAAAGGTAGGCCTGTTTGATCAATTGGATGGGATCCGAGCTTTCTGCTTGCTTGGTAGAAAAAGGGGGCTCGGTAGGGCAAGGGCCTGTACAGCAGCGCCCAACATCTCTTTCCATACGTTTCTCTTGAAATCAAAAAAAGAAAATGGATTTGGAAACGTCGCTTAGTGTCACTCGGGGACTAGGTATCAATCAACATCTCCGTTTCTGAACTGTCATAAGCGCGTCGAGTTTTTAAGAACTCATCCCGTGAAAGCAAAAGTCTTGGCACGAGTCAACTGTATGTATGGGGTGGGGGATGAAACATGAGCCTTTCTCATGGGCATCCTCCCTCCCTATAGTGGCGGAGGGCTCCTGCCATTTTTGCAGCTGGATTCTCTGGCCTATAGCCTATAGAATGGTTTGTATCTCCTCATATGAGACCCTATTCCTTATCCTTTCCTTAACACCATCTGCCTAACGCCCACAACCTGTCCAACCATACTTCTTGGCATGGCCGTCGATATCAACCTTCAGGATCATAGACAAGAAAATAGTCTCACCCATACATTCTGGGCTTGGCCAGGCCCAAGAAAATCCATACTTTTTTAGATTGATTTAGAATTGCCTAGAATAAGCTATGTCTAAATCATTGCAATACAATATATACCAGTGTTTACTGGGAAACAACCTTTCGAAGATCCAGTCGGAGATGAGTCATTTGCCGGAAGGATGAATAGGCCAAGACATCTTCTGTGCATATTATGGGACCAGTCTCTCTTTCTCTAGAAAGCCATATGCCCGTAGAGTGTCTTAGGTAAAAAAGAAGTCCAAAATGAATTTCATCCCCCTCATTCATGGGATGGGCCTGGGCCAATGATGCTTGTGGGCCCTTGGGTAAATAAGCGAATAGTGGGTTTGAGGTAGTTAGTGATAGCCACTTATTCGATTGCTGAGAAATGGTAGATGTCTCGCAACAGTACTTTGTCCTTCCAATTTGCTATCCCTGCGGGCAAAAAACAAGGTGGTGATTATACGGCCTATCTCCGCCTCAGACGCCGCTGCCCCCTTCCCCTATGGTGGGTCAATTAGGGAAACTCGTTTTCAAACCTCTTAGCACAGCTGCGGGTAGTCCAGTCGCAGTTTAAACACCGCAAGTACCCTTTTCAGTTTAAGAGTGGGCTTCGGGGAAGGCCTTAATACTTACCATTAGGGCCTATTTCATTGGGTTCTTGGTTAGGGGCATTTCTCCGAAACAAAGATTTGGGAATCAGACTTTTTTTCTATTTCTACATCTGTTTCGTCCTTACTTTATTTCGTTACTTCACTCATGCGATCTTACTCGAGAAGGCGATGGATCGCGAGATTGACGATGCTATTATGCCCATTCCGCCGAAGACAGTGAGACAATATTGTGTTGAGAGATTCCATAGGAAGAGGTTTGAGCTGTTCTAGCTTAATCTCTAAAGAAGGAGATCTAAACAAATCTTTCAAGCAGTCAGTCTACCCCATCTGATGTTCTTTTTTCAAGTGGTTACGGTCTAAGACCTACTTCCCAATGCTCTTTTCTTGAAAGACGTATTCCCGTACTCTCTTAATATTGGACGGAACTGGTATAAAGATCCAAATCTTCTTTTTCCAAAACCTAATTGGAGAAAGCCCCATTGCTTAGCTCCTAACAGCTAAACACCCGAAGGGGCCTTCTTAATCACCTTCGGTTCTTCATCCCCTTTGCTCGGCTTCGCATGAATACCATAAACGACTCCGCTCATATCCGATCCTCTTATGGCCTTGTTTTGAGATTCTTTGCCTTGGCTTACAATGATTCCTTAGAATAAGATAAGTACGGTAAGACTCAGAGGAACTAAGTTGTATATCTTATCCATCTTTATTGGCCTATTCGAGCATGTTATGACATTCCAGTCTGTAAATACATGCTTCTTTTCTTAGCCCATTCTGCCATAAGTCTCTCTCCTTTGGCAAGCCCTTTCTTCGATGGATTGGGAAAAGAACTTCATCACTCATTTCCTTCAGTTCAAGCGCTGCTAGGATTCTCTCTTTCTAGGGCTTAGACATATGTCCATGAGAAAAGACTCTTAAATCTTAACTCTTAATGAGATAATGACTTATAATATTTAAATAAGGGGATACTTTAGATAGGTTGGGCTGAGTTGGCTTCCATCTGCACTTTAAACCTAAATAATTGTTTGCAGCTTTGCTGAGACTAGGCTACACATAAAGCTTCGACACTGGAAAAGTTAGCGGTAAAGGCCCTGCCTCATCTCCCTTACCATCCGGTTCAACCTTAGACCGGTCCACAACTCCTGGCTAATTTTTGGAACCCCACAAGCCTTCTGGGCCTGTTACTCTGAAAGCTGGGTCCCCTCAGCTTTATAAATTTATAAAAGGGTCAGTATATTTCCATCTGGTCAATCCTCTCGATTAGCTTTGCTTCTATTTATCTTTTCGTACCGGCGTGACTCGGACCGATGGATGGATGGAATTCTCCGTCCGATCAGCAGGAAGAGGCTCTGAGCTCTCCCTAAAGAAGGATTATAGGAAGAACAGGTCGAAGCTCAATTCCCTCGATAAGCGCTATAGAAGAGCGAAGAAGCCTATACGTGATAGGCGAGAGGCTTTACCGAGAGAAGAGCCCAAATGCCCCCTGCTCGTTTAGTTCTTGGAAACGAGTGTTGTCATCCAGTAAAGGATGGTAAATGTCCGGGGCAAGAGGCTCTGGGGTTTGGTGCTTGGTTTACGCTTTCCTCTGAGTTTGGTACACCGAGTGCTATTGCTTATAGAAAGAATGGGCATTATGGCAAAGACCTAGAAGACAAATGAGATTAAAAAGGCCATCATTAGGGAAAACAATGCTATGGCTTCAGTTAAAGCAAAGCCCAAAATTGCATAGCCAAATAATTGTTTAGCTAATGATGGATTTCTGGCTACGGAATGAATCAATGAGATGAAGACATTCCCAATGCCGACGGCAGCACCTGCTAAAGCAATTGTCGCAGCTCCTGCTCCTATTAATTTTGACCCCTCCAACATATGGAGATGGTTTTCTTTTTTTCTTATCCTTTGTGAAAAAGCTGCCTCCACTCTGGAGGGATAGAGAAGATGATGCCCAAGACTAAGGCTAAGACTAAGAAAGCTAAGGCTAAGACTAAGAAGGACCATGACAATAGCTCATCACCTAGACCAAAACCAGACGATTAAAAGCAATAATTGGGGCCCTTCCTTTCCTCCCTACTCTCCGGCTCATCCTTTAGACCGGTCCATTATGAAAATCCTACCCTACCTTCTTCTTCTTCTTGTAGTTCAGTTTAGTACTCTTCGTCAGTCGTCGCTGGACCTCCCCCAGGAAGCCCAACAAAAGAAATACCTTGTCAAGGTCGGAGAACCATTGCTTGAGGAAAGCGAGTTCTGGGAATGCGCTCAGGCAGAGCAGAAGCCAACAGAAAAAAAAAGAAGGAAGGAGAACTGTAATGGCTAGGGGAAGAGGGGGTCGCTAGCCCATTTGGATAAGATAGGGCTATCCTATCATCCGCCTTCCTCAGATGAGCCCTCCTCCCCTGTGTGCCAGATAGCGACTTTTGCCCCATTGGAGATGAAGCATCAGATTCTCAGAATTGCGCCCAGCGTGTGATCACAGTCGGTACCGCATTTCTCTTTGCTTGGGGTAGGCCGTCTGCCCCTCAAAATCAGTCTTCCTCCGTCCGAGTCGTAGTAGGGAGCTACTTGCCAGCAGAAGAAAGGAAGACATCCTTAAACGATACGATGGACCTACCTCTTTCCTCTAAGGGGCGGTCAAGCTTTCTATCTATCTATCAGGCCAAGAGGCACTTCCAAGACGGAGCCCTTCTTTTTTGGGTTCACCTCACACGCATGTATAGCATCGAAAGAGAAACCCTCTGTTGGTATAACTTGACCGCATCTCCATATATCTTACCACCAAGTCCCAAAGTCTCTTTTCACTCCTACTCGACCTTAGCTTCCTTCTAATGTTCGAACTAGACTTTCCGGAGAAAGGGGATGAAAAGTTAGGTCAAATAGCCAACTATCTACTTCTAATTCATTAGTCACCCTTCTTCGATTCAGTTGTGGTCTGAACTACCCGAACTAGTAGCGGACTAGTGCTTTTGTGATTTGATACTCGTTTTTTTTTAATGACAAGTGCTAAATCATCTCTCTTGACCCGGTGTAGTACCTTCAAAGGATGGGTTATTGTCTTAAAGCCTCATCCGATCTGGATTTCTAGATAGTATTACAAACGAAAGTGGAAATGCCTCTTTTCATTGATGACCAGAAGCAGGGATCAAACGATAGGTCAAGTGGGTTGAAGAGAGTTAGTGTCAAGTAAATTCAAAGATGGATTGTTTAGTCTTCTACCGAGACTAAAGAAAGCTGTAGTCAGCAACAACGTTTGGCATCCTCAAAAAAACCCTGACTTACTGAACTGGCAGAGACTGATCTGATTGGAGTCAAAGAGTTTGTTGATAAAACAAGTGAATTCACCCTCCTTCCTCGTAAGGTACCTTTTCTTCGGGAACTTTCTACGGAATGAAAATATTCTAATTCAAACTAAACAAGAACTTCAACCCCTATGAGAATTTGAAAGGAAAAGACATGAACCCTATTTGTGATTGCATCCGCTGATGAAACTACTGCTGGGCTCTTCTCTTGTGTACTCCCTTTCTCTTCCTTTTCATCCGTCAATGCTTTCCGCTAAGACCCCCTTTCAAACATACTCTTAGCGATTCAATCTATCTCTTATGTAAGACAACATGAAGCCCCATATTTGAAAGGTTGGGATCCAATTGGTACCCCATTAGAAGAAGTACCATTGGAAGCCAGCAAAAAGGAGCGAGAAGGGAGAGACAAAAGGAAATGACCAGAAGGGTTCCAATCCACTCCTTGCTGACTCAGCCTGCTCATCAGGATGATGAACGCAATGGTGAGCAGTCCTAACTTGAATTTATCTAAATCAAAGTTATTCCTTTTCCAAGACGTACTTGTGATTGGTGCATCCATCATCTCACAAATACTAGGATTAGTTCCTTGAGCAATTTGGACCCACCATTTTAACCACTTCAACCACTCTATCATCCAATTGTGGAGAAGGGTATACTCTGATTGATCCATTTCACCCTCAAAACTCAGACGATCAGGGAGAATCCGAATCTCTTTCGGTTGCATCTCCCGTCTAAGCATCTCAACTATGATTCCCTTCAAATAAGGATTAATCGGGTAAGCCCGACCAATCCACCATTCTATCGGTAGTTGAGCTTTACCAGGTGGCTTCATAGCAGCGATCCAAAGACGATCCCACTTCCTCCCTTGGGATTTAGTAGACATCATCCTAGATCGCACTCTGAAACCAACTCCAGCCAACCTATAAATAGTCGATAAATGAGTCACCGAGTATTTATTTGCTAACTGAATAATGCTTAAGGTGGATCACACTGTTAAAACATCTTTAGTAGAAACAGGTGAGAGGTCAACACCTCGACAGCAGAATCGCTTAGCAAATTCAAATGAACCATTATCAGACACAAGAGATTTATGTGCTGATATTGATACACCCAATTGCTTCAACAGTGATTGGTAAGCTAATGCCACCTTCTCATCAGCGATAACAATGTCATCACCAAGGAGAGCATACTGATTAAAGTAAGGACGTTTTGGATATGCTAGCGCTGCAGCAACCCACACCATAATATGGTGTGAGAGTGCAAACAAAGCCCATGATGAATAGTAACCAAGAGGTTGGCCTGTTGTAAAAGACACCAAGACAGGGTCACGTTTATAACCAAAACGAGAACATTTTGATAACAAACCTGAAATGTCAAAGGTGTTTAATGACAATGTTGCATTAACCACTGATGATGCCAATGTTGGACCAAAGAATATTTTAAAACATTCATAAATGATACAACACGGCCACCGATCAGTAGCAGACTTTAAATCAAAATTGAATACAGATGTATCAGAGTTGATATATCTACTCAACTCATGAATAGGTCGCATCTGGTCATAAGTTCCATCCATCTCTTATTTCACACTTTCCATGAAATTGGACCCCAGTCAGTAGAAGAAAGGACACAGAATCAAGATCTATTCCCCTTGATTGAAGAGGGCAACGACACCCGAATTGGGCTTTCATAGGCATAATAGGAAAGAGCGGACCAGCTACTAACCTAACTGCAAAGAAAGCACTCGCAGGCAAAGGACGGACCAAGCGCACATACAAATGGAAATGACCCTGCCCTGAGTTGTCATCCGGTCGTTTTCATCAACCGAATAGGTTTAACCATGCCCTTTGAGGGGATTGGAAATCACAAATAAGCGGACCTTTCCTGCCCCCTCTTTCTTACGGCCAATACGGCCTTCCTGCTACAGAGGAGAGGACAAAAGTGAGTCGGCACTATCTCAGCCAACTCAATCATCACTTTTATGTTTCCCGGGGTGGGTAGAACTCACACTCTGCCCACAGGTGTGCTTCCATATAATGATTTGAAAGAGTTTTCAAATCCAAATACAACAACGTCAAACAAGAAAGTATGAAAGTATGCGCATGGACTTGAACAAACTTAGGACAGACCTTTGTCGAGGGTTTAAGACCACAAAGGAAGGAAGATCAGTACTCTAATTTGATTTGTCAAAAAAAATCCTCCGCATACCTATCAAGACGGGCCATATTGCAATAGCGGTCGGGAGTCCAGACGAAGCTTGATGTATAAGTCAAGAAAGATGATGTTTGGCTCTTCCACATCCACAAAAGAAGGGAGGATCTTTCATTTTTGAGGGGGGCGACTCGCTTCGCACCTTTTGTCTTCGGCAGCTAAGCTCATTCAATTTCAATAGAAGATGTGACTCCAATACCAGCCGTCTTCTCGTCTTCATCTGCACCGGAAAAGAGCATAGTGATTAGCTTCTTTTTTTCCTCAAGGACAAGGACGAGAACGCCCATCTCAGAAAAGCATGGAAAGATTTTTCTTTGAAATTCTTCTCCTCGTATGAGGTTTTTCCTCCGCTTACTCTCGCTCTCACGCTCTAACGATCTCCAGGGCTATTCCGGAGGGTTTCGGTCCAGCCGATTCCATTGTATTGTATTTCTAGAGTCATCCCCTCCTGTTGCAGTTTGAGTTCTGAGCAATCTAGTCGGGAGGTGTGCTCCCGCAATTGCAGTTCTAGGGTATTTGTTTGAGATCCAGCAGTCTCCTTGTAAAGAGATTGATCTGCTGTTCCAGTCATCATTTTCTTCTCTATTCGATCGAGTGGAAGGGTCGTCGCCCTACCTCTACGTCGTCAGCCCTTAAGCTAGAGCTAATTGGAGTCGCTTTCGATGGTAGGCCATGGACCTTCGAGGGGATTGACTCCTATGTATTTCCTACCTATTGATCCCTCTTACCCGGATTGATTTCAAATCTCGCCCTTATCTTGTTAGTTTAATAGAAGTAGGAGTAGTAAATAGCCCCAGTGTGTGTTAGATCAGGCCCTCCACTTCTATTACCACTCTTTCTACAGGAGAGGAGTAGTTGATGCTTTCATTTCAAAGAGTGAGAGGAGTCAACTGGTCGAGGTTGAGGTACAAATCGACCGTTAGGGAGAGGAGTTGGAATTCTGCTATTCCCATTGATTGACTAGGACCTTTCTTGTCTTGGTGCTTGATGGAAGTCCCTATAGTATGGGTACCATTCGAGTTCGGGGGGGGGGGGGGGGGGTAATATGTCTCATCCCCTTCGCTCTATTCCCAGTGCCCTTGACCTATGCTTAGGCAAGTCTCTCTTTTTCCTGTCCTCTTCAAGAAAGTCAGTTATATAAGTGAATACCGCACCAGGTTCAGCGCATATTTCCACTACAAGCCCTACACTAGTGGGAAAGCCGGCTCTAGGTGAATAAGTGGTCTAGTTATTCATTCAAAACAAAAGTTTGAGTATACTGTTCTTTCTTGTTTTGAATGGGCATGAACTGGTGAAGTAAATAAGCTATTTGCTGCAAATAGAATGAACAAGTGGGAAGTCTATCCAGCTCGATCTCCCTGGGAGTTCTTTTCTATCCATTGTTCATTCCTCTCGCTTTGCTCGATTTGTACCTGTCCCTTCGCTCGAGCTTCTTCTTCCTTGCCCCTCTCCCGTTGTACATGTCGCTATTCTCGTCGGTTTCAAAGTTAATACCTTTGGCCGCGAGAGTGCGAAAGTCACTGTTTGTTTCGATCACTTCTCCTCCTAAGTCTATTGATTCAATAGAATCCGTCGTTGGTGAAATTCGACCACTATTGTGTCAGCCGATTCTTTGGTATGTACCATGGGTTACTAGGATTCCCCTTCACCAGGGTATGTCTTTCGAACCCACGTGGAAGTCAATTCCGACACAGACTTGGTTTAATAGCATTCTTAAAGGCTATAAGGATGTATCTCGTAGAAATTCATACCAGCTGTTGAACTTCTTTGCCTTTTGAGATGGCTGCTTTCTCTTTTGTGATGAAGTTTGTTCGGGGAGCAGTACTCTCAAGGATGTCTATGGCCTATGCTCTATGCTATGATCGAAGGTCCTACGGCTATAAACTATTCAACAATGATGATGCTTTGCTTTATTCGCCTGTAACCTCTCTTTCTCGTTCTTTGAATTCTATGATATATAAAGTCAAATCTTTAAGCTTGAACGGTGTAAGCGGAAAGTCAGTCCTTGCAAGTTGGTAGATCGGCATGGGCGGTGAAAATATTAGCTCCTCCAGTCACTCTTACAAAGCCTTAGCCTTCATGTCTATCTTCCATGACAAGATGAATCTATTGCTTCCTCGCCTCACTTCCACTAGAAGTTTTTTCTGTATGGGACAACAGTCACATGCAAACAACCAACCTATTGAGTCTGAATCTGAATGCCCAAAAGAAACTACTGGTGGGCCACTACAGCCTACGATCCAGTGTGCGGGGTGCTCGCTGATCAGAAACCTTTCCACTGCGGTCGGGTGGGACCTAGATGGCTGGTAGATCAACGATGAGCCGTTCAACCAGGGATCTACCCATAGTTTTGTGTAAGTTCCCATTCCAATGAAGTCAGACCTCCTTGACAATCGATCTGCCCTCTTTCTCCCAAACTTCAGATAACCCTTTTTCTTTCTTGATTTGTCATATTACTAGCTAGGTCGAGTCAAGTCAAACAGTAAAGTAAGGGGAGAAAGAGTCAGAACCTAGGCCAAAAGCTTAGTTGTAGAATACGTGAATGAAAGAAAGAGTCCTAAGTCTGAAAGAAAAAGCAAAGCAGCAATGCAATGACTTTCTGAGCCCTGTAAGCGAGTGAGTTGAGGGACTTAACCCGACACGAAGACAACCATGCACCACCTGTGTCCGCGTTCCCGAAGGCACCCCTCTCTTACAAGAGGATTCGCGGCATGTCAAGCCCTGGTAAGGTTCTTCGCGTTGTATCGAATTAAACCACATGCTCCACCGCTTGTGCGGGCCCCCATCAATTCCTTTGAGTTTCATTCTTGCGAACGTACTCCCCAGGTGGGATACTGAACGCGTTAGCTACAGCACTGCACGGGTCGATACGCACAGCGCCTAGTATCCATCGTTTACGGCTAGGACTACTGGCTAATCCCATTCGCTCCCCTTCATCTCTCAGTGTCAGTGTCGGCCCAGTAGATTCTCCATTGGTGTTCTTTCCAATCTCTATGCATTTCACCGCTCCACCAGAAATTCCCTCTGCCCCTACCGTACTCCAGCTTAGTAGTTTCCACCGCCTGTCCAGGGTTGTGGGATTTGACGGAGGACTTGAAAACTACAGACACTTGATGCCCAATCATTCCGGATAACGCTTGCATCCTCTATCATACCGCGGCTGCTGGCACAGAGTTAGCCGATGCTTCTTCCTTCCACTTGGATAAACAGCTCGTTCCTCTCCTTACAGTCGAGTCACTCCGTAGTCGGTCTCTCGCTCAAAAACGTGCAAGGGCACAAGAATGCGGACAGAGGGATGGCTTCCGTGGTTAGAAGCACATTCACATCCATGCCAGATCCTCGCCTCGATGATTGGAACTGAACTTGAGTACAGGGAAAGAGTGGTCTTAACCCTTTCCTCCTGTTTCTTGATGCAGGGGCTTGTTGAGCCAGCGCACATTCCAGGAGGTGAGATCCCTCTCCCTTACGGTCGAGCTACTTTGTTCCTGTCGCTAGACATCTGGATGATGCTAAGGAAGCCCGCCGGCCTCGGTCTTGTCATCACTGCTATCCAGGTGACTGAAATGATTCTCTGAGGTGCTTGCTTCACAGGAGTTCTTCGGGGGATGACTCCCTGCCCCCGCTCTTTCACCCTTTCGCGGGGTGAATGGCTTCTCCACAGCAGCTGAGGAGGAGGTGCAATAACTTCCCCAATCTCTCTCTGCACAGGAGGGGAATTACAGCTGACATGATCCACGGGCTGGTCTTGATTTGCAGTAGGAACAACCTCCGGGTCTTTCTCTCGAACACCTGAAGGATTCTCATTGAGGACTTGCTGGCAGGCACACACAGCTCCTCCTCATGCACAAAGGTAGTGGTTGCACTTCTCAAGAATCCACTCATACTATACTTGTATGGTGTGTATCTCTCCACTGCCATTGCCCTCAACGAGGTGGGGAAGCTCGCCGAGGCTTCTTTGACGTCAGCACGCAGAGCCTGACAACATCAAGTGTTAGGCGTGATTTGGTGTGCCTGTCGATGCAGATGGGCTAGCCGAGGTATTTTGCCATGCGCGCGAACATCCTCGCGTCCCACAGGTGAACTTTCTTTTTTCCGTCTCTTCTTTTCGGTGACGAGGGAGTTCTTGGTGCGTTGTTTCGCACTGGGATTTGACCTCATCCGCACAGGTGTGGGTCCAAGATCCATTGGCATTGATAGTTCTGGCACCTTTTGGGCAACGAGGTCCTTGCCTCGATTAGCTTGCCACGAGTTGTACCCCGGGGCCGCTTGGGTTTCATGTCGACCCGTTTTGACTCGTTGTGTTTCCGATCGGCCACTCTTCTAATTATTTCAGCCATATTCGTTACTCCATAGGCGAACTCCCAATCCTTTAACCCGTGTGTCATGGGGATGAACTGTAGCCAATTGTCGGCGGACCATTGCTGGTGCGTAGCCGATACTAGCCCACAGTCCCAGCAAAATGCCCAAGGGTAATTACCACAGTGATACAAGACCGGCCTTTGAGGTGTCCATGCTGCTCTCCAAATGACTTGGTGATCTGTCTTTGAGCGTACGGATCCATTGTGTCTTCCCCGGGGACTCAACATCGCAGTTTGCTACTGCAAATTCCTTCAATGGGATGGGGTGTAAACTGAATTTCGGGAAAAAAAACCGGAGGCGAAGGTCGGATATGAGTCATTATCCACATAGACAACAACTGTCCACATCCTATGAACCTTCCTTCCCCGGTGATACTGCAATGGTTGAGCAAACGGAAAGTTTCTGAAAAAAATGACTGGGGCAGGCTTCTCCCACAATGAATGACACTGTCGATCTTTTATGGAGGGAAGACTCCTTCGGTAGGTGCCCCCGACTCTTCCTCTTTCAGGGATGAGATCTTATGGCTTAATATCATATTGCGCGAGATTCATCTTTGATGGTTTGGTACCCTCACTCAGGCCCTTAACTAGGGGTTGGAAGCACCTTTGCCAGACTTTCCAATTGAACATGCTGCGGGCGATGACACTCGGCAAGGAGAGAACCCAGGTGCTACACTACAGTAGAAGCTTTGGCAGTTTACCATCGAATTCTAGTTGTCATGCTAAAGCTGTTGATAGCTACTTTGCTTGACGAGCTAAGTAGAAAGACTTTCTTGATTCATCCACAACTGATGGTGCTTGCTTTAGGTTGATCTGATCCCTAGTTCGGATTCGGAAAGGCACTGACTCTTGCACCAGTTAGGTTACCGGCTTGTGCCCCGCCGCTAGTAGGTAGGTGAAAGCACTTATTCCATTGTCTTATCGAAACCCTCTTTGATTTGGTTTCTATCCTGTCTTATTCTAAGGCTGGAGAGTAGCCGCCTCACTATCCACTCGCCCGCTCTCCCTATCGCTCGAATCACTTAGTACCTCTTAATATCGGTATTGCCGGGGCTTGGGTCTTACTCTCTCTATATTAAATGAAGTGACTTTTGGCCGGGCAGGGGATTCTCTTCGAGCTGCTTTCCAGCCACTAGGTAGCTCTTCAAAGAGAATAACAACCATCCCTCACTTGGTATTAGATACATGGGTGAAGGATTGTTACCAGCCGTGGATTCCGTTGATCCAGTAACAAATGGGTGGGTGAGATGGATAACTAGGTCACAGTATCTGGTTTACTCACCCGCACCATAAGCATCTGTAGTAGAGTCCCCAGTACTTAGTGGTCTATAGCGTCGCATCGTCAGGTTGTGTGCCCTTTCGGGGCCAATGACCCGCCCCTTGAGAATTATCCGTAAGATAGGGTGTTTGAACGACAGAACTAGCCAAAGTCGGAAAAAACAAATCGCGGAGACAGTCTCACTTGTGCGGTTGTAGGACATGTTCCTTATTGATAGAGGTTTCCTTCTCTTATTATATTAGTCTTGTATGTGGTGATATTTTTGTATCACTATTTTCCTATCCTTTCTTATTTTAAGGAGAATGTGTCAGACCCGGCGAAAAGGAAGATCTTTATCACGCCGCCCCTGCTTTCTTATCATTGAAAGCCTTGGCAGCAACTAAAGCGGAATCTCGCCCCGCGGGTCTCCAAGAGCAATTGGCCAAACACGTGACATGGTTTCTTTAACTGATCTGAGAACTATGTGTCAAACTTGTTTCACTCTCTCACTATCTGAACTTCCCGGTGGAGTCCGTGCTCGCTCCTTGTTAGGAGTAGGTTTCTAGCCTAACTGGAACACTTCCTGTCCGAAAGAAAGGTAGGGTGAATGATGCAGTAGGAACATATTACTTGTTGCTTGATACTGAAGGAACTTAGTGTACTCAACCTCAGACACAGATACAGTTTGATGCTCAGTAGTGGTAGAAAGGAGTGGGAACATACTCATAAGTAGCTACATTTGCATATCGTGGAGGTCTACCCAGAAGAAAAGAGGATCTCAACAATAATCACTAGGCGGCAGGCCCTCTTCACCGAATCACCATAGTGAGAATACTTCCGCGATCCTCGTCCACTTCTCCACTGCCATAAAAAGGTTCTTGAGCAGGCCATAAGACCTTCTTTCCCTCAGCTAAAGACCAGAAAAAGAGTCACTCCTCGAGGTAGGTAAGCGACTGGAAGGATGGAGGTCAGTCCCTGCTGCTTTCTCTTCCACTCCCAGTGATTTTTTTGGGTTTCTGGGGCTAGCAGTCACATGTCAGGTGATAGATGATCTATTTTCCTATATCTTTTGTCTGTCTTTACCTATAAAAGATTCTGTTAACATTGCAGATGGCTTCTACGACATAAGTGAGAGTCAATTCCCAGCTTAGCCGCCACTCCTTTCATCGATATCCTTTCTTTGCCAGTTCGTTGACATGCATCATAGGAAGGTAGGAATTAATTGACATCCCCAACCCCATATCCCTGCCAAAGACTGATTGCGGGCAGTAGCATCCGCACCGACATGTCCACCCGTACCACTCTTCCAAAACATTGTTAACATCATTCGAATACATCGTCGTCAAATCGGCCCTCTCTTCATTAGCTGATAGGAATTTCCGAACCAGATCTTTTCGCTGATGGATAGGCGGGGATCAGAGGGAAGAGTGAATCAACAATCTTAGTGTCTCCTCTCTCCTTTTCCTAAGATTGAAGTATGAACTCTTTATTCCAATCCGGAAACCAGACAGCCTCATCCGCATGCTTTAAGGCTTAATCCTATTCCGGTCCCCAACCTTTATACCTTTCTTCTGCAATGATTCTATTCTGGGATTCCATGCTTTGCAAAGTCTTTCATGATGCGTTTGTAATATCCTATGTGTCCCAAAAAGAAGGCGCTACTTAGGCCCCCTTTTCAGTAGATGAGATTAGGATGAAAGGGCTTGCTTTCATTAACATTCAGTGAAGGTGCGTAGCTTCTTTGAATGTCCCGCTGATTGACTACTACATCTCGGGACGGGAGTAGATGTTATAGCAGTAAGAAAGGCACGAGTTGAGTCAGAAAGAGCATGATATGAAACAAATCGTATGATCCACAAATCTCTAATATGTGGAATCAATCGTGCGTGCGTGAAACATCATATGAAGTCTCAAATCATGAACGTGAATCCCAGCCCTTAGTCAAGCTCCATCGATCCGAGACGTTCATCGTCCCCCTTGCCGTTCAAGCCAGGAATAGAGGTGGAAATTTTGTCTGTTCGAGATTGGGTGGGTGTTTAGTGTACCTCTCTGCTCCCTCGAAAATCATGCGCATTGCATACCATTCCCCCTCCCATCAGACATCTTGTGGGAAAAACCCACACACGCTTTCTACAAGTCTCCATATGATTTTCGTGACTTTTCCGTCGAGGGGCAGGGCGTCGGAGGTAGAAGAAGATGAACCCAATGATTGTTCTAGTTCTAGAATGGCTATTCCTCACAATCGCTCCTTCTGATGCTGCGGAACCATGGCAATTAGGATTTCAAGACGCAGCAACACCTCTCCTGCAAGGAATAAATGACTTACATCACGATATCTTTTTCTTCCTCATTCTGATTTTGGTTTTCGTATCACGGATGTTGCTTCGCGCTTTATGGCATTTCCACAAGCAAAAAAACCCAATCCCGCAACGGATTGTTCATGGAACTACTATAGAGATTATTCAGACCATATTTCCAAGTATCATCCTAATGTTCATTGCCCTCCCATCATTTGCTCTCTTATACTCAATGGACGAGGTAGTAGTAGATCCAGCCATTACTATAAAAGCGGTGGGGCGTCAATGGTATTGGACTTATGAATATTCAGACTATAACAGTTCCGATGAAAACTCCCTCACTTTTGACAGTTATACGATTCCAGAAGATGATCCAGAATTGGGTCAATCACGTTTATTAGAAGTGGACAATAGAGTGGTTGTACCAGCCAAAAGTCATATACGTATGATTGTAACATCTGTCGATGTAACTCATAGTTGGGTTGTACCTTCCTTAGGTGTCAAATGTGATGTTGTACCTGGTCGTTTAAATCATACCTCCATTTTGGTACAACGAGAAGGAGTTTACTATGGTCAGTGTAGTGAGATTTGTGGAACTAATCATGCCTTTATTCCTATCGTCGTAGAAGCCGTGTCTTTGAAAGATTATGGTTCTTGGGTATCCAATCAATTAATCCTCCAAACTCCCCAACCGTAGGGGGTTATAACGGAAGGGGGAAGCCCCAAGAGGAAGGCTTCACTCACTCAATTCGCTTGGACGCTCGTTTAGTAGATAGAGAGTTGAGTGCAGGAGAATTCCTTTCAGTAGGGCGAGGCCTTCCCCCACGAGCTCGTCAGTCAAGCATGGAACGAGCCTTTTCTACGTCTACGAGCCTCGTCTTGCTTCTGGTGAAGCGGGACGTCTGTAGGCATCCTGGTATGGTAGGAAGACTCCGTCGGGAGGCCGACCACTACATGGGAGCGAGGGAGAAGCCAAGCCGTCAGAAAGGCGAGCAGCCCTCCTCGCAATAGCAAATGGCCCACCTATAGCCCTTTTTTCTTCTTCCGTGGGGGGGCCCCAAAACAAAACCAGTTTGGCAGGTCACCAGACAAAACTGATGACCCCAGGGAACTTCGTCCGGTCCCTTTCCAAGTTTAACCATAGGTTCAAGTGTCAAACCAAAGACACTCACACCTCGTCCTCATGACCCATCTCATGGTGAGTCATAGGATGGAACCAATGGTGATCAAACATTGGTTCTCCAACATGCCACTGTGCTGTTCACACACTCTATAAATCAATCAACTCTGTCTTGGTAAACCCAATACCTTGTCTTTTCTTGAATCCAACAACAGCCTTATAACATCATCGTGATACTGACCAACATTAGAACCCGAAGTGAAAGACTTAGCCCGACAGCTGACTGTAGAAATAGTTCTAGAACAGCTCAATAGTACGAGACTTACTAGAATCAGCTCCAGTCCTACGTGAAATGGATCAAATTTGTCTTGTTCTGTCGGTTCTCCATTGATCAACACCTAGAATGAGGCCGAACACATGCATTCATCGATCCATTGTATCAAGCAAGGAGGGAAATTCATCCTTTGCATCATCTGTATAATGTATCTTCTATTTATTGAGTCGTACACTTTACTGAGATCTTCCTTTAGACAAAACTTTGGGCGAGCGTTCTTCTTAAAGTCACTCATGAGTTGGTTTGCAAGCAAGATTGCATCTGTGATTCACCTCCCCTTAACAAAATGGGATTCATACTGATCAAGCTGGGGAGAATAGCTTTGAGGCGATTAGCAAGGATTTGAGGGAGAATTTGATACAAACAGTTACAGAGAGAGATGGGTCGCCAATCTTTGATATTACAAGCATCTTGACTCTTTGGGATAAGAGCAATGAATGCTTTATTGACTTCACACAGTAGTCTGCCACTTTGGAAGAAATTAGGAATGGCCTTGGTGACTTCATCCCCAATGATGGACCAAGTCTCTTTGAAGAAGTGTGCATGAAATCCATCAGGTCCAGGTGCTCTGTCCCCATTTGCTTCCCTGATCACGACTTCTATTTCCTCCCTGGTAACAACAAAGTTCTTGGATTTGCTCGTGGTTGAGGGCCGGCATATCCCAATCTCTACACCATTCAGAAGTGCAGGTATGGCCACTGTTGAAGAACTTAGTATAATATTCAAATATATGCTTCCTGATATTTGATCTGTTACTTGTTCTCCTTCAATATCAAGATGCCAGATTTGGTTCTTGTGTCTTCTGATCTTTAGGGGGTTCTTTAAGGAGTTATAGAAGAACTTTGTGTTGCGGTCACCCAGTTTCAACCACTGTACTCGAGAATTCTGTCTGATAATGGACTCTTCATCCTTCATGGCAGTAAATGCTTCCTTCCTCTTGGCGTTAGCTGCTTCTCTCAATGGCAGATTTGTTGGGTCCAGATCCGCTGTTGAAGGGCGAGAGCCTCATTTTGCTTGTTCTTGGGACTGGCAGTGAGATCTCCCATTTTTTCCCTATTCCACTTAATAAGCCTTTGTGAGTTTGAATTGATGTATGATCCTGTACATGGGACAACCTTTGACTTCTGCATTCCATGCTTGTTTCACGACCTCCTGAAATCCTTCTTTTCCTATCCATGCATTGAGAAATTGAAAGGTTAACTCTTCTTTGAGGCATATCACAGTGGATCACTTGTATCCGATGGTCACTAACTATAGTAGGTTGTATCTCGACCCAAAGGTCTGGAAAAACATCAAGGAGATTCATACTTCCTAATGTCCTATCCAGTTTAGATAGAGTATGCTTATTACCTTCTTGGCGGTTGTCCCAGGTGAACCATGGCCCTTTAGCTGTTAATTCAAACAAGTCAGTGTCTAGAATTGTGAAAATCCTCCATGGAGCATCGATCGACCTTGCCTATCACCTGCTATCCGCACAGCATTCAAGTCCCCAGCTACCACCCACGGAGCATCATTATGCTTACACAGCTGCCTAAGGGAGTCCCATAGCTTTGTTCTTTGGTTATCATCGTTGGAGCCGTATATCGCTGTAACCAGCAGTCGTGGCCTGCCGTTATCAATCATTTCAAGATGAATGAATTGCTCTCCCTCTGCTAGCTTGTTAATCTACAGCAAATTAGACTCCCAGGCTATCATTATTCTGCCGTATGGGTGACTCTCATGATTTGTAAGCCAATTAGCCATTGGCCAAATTCGTTGAGTCACCTTCTTGACATTGTTCTGTTTCACCTTCGTCTCGACAAGGATAGCGACACTTCACTCGTCGAATTTCTACCCGGACCATGTCCTGGCGCTCAACATCTTTGAGCCCCTGAACATTCCAGGCCATAATGGAGAGGTTTTCAATCATTAGAATCACCCGCCCGGATGCTGCCGGCGTCAGTGAGATTCTCTGGGTCTTCATCATCTGCTAGGTGCTGAAACCTGTTTGTGTTGGGCGAGGAAGTAGATCCTGCTGAGATAGGAGGGGGGGTACCTTGCTTTTTCCCATTTAGGAGAGTTTCTTTCCACGGTCTGCTATTCCTTTCCTGTAATGCAATATCCCCTTTCACTCTACTCTCTTCCGTACTTGCTCAGGACTCGTCTGCGCCCACTAAAATAAGGGGGAGTAAATAGGACTCGCTTTGGAGAATTCCTTGAGAATGAGAAATAGGGCTCATTCGTAGCTTGGTTCCTGACTTGATGAGTGAAAGGCTGGCAGTAGTATACATACATAGGGCTATGCCCCTCGGTAAGCATTCTTTTAGCAAGGGATAACTTGCTTTTTCTTGTGCTTCCGTTCAATATCTCCCCTCTCCATTCTTTGAGTTCGCATTAACATTTCCCATTACCCTGTATTGTAGGGCTCGTCGGGCATTTCTATGTAGCAAGAAGCTCTGTTCAATCAATCTCATAGGGAACTGAAGCAAGAAGAACTATCGATAATAGCGCCTTTCTTTTAGGCATAGAAGTCAAACTGGAATGAGATCCTCCGGGTTAAGCGATTGATCATGACTTCCCTCTCTCCTGTAGTAGCACTCCCTTCTACTAGTACTTATTAGTCAAAAACTCGCTTCAAGCTCAGTTAGTCAAGGAATCCGGAGATAGCCTGTTAGAAGTTTCGATCTATGGGCTTTCTTTATTTAGTAACGAGCTTTGGGGAAGAGATTAGAGAGGGGCTGTAACAACGAAAGAGAAAAGGTTTTCTTTCCAAGCTATGGAGTGAATTCAGAATGAAAGAGGAAAGGATTAGTTGTTGACTTTTATAGATATAGAAGCGGAGGCAAGAAGTCAATCGCTTTCAGTATCTCTTGCTTCTTTAGGGGGTTCAGTACGGCGCAAACTGGCGCAGACAATATATATATATATATATAATATAAGGATAAAGGGGTGAAGGAAGTCAAAGTAATAAAGTCAAGCTCAAGCTTTTGCCAGAGGATGAGTCTTTCTCCTCCGCTGTGAACGCTATTATCTCAGCAGGCTGTTGCATGCCTGACATCTCAGATTGCATCTTCGCCTCCACGCCACGAAAGAAGAATCAAATAAGTCGACGTTCCATGGGCATCCTTCGAAGTCTCATCTCAATCCTTAGCTTTCTAAGGGAAGGCATCGGGCTTTCCAATCGTAGGCCTGGGCCTTCTTTCTTTACCCTTTCTCGGAGAGGCAACCGTCTTGTCGGGACTGTCCCGACGTTGTGGGTTGTGCTCATTAAAAGATTTGTCCTAAATGCCCCTAGGGGGCTGTCGCAGGAAGTGAGGTCTCCGTCAGCGAAGTTGGTCGTTTTCAAGCAGTGAAGGCAATGGCCGCAGTGGGATTCAATAGTCCTCTCTCAGTGGGAGACTTTCGTTCTTCTACTCAATCTGGCCTGTTCTTCGGTACAAGTTCCTCTTTTCTTTCATATTTCCTCATTTGCTTATACCGCTAGCCAAATCCTGACTCTTCTATTTCTTACTGAAGTGGGCAGCATCAAGGCAGATGGTTTACGTGAGTCTGCAAGACTGATTTGAGATTTGATATCCGAATAGAACAAGAAATGGGTTCTGCTGGTTGTTTTACGGGAGGACGTCAAAAGCAATTTGTCAGTATACTGATTTTCAGGTGGTCAAAGGGTCCAAAGGAGCACTTTTGACAATGCTTGGGCCCTAGGGAATGGGGAGTCTGCCTCGGCGGACGAGCTCTCCACACTCAATTTCAGACTGAATGAGCTCATCTTACGATCTGAGCCCCCCCTTTCCTACCCACGGGAACGCTTTCTCTTTCTCCATGACTCATTCCCTGAGGAGGAGTCAGATGAGTGAGGGAAAGAGTCCCGTAGGCCCTTCGGGAAATATATATAGCAGAGAGAGAAGAGAACCGCTGCTTTGACTTTTGCTTTTTTCAACTACTGTGATGAAAGAAAGCAAAGAAACTCAGCTTCTTGCAGGTACCAATAAGTGGGGGAAGGAGGTCTACTCGTCAAGTAAAAGCCTCACTTTTCAGCGAAGACCAGAACCGATTCAATCAATGCGACTTCGTCCCACCAGTCGAAAAGGAAGGAATATTCTGAGGCGGGCATGGAAGAGGCAGAATATGTCGGGTGTGTAGAATGAGAATCTTCTCATTCTAAAACTCTTATGCGCTATCCAATCTCGATGAAGCCAATGTATCTGCCATGATCATATCAATTGACTAGTGGAGTTTCGGGACTTCTCCTGAAGAATGACCTATGGGACCTATAGCCAAGGTCAGATTCTATAACTGACTCAGATGCCGATAGATAATCATCTTTATAATCTCAAGCAAAGAGCAAAGCCCCAAAATAGGTAATTGTTAAGGGATTCTTTTACACCGCCACGTGGGCAAAGGAGAAAGACATGCTGGTAAGAGGAGAAAGATTGACAGGGATTATCCCTTCGGGCCCTTTCTTTCCCTACTCTTGTATTCGTTGGTGTATTAATGCCCTAGTTGGAGGCCTACTCCAGGCTATCGAAAGCATTCGACAACAAGATCCTATCATAAGCGATTGGTAGGAAGCTGGGGCTCAATTTCAGAAGGCCCCTCCTTTACTGTTACTCTAAAGAATCGTACCTCTCCCTCCACTGCTCGCACGCTATTGCGGTAATGTGGTCCATTTGAATCGTGCGATGACTCAACATACAACTCTCCTTTATCGACTCGCTTGCTCCCAGAACAGGAGACGGAAAGCCAGAACCCAAAACTTGATCCAACTGGCGTACGCTCTACAACTCTTCTCTTGAATAAAAAGATGTCGGCCTTCACCTGTGGGCCATAGACAGCCACCTCAGATCAGGACATGCCATGACAGACCTTCTTGACTAGAAATCTCGCGCATTCCTGCCCTTCGCCAAACCGCTTTCGGCAGACGTGCACCGCTCTGGGCCTTGGGACTTTCTCAAACTATTGGGCCTGACACCCCCACATCCCGTTCCGAAAGGGGCATCCTAGGGAGGGATCACATTACCTCACTCTTCTTCTTTTGATAATTCTTCGAAAAGAAAAGAGAGAGAGACCGCTATCCTTCCCTGAGTGAGGGAACTAGGGCAGGCCGGGGTTGAAGACACCAAGTCTTTTTTTACTTTTTTTGTAATACAACATGCTCTTTCGACCACCTAACATCGCACCACACCTTATGTTATGGAAGGGGCTTCCTGGCTTCCGCTACATCGGACTGGATCCAGGCTCTCCTTTCTAAATCCCACTTGTTTCTTCCTTCTCCTCCAGTTCTTTTGTGCGACAATGTTGGTTATATGACGGCAAATCCAGTTTTTCACTCCGCTGAGGTGGATTTTGATTTTGTTCGGGGCAAAGGAAACTGATAGTCGCATTCCATTTCTTGCAACATGATCCTCATCATCGCCTCCGTTTGCCCTCGTGTCGCTGACGTCCTACTTCAATTAAAGCTCGCTCAGGGTCCGGAATCGGGACCCGGGTGGACCATGGCGATGAGTCACTTAATCCAGCCTTGCCTCCCATACTCACCTCAACCTGCTTTCTCTTTTTTTTGACTTGGATCTAGGGGCCCAACCCCATATCCCTGCTCGAAGAGATGGTCATCTGTGCTCCACAGCTACTGGTGTCATCACCCTGCAAAGAGGGGGAACCGACCGATGATGTATGTCGTCCAACCCAACCTCAGACTCTTTCCTATCCCTATCTCGGTCACGAGGCTTGTTGCACAATTGCTTCTTCTTCCTCTAGACCGGGGGGATTTCTCTCTCTTCCTTGCCACTCTCCTTCGGGCGAGTCTTTCTTGAAGATGAAGAAGTAGATAAGACGAGATGTTGTTCGCAGTGTTCTCTCGCCCGTCACTAGAGAAGCAGATCCACAACCAGAAGCAGGGATCCGGGAAGACAACCCAAGCTAGAGAAGCATTTCTTTTTTCTTTCCTTGATCAATAGGCCGTCAATCCTTTCTTCGACCTCAAGAGATTGAACAAAGACATTGATTGGATATGGTTCCATCTCCCAGTGGTGAGCAAACAGCAGCCCCCCCGGTCAGGTGGTGTAACCTTGTCCAAATGGCTGCTACATCATGCGGGATGATGCTGACGCTACAAGTACAAGTCCTCGAGTTTCGACGCCCTTCTTGGAGGAATACTGCTCCTTCCTTCCCTAGGAGCTCAACTTTCTCTAGCCTCACCGGGATGTGGTTGTGTACAGCAATCCAGAACCAAACCAGTGGAATCAATGGAAATGAGGGTGACAGAGAAGATCATGAAAGTGACGTCTTATGTGCCTAGTGAGGTTCAGTCTACCTTGATTCAGTAATGGAGAATGTGATCTCCTGACCCCACTCTCGCGAATCACTCCTTCCTTCAGTGTGAATGGATTTCAAGATAACAAGTCGCTACCTAGGGTGGCGGTGAAGCAAACTTGCCATTATCCCAAATGGCTAAGAAGTGAGTGAGTCTTCGAAAGTCTTGATATTCACCGCTAGGTAATGAAGAGGTACAAATCGACCGTCAGGGAGAGGAACAAAGTCGCTCGAGC
The DNA here is from genome assembly GCA_963693085.1 of Alisma plantago-aquatica. Classification (NCBI taxonomy): domain Eukaryota; kingdom Viridiplantae; phylum Streptophyta; class Magnoliopsida; order Alismatales; family Alismataceae; genus Alisma; species Alisma plantago-aquatica. The sequence continues at coordinate 589,504,560 of OY856410.1, forward strand.
AAAGAGGTGCGCCCGTCAGGGAGCAGAGTTTCTGGTACTTGAAGGCCAACGAAGGTGGACTTATTTGCTTTGCGCTGCGAGTCATTCATATCGGCGAGTCTGATTTTGTCCTTCTTGATGTAATGTAGTTCCGAACCCCTTTTCTCTCTCAGGTCTTGTCTTGAAGAGTCAGTCTGCATCTGCAGTCAGAAGTCGAGTATGGTCAAATCATCTCTCGATGTCATCCGGGTCTAGTAAAGAAGCAACCCGTCTAGATCTTTATCTTCATAGCTTGGAATTGCAAACACAATTCGATTCGGGCACAACCGCAGATATGGGGACATCTACAACTCCCGACGCGACAACAGCCCCAATAGCAAGGGTGGTAATGCCTTTGCTTCTGATCTCTCTGCTCTTTCAAAACGGTCTGTCCAATCTCGGGAAAGGGAAGGGATTCATTCATTTCTTCTATAACTGCAGTTTCGGGTGGGCCTACAGTGCCTCAGGAGAACTGGAGAGGTGGATCCCTACCTCCAGAAGGGGAATGAGGGTCTTTCCAATTCCTCCCTACAGTTCAAGTAGGACTTGTGTACTTGAAAAGTCCGAGGCCCTCTCATGGAGCCAGGTCTTGAGCCGAGCCAGAAGGTTTTTTTCTTGACTCCGGCAGAGCGAAGGGGAAAGATGGAATAAAGGAAAAAGATCATGTGTTGAGTGTCCCCAACTACCCGAGATCATAATCATCACATACTCCCTTGCTTCTTGAATGACTTAATTGCCTTTTTGCGAAACCGCTTGACAAGTCAAAAGAGTGATGCATGGATTCACCCTACTGCCCGGTCCCGGAAGAGCAGATTCGAGCCGATTTCCATGATCACCCGCCCGCCCCTAACGGGATCTCTGTCTCTCTTTCCCCCCTTGGACTTGGATTGGAAAAGAACCGTAAAGGTGCGAACCCTTCCGATGACTGATCCCGACCCAAAACTGAAATGAGAATGGAAAGTGGGATTCATGGACGATCGCACTTCAGACTTGCTTGTACCTTTCCACCCCCGTTGTATTAGTCAAATCGGCCAAATGACATTTCGTGAACAAGGTCATGCAGGCCTTCCTAGAAAGCAGTCCATATCTGAATTCCCAGGTTCATGCAAAATAGAATGAGGTCTCGTACCGGGGGTCAAATGGTCATCACAAAGGGGAACGATCTCTGGATGGAATGCCCTGTCGAGCGGTCACAAGTCCCACATTCTCCCCCCAGCGTGATATAAATGCGAAGAATAAGGCCAGCAAAATCTATTTCAAACTACCGAAAGATTCCATCATCCAATTCGACGATTGATCATTCCCTTCCTTCGCTAATCAAGCGCGGACTTAGACTGAGAACAGACCGGACATTCTCTATAATAATAATAGAACGGAAGTGAATTCCAATGATTCGAGTCTGGATAGCGCACTGATCCCAGCAGCAGAAATTGGACCTAAAGCGACGACGCTTGTCCGCCGATTCCTCTCCTTTTAGTCGAGTCATTTCCAATACCTCTCCCTATCATTCGATTCATCCCTCTCTCTGTAGGTCGATTCGTCCCTCTCCCTTACGGTCGAGCTACTTCGTCCCTCGCTCTAAAGGCTTGATAGTAGCTATCCTGCTCTGTCTGAGAGAATTGGAATGGAATTGGTAAAGTTCGCTAGCTCTTTCTTTTGAGACGAATGAATGCCGAAGAAAGGAAGGCGGTCGTGATAGGGAACGTCGCCTTATTACTATAGATAAAAAAGAGAAAATGGGCCAAATCGCCTGCTAGAGAATATTAGGGAATCGATCGGGAATAGATGAGATGTCGGTGCCATCCCACGGGCAGCCAGAACGAGTGAACGAGATGAGGATCCAGGTAGTGAAGTCACCCTCGGGGTCAAAAGAATTCCATGAACTTGTTGGACTGCCTTCCCGGAGAAGAATTTTCTCTTTCGAATGGGAACTTCTCCCCGATGCCCTTGGTGCGATGCATTTTTCTTGCTGGTCAAAGTCCCTCGCTTGTGAACAAGCATTTATGAATTCATTCCGGGAAGAGGCGACTTTTCTCCGTTCTCCCTGCCAACCTTCTTCCAACCAAACCCTTCTAAAAAACAATGTTCTCTTCTCTTTTTTCCTGTATGTATCTATTCCCATTCTTCTGAATATGTAGTCAAACTCACTCTCCATGCATTTTTTGCCCGGTTCACCAGGTTCTACCACTGCAGGGCCCAATGGTCAAAATTTGAGTTTGATCCTGGCTCAGAAGGAACGCCCGCTAGATGCTTAACACATGCAAGTCGAACGTTGTTTTCGGGGAGCTGGTCAGAAGGAAATGGGGCTCCCATCCCAAGAGAGATCGTCTCGCCCAGCTTCGGCAGTGTGTGGGCGTCCTCCCGGGGCGCTTTTCGGCCTCTGTTTGCTGGGAATAGTTGAGAACAAAGTGGAGAACGGGTGCGTAAGGCGTGGGAATCTGCCGAACAGTTTGGGCCAAATCCTGAAGAAAGCTGACAAAGTGCTGTTTGATGAGCCCACGTTGTATTAGATAGTTGGTTAGGTAAAGGCTGACCAAGCCAATGATGCTTAGCTGGTCTTTTCGGATGATCAGCCACACTGGGACTGAGACACGACCCGGACTCGCTCGGGGGGCAGCAGTGGGGAATCTTGGACAATGGGCGCAAGCCCGATCCAGCAATCTCGCATGAGTGAAGAAGGGCAATGCCGCTTGTCAAGCTCTTTCGTCGAGTGCGCGATCATGACAGTACTCGAGGAAGAAGCCCCGACTAACTCCGTGCCAGCAGCCGCGGTAAGACGGGGGGGGGGGGGCTAATGTTCTTCGGAATGACTAGGCGTCAAGGGCATGTAGGCGGTTCATCGGGTTGAAAGTGAAAGTCGCCAAAAAGTGGCGGAATGCTCTCGAAACCAATGAACTTGAGTGAGACAGAGGAGAGTGGAATTTCGTGTGTAGGGGTGAAATCCTGAGATCCACGAAGGAAGGCCAAAAGCGAAGGCAGCTCTCTGGGTCCCTACCGACGTTGAGGTGTGAAAGCATGGGGAGCGAACAGGATTAGATACCCTGGTAGTCCATGCCATAAATGATGAGTTCTTAGCGCTCAAAGAAAGCCTCTGAGGAGGGTAGATGGTGGGGGTAGACTGACTAACTCGATTCTCTATCTCCAGTTTTCCTGATTTTTGTTCTCCGTCCTTTGAGTTAATGTTCGGGTTGGTCCCGAGCGGCATTGATGCTCTCTTCTTCTTCTCTTCCTTGGGAGTTCCACGTTCCACGGATCCGAACGAAGTGGCTCCCAGATCTGGAATTACTGAATTTCGTCAGGGCGGTGGATGAGGTAGGTTAAAGCTTGAGTGCCATTTCGTTTGTCTAGTCAGTCCAGTGCACTTTGAAAATCGACCCATACTCCCTCGACAGGCCAATGGAAGTACTTCCTCCCGGGGTATAGCTCAGGATTTGGAGGCAAGTTGGGGTATAGAGCCGTCAGCGCGGTGGGGAGACGTGCTTGTACGGTTCAGGGGTGGGGTATGAGAATGCCGATTGTTGGGAACTTTCACTCCCCTCTATTCGAAATATGCCTTTCTAGGAGCATTACGATCTGTAGCTCAAATGGTCCCTTATGAAGTCTCTATCGGTCTTATTCTTATTGTGTGCCTTGTGAGCACGTTTGGATCCGCGAAGAAAATCGCAAGGATGTTCCCCTAACCCATCCCGGGAACGGACCGGAGGGAACCGCAGCATGAGGAATGTCCGTGTCTCGTCACAAGGCTCATTTTGAGTTTTGGGTCATAGGGTGGGCAGTCTGGGGCACAAGGGTCCTGGTACTATCCTGGTGCGAAGAACCCCAGAGGCA